>JAKSZT010054399.1:8763568-9073713 GCA_026826555.1 Tolypeutes matacus
GGGCAGCAAGGGGGGGATGAATGAATAAATAAATAAAATCTAAAAAAAAAAAAAAAAAAAAATGTCGGGTAGTGTCCAGTTTTCCAACTTTGTTCTTCTTCACTGTTTTATTGGCTATTTTGGGTCTTTTGCCTTTCCACATGATCTTTAGAATCAGTTTGTCGATATCTACACAACTTAATTGAGAGTGCACGGAATCTGTATATCAAGTTGGAAAGAACTGACATCTTAATGATAGTGAGTCTTCCCTATTCATGAACTTGAAATATCTCCATTTATTTAGATCTCTGATTTCTTTCATCAGAATTTTTGTAGTTTTCCTCACATAGATCTTGCATATATTTTGGTATATTTATACCTAAGTATTTTTCTAGTACTAATGTAAATCCTGTTTTGTTTTTAATTTCAAGGTAAGTTTTAGTAAGAAATAAAACATTTTATTTCTCAATGGTTTTCATGTAAATTACACTGTAATTACATTTTAACCAACAGTAAGAGAGCTCTTAATGTTTTAACAAAATTTTTCTAAGTTGATAACACAATCTTAATTTTTCCCATTGATTATTCTGATCATTTTGTAACTTCAGCTTGGATTTGTCATTTTATGCTTCCATACTTCTGTGCAAAGCAAGGGCTGCTTTTTCTTGATTTTTCATGTATGTTAATTTCCTCTCCTTCTCAACGACATGAACTACTTGAGAATGGTATCCTTTTTATTTTTTTTAAATTGATATAATAATTACATAATATAAAATTCACCATCGTAGCCATTTCAAAGTGTACAATTCAGTGTTTTTAAGTACATTCACAATGTTGTGTAACCATTACTACTATCTAGTTTCACAACATTTTCATCATCCTAAAGAAACCCGGTACCGTTAAGCATTTACTCTCCATTTGCCCTTTTCCAAAGTTCCTGACAGCCATGAATCTGCTTTCTGTCTCTATGGATTTGCCTATTCTGGGTAGTAATGTAAACACAATCATATAACATGTGGTCTTTTCATTTTAGTTTATTTCACATAGCATAGAGTTTTTAAGGTTCATCCATGTTGTCGTGTGTTTCAGAACTTCATTCCTTTTTATGTCTGAACAATATTCCATTGTGTGTATATGATATACCACATATTGTTTATCTGTTCATCAGTTGGTTGTCGTTTGAGTTGTTTCCACTTTTTACCTATTGTGAACAGTGCTGCAAATAACTCTGGTGTGCAAGTTTTTGTTTGAATACCTGTTTTCAATTTGGGGGGATACTTATAGGTGTGAAGTTGCTGGGTCATGGAGTAATTGTATGTTTAAATTTTGGAGGAACCACCAAATTGTTTTCCACAGCAGCTGCACCATTTTACATTCCCACCAACAATGTAAGGGGGTTCCAATTTTTTCACATCCTTGCCAGCACTTGTTATGTTCCTTTTTAATTATTTTTATAATAGCCATACTAATGTGTGTGAAGTGATATTTCATTGTGATCTTGATTTGTATTTCCCTAATGAATAAGGATGTTGAGCATCTTTTCATGTGTTTATTATATTTGTGTATATTCTTTGGAGAAATTTCTATTCAAGTTCTTTGCCCATTTTATAATTGCTTTGTGTGTGTGTGTGTTTGTTGTTGAGTTGTAAGAGTTCTTTATATATTCTGTGTATTAAAGCTTTATGAGGTATATGACTTGCAAATATTTCCTCCCATACTGTGAATTATCTTTTTCTTCATTTGATAGTGTCCTCTGATGGACGTTTTTTTTTATTTTAATGAAGCCCAATTTTAGTATTTTTTTTTTCTTTTGTTGCTTGTGCTTTGAGTGTCAATCTAAGGAACTATTGTCAAATACAAGGTCTTAAAGATTTACCCTTATATTTTCTTCTAAGAGTTTTAGGAAAAAACTCTTAAAATGTGTATTTAGACTTTTGCATTTAGGCCTTTGATCCATTTTCAATTAATTTTTGCATATGGTGTGAGGTAAGGGTCCAATTTCATTCTTTTGCACATAGATATTCAGTTGTACCAGCACCATTTGCTGAAGAGACAATTCTTCCCCATCAAATTATCTTGGCCTCCTTGTGAAAAATAAGTCAGCCATGGACACATAGATGCATTTCTGGACTCTCAATTCTATTCTATTTATCTATATGTCTATTCTTCTGCCAGTAACACGTTGTATTGATTACCGTAGCTTTGTAGTAAGCTTTGAAATTGGGAATTGTGATTTTTCAAACTTTGTTCTTCTGTTTCAAGATTGTTTTGCCTATATGGAGCCTATTCTAATCCATATGAATTTAGGGTTGGCTTTTCCATTTCCAAAAAAAAAAAGACTCTTGGTATATTGATTGGTATTTCATTGAATCTGAGCTCACTTTGGGGATATTACATTCTTAACAATATTAAGTCTTCCAGTCTTTGAACATAGGATGTCTTTCCATTTATTTATACATTCTTTAATTTCTTTCATCAATAGTTTGCAGTTTTTAGTGTACAGTTCTTGCACTTCCTTGGTTAGATGTTTTTCCTAAGTACTTTATTCCTTTCAATGTTATTATAAATAGATTGTTTCCTTAATATCCTTTTTGGATTGTTCATTGCTATTGCATAGAAATCTAACTGATATTTGACTGTTGGTTTGTATCCTGAAACTTTGCTGAATTCATTTATTAACTCTAATACCTTTTTGTGGATTCCTTAGGAATATATATTAATAATTTTACTTCTTTCTTTCCAATATAGATGGCTTTTTCATTTCTTTTTCTTGCCTAATTGCTCTAGCAAGAACAGTATTGAATAGAATTTGCAAAAGTTGGCATCCTTATCTTGTTTCTGATCTCAGGGAGAAAGCATTTAGTCTTTTATTACTAAGTACAATGTTAGTTGTGTTTCTTTGTTTGTTTTTCATAAATGCCCTTTATCATGTTGAGGAAGTTCCCTTCTATTCCAAGGTTTTTGAGAGTTTTTATCAGGAAAGGGTGTTGGATTTGTCAAATGCTTTTCCTGCATCAATTCAGATGATCATGTGTGTATTTCTTCCTTCATTCTTGTTAATGTGTAGTACATTCTTTCATTTCTATATGTTGTATCACCCTTGCATTCCTTACACCCCACTTGGTCATGGTGTATAATTAATATGCTGCTGGATTTGATTTGTTAATATTTTGTTGAGGATCTTTGCATCTCTATTAATGATGAATATTGGTCAGTAGTTTTCTTTTTTGTGTGCTGTCTTTGTCTGGCTTTAGTATCAGGGTAATGCTGGTCTCATAGAATGAGTTAGGAAATGTTCCCTCCTCTTCTATTTTTTTTAAAGAATTTGAGAAGGGTTGGTGTTGATTCATCTTTAACTGGTAGCATTCTAGAATAGCATCATATTTTTCATTTGAGTTGCGTGTGTGTGTGTAAATGTACATATTTGTGTATATCCCTCCCTGTACTTAGCAGGGTGTTAGGCATAGAAAAAGATATACATAAGTACATGGATAAATTTCTAGCCAAGTAAAAAAATACATATATTTCAAAAGTTACATAAATCGACTTAAACAAAACTTTCTAGAAACATGTCCAATGTATCAATATGTTCATCAAAGCAGCATCCTAGCTAAACCCCTAAATAAACTGCCGAAGGGCTAGCAAAAGGCAGGGGTGGCATGCAAACACATACTAAGGACAGGAAAAGAGAAACAAGCTCTGCTAAGAGGCTTGAAAATAATCCTCAGAGGTTATACACTCACCATCCAAGGAGGAACTATGTAAAAATCCATAAATGGATTAACAAGCAGAACTGTGGCTGAAGAAAACCAGATTAGCTCTGCCAAAGATGATAGCCGTAAAATGCACCAAGAAAATATCCAACAATAGAAAAGAGAAATTATCTGCTGGTAAAAATTCATGATTCTGAAAGTAGACACCACCAGCCTAATTTAATAATTGCAGGATCCCTGGTGGAAGGAAGAAGCAGGATATGGCTGAATCTTTTTTTCAAAATTTAATTAAAACCAAAATGGCACTTATTTCTTCGTTCCTCCCTGATTCAAGCCATTTCACAGTGTACTAGCAGATAGGGCACAGTCAGAGGCAGTGACTCACGACGTTTTCGGAAAGGGATTGTAAGAATCAAAGAAGCACGGTTTAGAATTGCAAGGAATAAAGTTCCACACGCAGCTTCCAAATTTGCCCTTCTGTGTTTATTCCCTGCATGCTTCTGCAGTACTCTGCTTATAGACAGAACACAAGAAGTGCAGGCTGGCTGGCTGCCTGCTTCACAGCAAGCCCAGTGCAAAGGCAGAGTCCCAGGGCCTTCACTTCTCTCTGGAAAAAAAAAAGCATTTTTTCTTCCAGGCCCAGGAGGGACACTTACAAGATCTCCCCTGGACTTAAAGGGAAACAGAGGGTCTGACGAGTAATTTAGGTCTGCTTGATATTTGGTGAGATATGAGCCCCACTGTTAGATGTTTCTCTTTTTACTACCTGCTGGAAGAAAACAGGACCACATGCTAATCGCAAAGTCCAATCTTGGAAAAATCTACTGGTGTGCATGGTGCTCTTCCCATTTGTCCTTAGCAGGCATCAGTCACAATTTTTTAGATTTACTGGACTGGGCAGAAAAGAATTTGAAAACTAACTTCTGCTTTGAAAGGCATTTTACACCACCCCAAAGTGACAAATGAAAATGGCTGGCCATTGGGAACCAAAGCTTGAGTGGATTTGGTTCACTTGGCCAATGCACAGTGAGCAAGTGCCTGTGACCTGTTTGCTGGTGCAGATTTCTGAGGCCTGCGTTCTATACCTATTGGCCTTTGGTTAAGGAAGTCAAGTTTGTAAGTGCTTGATTCACCAGCAAAGGAGCTATGCTAGACACTGGTGCATACACCTTGGTGCAAAGTTCCTGAAACTTCCAAGTTCTCATCCAGAAAATCCAAGGTATGAATACAAATTATTTTTATTAAAATTCCCATTCAATGTTATATGCTTTTACTTTGAGTGGTAAGATTTTGACTGTTGAAATCTAAACTAACAAAGAGTACACAAATTTTGCAATGAATCTGAATTAACCAAAGAATTTTCTAAATTGGTAGAGCGGGGCAAACCATATAGAGATCAAATAGGTTGTTCAAATACCTGACAAAAGTATGAGGTCTGATTTGTTAAATCAGATAGATAATTTAAATATCAACATTTTTCTTATCAAGTCCTATAATTAGTTTCTTTCCCATCTATTGACCAGTTCATTAGACTAACTGGTTAGGACACCCTTTTGTAAGTTTATGCTCTTCTGATTTGTCCCCCAACTCAATAGCTGTTCTTTCTAACTCTTGTATTACACCAAAAACTTTGTGATTTTTAATTGGTCATTTGTTTTCTCCACGGAGTACTTATGGGATATGAACTGAACAGATTTACTGGCTGGTTATGATTCAAGAAAGGCATAAGTTAATGATGATATATGTATGTACAAGTCATAGATATTTGGACCTCGATCATCTCTCTGCCCTCTGTAGCCACTAGCAGATCATCAAAGCAGCCATTTGTAATAAATTACGCAATGTAGTTTATAAGACACTTTTCATATACAGTGTCTAATTTGAGCCTGGTGAGCTAGATAATTCTCATTTTTTCCAATGTTGAAAATACATATAAATAGAAATAATTAGCAATGTCACTTAACAACAGATATCTCCTCTCTATGTATTCTTATGACTCCCAGATTAAATTCATATCTAACTTATAGAACCCGGTGGTTAAGGCCAAAGGCTCTGGAGTAAGCTAGGTCAGGGGTCAAATACACTTACCACCACTTGGTGAGCTATTTAAACTCTTCAAATTCAGCCTATTGCTCTGATAGAAGGGGATTGTGATATAAAGATCAAATATGACACCTTTTAGTAAATGATTGAGGAGGAAGCTATAAAATCACAGCACCAACTATAACAACCAGACAAAGGACATTGCTGTTGCATTGTTATTGTTACATAACTCATCCAATGTTATGTGACAATTGACTCATCCAATTGCCATAGAGCCTCCCCTCTATATTCAATGGACTAAGTTGAATCCCTGCCTTTTTATAAAAGGTGCTTCTGAGTATCCACACCTTTCAGAACGAAGGCCCATGATGCCAACATTTAGCAAGTGTGGATGGGGGAGAAGGTCATCAGGGTTGGAGGGGTGCTAGAGTGGGGCCGCCTGAGGAGGAGTCATGAGTAGCTAGAAGAGTGATTGGAAGGAACATGAATAGGGAAAAAGATCAGAGTGTGGTGGGGGGTCAGAGAATAAAACTCATGTCTCAGAGATCCTGTAGCAAGAAGGGACCCTGAGTGGCCCGTAAGGCCTCTCACTAGCCTCTGCCCCCTGCCTCTTGCCTAGGCTATTGAGGGGTGATTCCTTCCCAGATTGCTTTATTTTTTTTTTTTTTTTTTAGTTTGACACATTTTTACCCTTTAATTCCCCTTGTCTTGCAGTGTTCTTCTCTCAAAAATTTACTGAGCCAGATGTCTGGGAGCAAAGTACCAGAGACTCTTGGGACTTGAACTTTTTCTTTGCCCAGTTAGGTAAATGATAGGCACTCTGTTTCATGACCCTGTTGACCAGTCCCCTTTTCTGGCACATCAGCTCTGACCCTTTTTCTTCTAAACCTGGTCCTTGAGAATACTCTCTTTCTCGATTCCGTCCTTTTCCCACTCCCACACCCATTCTGGGACCTAATTCTCCCAGAATGCTTTGTCCTAGAGAAGCTGTCTCCTTTCTACTGGAACCCAAGTCCCAACCCCTAACTTTTTGGCTCAGTTGGTCTTCTTGAGTGTATTACAGTGGCTCAGTGCACGAAGACACCTTAGCAGCAGTTCAAATCCCAGCTCTTCAACATTCTGGCCATGAATCCTTGCTTGGGGCTGCCCCTTGACCTCTTGATTCATCAGTGCCTCCCTGAAAAATGAGGTTAACAACAGAACCAATCTCCTGGAGTTGTTTGTGCTTAATATTGGTGGAGTTCTTAGAACAGAGTCTGGCACAGGGCAACTGCTATTAAATAAGATTAAATCAATACTTGAATCTAAACTATGCTGCACCTCTAAACTGCCTCAGAAATTTCACAAACTAGTTTCTACTCATTTTCTGGCTATTAACCAACAACCCAAATTAACAAAGGAAAAAAAAATCCAAACTCATGCAAAATTTCACTTGCCAGTTGCATCATCTCAGATTCTCTGATAGCCTTGACAATCCACCTGGAACCTTGCTTAGGTTGTGTCCTTTACTTAGTTACTCTTCCAGGCCCTTGTCTCTGGGTTACTGTCTCATTAGAAACTTAGACACTCTGTCACAGCTAAATGTTTGTAGCTCTCCTCAGCCAGGTCAGGGCCCTCTACCCAGTGTGCCCAGAGATTCTGGGCATATTTTGGAGGTGGCTATTGTGGGGCAATATGGGTGGATGTTTTCTGGGATACTTGTGCAGGAGTCAGAGTGAAAAGCTGGTTACAAAACTTTCTTCACTCATCTCTCCAGCAGTTTAGCCTAAGGCTCGTCTTGAAGTTAGAGATGCTTTCAGACACATGAGAAGAGAAAATCCTCCCTCATTACTACCCAGTAAACTTGTCCTCTAGTGTTTCTCGTTTTTTTTTATGAAATCTCTTGATCAGACAACTATTTCAGAAGAGGCGGCGCGATAGTACGGCACTGGTGGGAACTAAAGAAAGCTCAGTAAATTGCATCCCATGCATACCTGTTTGCAAAGTGAAAAGTCTTATAAAACTTCTTTTACTCCTTTTGATCCAAAAATCACCACTGCCACTTCTCAAAACATCCCCCTGTTGTGGGATCTGCAGTGCCACATGAGACAAAAGAAATGGACCCTGTGGTTTCAATAAAATGGAAGTTAATGGCCTCAGTTCTCTGCTTCTCTTTGGCAATAGGAATGATAGCATATGTGAGGGAGAAAGGATATGTAGAACCAAAGCTTCTAATTTAGATTGTAATTTCCATAAGAGCCTAGATGGGGTTGTGATATGAATATAGACCATACATAGGTTCCTGAGAGACACAAGCCGGCTTTAAGTTGTCCTGTATTTCCCCCATGTCTCCCCAGTATTCTGTGCATAGTAGATGTTCCATAATATATCAATACTAGTTTATTTGGGACATAAATAATAATAGTGATATGTCATCTTTACTAAAGCACCATCACAGCTATATTAATAGCTAAATTCCTTGCGCTTTTCCCAATGATGTCAAATAAAATGGCAAAATTAGGAGGTGAGTGTGATGAATGAATACATAGCACAAGCACGCATGAACACACAGAAACAACTCCCTGGGATAGTATTTAACTGGCTTAAAGGAACACAATCCTCCCCTCTCCCCATTTTCTTTGCATGTAGGTAATATTTCTATAGATATTTTTTCCAGGGTAATATAAATGTAGAGAGTCACAAAATTATTAAAATAAAAACATTTGAAGCAAGCCAGGCTGTATATATAAGTAGTACAGCTTTCACCGCTTATATCTTCCTAATGAATGAGCTAGCTTCATGAGTTGATCTATCCAGCTCCAATAATCTGTTTCTCTTTCCATCCATGAAGTTCATCAATCAGCTTCAATCAATATTTTTCAAACAAAGGCAGTAGGGCTTTGCTACTGGCTGAATTAACATTGGGATGTTCAATCATTTCCACTAGAGTTCTACCTCCAAATTCCAGGCTAAGTTCTAGTTGTCTTGACAATCTGATTTATTTCTCCATTATTACTTTTCTGGGGATCTCAAAATTTGTCAATGAGCCAATGAAAGAAACCCCATTCATACAGGTAAAGTGGTCTTAATGGATTATTATACTAAAAATTAAAAAATGATGTGAAGACTTCCTTGTATTATCCCTATTCTGTTGTGTTATATAGCCTGAATAAACAATGTGTATACCAACTTGGAAAATATTTAATGATTTGCTTATTGAAGTAACAGTGGAAAAGAAATAAGGCTTGATAATAATAATAATACTGTTTTAACAATAATAAACACAAATTTAAAAGTAAATATGTGGCTTTTTCCAAAAAATAGTTTTCATAAAATTAGTTCTAGAACTAGAATGGTTTTATATACCTGGATTGCAGATCTTACAAAGTGAGGTTATAGCATATTGGGTGTTTTCTTTTAAACTTTTAATTTGAATTACTTTCAAACTTATAAGACAATTACAAAAAATAATACAAACCTGATACAAAGAACTAAACATACACCATCCCCAGATAACCAGATACCAGTTTTAAATTTTGCCACATTTGCCATACCATTCTATATATCTATCCATCTATATGTCTATTTATCAACCCATTTTTTTGAACACTAGAGTCTAGGTTGAAAATATCATGCTCTTTGAACACAATGCAGATTTCTTAAAAACAAGGATGTTCACTTACGTACCCACCTTAACAGCACTTACCAAGTTCAAGAAATTTAACATTCATATAATCTTACAGTCTATATTCCCGTTTTTTTTTTTTTTTCATATTTTATAATAATGTCCCTTTGAGCATTTCCTCTTCCCTTGCTAGATCCCATCCAGGATTATATATTGCATTTAATTGTCATTATCTCTTTAGTTGCTCGATTTTTAATTGTGGAACCTATATACAACCTAAACGTTTCCATCTCATCTACTCCCAAGCATACCATCCAATGGGATTAATCACATTCACAATGATGTGGTACCCTTACCACCTTCCATTACTAAAATTTTTCCATCTCCCCAAACAAAAACTCTATATCCATTATGCATTAATTCCCCATTCTCTTTGTCCCCTATGCCTGGCAACCTGTACTCTAAATTCTGTCTCTGTAGGTTGCATATAACTCTGGTTTTATCTTTGTCATCACCATGGTGCTTAAATTTAACATCTTAAAACTATTACAATCTTGTTTGCTTTGATAACCAATTAACTTCCATAGTATATACAAACTATGTTCTATACTACTCTTTCCCCCATCTTTATGTAGTTCTTGTCACAAATTACATGTTTCTACATTATGAGTCCAAAACCACTGATTTCTCATTATATTTTATGCATTTGCCTTTTAGATTCTGTAGGAAGCAAAAACTATTTCTATTTACCCATGCCCTTACCCTCACCTCACCAGAGATCTTTATTTCTTCATGTGGGTTTGATCTATTGTCTATTGTCCTTTCCTTTCAACCTGCAGAACTTTCTTTAGTATCTCTTCTAGGACTGGTCTAGTGGTGAAAACCTCCCTCAGCTTTTGTTTATCTGGGAATGTTCTAATCTCTCCCTCATTTGTGAAAGACAGTTTTGCTGGTCACAGAATTCTTTGTTGGCATATTTTTTTTCTTTCAGGATTTTAAATGTCATCCCACTGCCTTCTTGCCTACATGGTTTCTGATGAGATCAATACACAAAAACCAGTGGTTTTTCTATACATTACAAATGTGTAGTCTGAGGAGGAAGTCAGGAAAAAAAATTCTATTTACAATAGTGACTAAAACAAACAAATATTTAGGGATAAACTTAACCAAGCATGTAAAGCACTTGTATTCAGAAAGCTACACTGCATTGTTAAAAGAAATTTTAAAAAGATGTAAATAATTGGAAGAATATTCCATGCTTATGGATTGGAAGACTAAATATCATTAACATGGCAATTCTACCCAAATTGATATATAGATTCAATGCAATACCAATAAAAATTCCGGCAGCATTTTTTAAACAAATGGAAAACACAATGATCAAATTTATTTGGAAAGGTAAGGGACCCCGAATAGCCAGAAACATCTTAAAAAGGAAAAGCGACGTTGGAGGACTCTTACTTCTGGAGTTTAAATCGTATTACCTGGTTACAGTGGTAAAAAAAAATAGCACAGTACTGGCACAAAGATAGACAAATAGACCAATGGAACCGAAATGATGGTTCAGAAACAGACCCTCACATCTATGCTCAAGTGATTTTTGATAAGCCTGTCAAACCCACCCAGCTGGGGTAGAACAGACTATTCAACAAATGGTGTTGGGAGAACTGGGTATCGATAGCCAAAAGAAAGAAAGAGGACCCCTATCGCATACCGTATACAAAAATTAATTCAAAATGGATCAAAAACCTAAATATAAAAGCAAGAACCATAAAGCTCCTAGATGCCGCTATGAACATCAGTGTGCAGATTTCTGTTTGTGTCACAATTTTCAGTTCTTCTGGATATATTCCTAGTAGAGGAATTGCTGGATCATATGGCAGTTCTATATTTAGCTTCCTGAGGAACCGCCAAACTGTCTTCCACAGAAGCTTCACCATTTTACAATCCCACCAACAGTGAAGGAATGTTTCTCTTTCTCCACATCCTCTCCAGCACTTATTGTTTTCTGCTTTTTTAAAATAATGGCCATTCTATGCAGTGTGAGATGATATCTCATTGTCATTTTGATTTGCATTGCCCTAATAGCTAGTGATATGGAATATTTTTTCATGTGCTTTTTGGCCATTTGTATTTTCCTTTTTGAAGAAATGTCTGTTTAAATCTTTTACCCATTCTCTTTTTGGCTTGCTTGCTCTTTTATTGTTGAGTTGTATAATCTCTTTATACAGAATAGAAAATAAACCATTATCAGATATGTGGTTTCCAAATATTTCCTCCCACTGGGTTGGGGGTTCCAGCCAGGGCACCATGAGATCCTACCACTTTTAAGCAGCCTTTTTCTAATTTGGTGCTTGCCCTCCTACTGCAGACTTTTAACTGTTTTCTGGAGCTTTGAGAAAGATGTTTCTGCCAGTTCTTGCTGGTTGTCCAAAGCTTCTGTTGGGGAGATGGCACCCCGACACATCTCACTCTGCCATCCTGCTATATCTCTTGAAGTACTTTAGACAGGTCCAGATGATTTGGATATTCCATGTTTTGAATCTATCCACAAATAAGTTCTTTTAGGATCTTGTTTATGTACTTAGACAATGCACGTTCACTATTTTTATGTATTAACAAAATGCTCATTCAAACTACAATTACAAAGTAACAAAATTAACTATTGTTAAGTGAAAAGAGGTTTTAACACCACAAATTCCATCCAGAAAAGCTTAGTGAAAAATGTTAGTCACACCAGGATTTCCACTATGGCTATGATGAGGACATAGTACAACAACTCCCCAGCCAAGAACAATTAGAAAAGTGAGCTAAAACACAAAGTCATAAATTCGAAGGTGTTGTAGAGCTCCTGAAACATCCAAGAATTGAGGAGCCAAGATATTGGAGAGAAGGGTACCATGGAGAAATGAGCCTTTATCATTGATCAGCTTTCACCTTAGGGCACTTGCCAATTCTTGGCATGGGTTAAGAGGTGGAAAATCCAAGAGGAAGGCTTGGACAGGAGGCAAAAAGCCCAACAGTGTTTTGGCCAGTCTCATAGAACTGGAGAGACAAAATTAGAGTTCAGCATCTCCAAGGTAGTCTGGAATTGAGACAAGATCCTGAAGACCAGGAATGGGTAGAGAAGTGAGCCCAATATTTTTGGTTTTCTCAAGACCTTTACTGAATTGTTTTAGAAGTTAAACAAAGACCTTCTGAAAATCAGAGCACAGTTTTCAACAGTTTTACAGGATTTAGGAATTAAAAATTACAGTCCATAACCCACCAAAGAGTTGGGGACCATATGGACATTTATATAATTGTTTTCATTCTTAGATTTGCTATAGAAGCATTTTAATCAAATATAGATATAATGTATATAAATAAATATAATATATAAAAAAGTAGAAAAGTGTAAAGCAAGTTAAATCCAAAGAAAAGAAATAAAAAAGAAAGAAAGCCATGGCAAGACTGATGAGGGAAAAAAAGAGAGAAGAAACATAACACCAACAGAAAAGAAAACGATATCACAACAACCCTAAGGCTATTAAATGTATACTCAAAAAACAGGATAATTTGATCTACTTTGTGCCAATAAACTTGAAAATTTAACTGAAATGTACACATTCCTGGAAAACTAACACAATAAAAAATAGAAAATCTGAATTGGACTGTATCTAGGGGGAAAAAAGTTGAGGCTACTATTAAAATACTTCCCAAAAGGAACTACCTAGGCTGAGAAGTTTTCACCAGTGAATTTTTCCATATTTTTAAAGAAGAAATAAGACTATTCTTACACAAACTCTTCCATATAATAGAAAAAGGCTAACTACTACTCAACTTGTTCACCAATAATCATGCTAGGAAAAAAGGCAGCAGGAGATTTTGCCAATGGTCTCCATTGAATTCTTTTTTTGTTTTTTTACTTTTTGTGTTTTTTTTAGTAGGCTTTATTGAGGTATGATTGGTATGCAGTATTACTACATGTATTTAAAGTATACAATTGAATAAGTTTTTTGTGTTTTTTTTTGTTGTTGTTGTTGCTGTTTGTTTTTTTAGGTACCGGGAGCCAGGGATTGAACTCGGGACCTCTTATGTGGGAAGCCAGCGCTCAATCATTAAGCCACATCGGCTCCCTTGAGTTGGTTTTTTTTATTTGCTTATTGTTTTTGTTTTTTCAGGAGGCACTAGAACCAAACCCGGGACCTCCCATATGGGAGGCGTATACTCAACCACTTGAGCCACAACCGCTCCCACCCACAGACTTAATAATAAAATTCAACTGTCTCTGTAACCAATTGCCAATACCCCTAACTGCATGCTTTGTGTACAGCTTTTTTACCAAAGTGACGTGCTAGGAAGCTGAAGATGGCCAGAGCACACAGCTATTCTCACTGTGGATATCTGCTTTCTTAACCAGAGTTCTTTGATTAGATAATTAAAGTCTTATGCCCACATGGCTGATTTATTTTTCCCTGAATACACTGACTGTCCTCAAAGGAACATGGTCACATTGTAAACTTCAGTGACTCCCATACCTGGCAAAGTTGACGGTCAATATGGCTACGCAATACATGGATGTAGCCCTCCCCTTGACAATGAGCACAGTGCTTTCCACATGAAAGATGTGCAACAAAAATTCATCAATTTGTTGAGGAAAAAAATCACAAGCATACAATGTGACTCAAGTGTAATAAAAGTCCATCAGGGTTTTTATGTTTATTTTTACTGAGACTAAAGGAGATGGTAGATGCATGTCAAAGTCTGATGGTGCACTCCTGACTTTATATTTGAGTGTCAGAGAAAGAGAAGAAATAAAATACTGATTATGAAAGTGCTATGACTCTCAAGAGGTATAGACTAAATCATGGAGAATTCCATTTTGAATTCCTGTTCTCTATGAAATGCCTGCTGGCTAGCATTTTTGGTTTGAGGGCTCTAGTTATCGGGAGACTAAGAACTAGAAAAATCAGTGACTTGGCTGATCAAAGAAGTACTGTAGAAAGGCTCATCTGCCCCAAATTTGTTAGGCTAAGTTTTATTCATAAGAGAATTTCTCACAACACTTCTTTGGAAGTCATGTACACAAAAAGTTGGGTGGGAGAAATCATTAAGTCCTTCTGTGGTGAAATGAATCATAGTGAAAGTAAATTTTAAATTTCCAAATAGCAGCTAACATTAGTATCATGGTATCATCAACTAGAATTTTCTGTGGTGAGACAGAAAATACCCAACAAGTGAAGAAAAGACAGAGATAAAAGGAAATGAGGAATATGCTTAAGTGAAAGTTTGTACCAATGTTTCCCAATTTTTCATTTTTATTTTAATAGTCCATGATCAATGGCGGACAATAAACCATCTAAGAGATGTATTATTACGTACACTTTTAAGCTCATGGGCTCATTTTGATTCATACCTAAACTTCAGGAAACATATATCACCATGAAATCCTTTAATAAAACTGACACATAAATTAGAACAAATGGCTTGATGCTTTTTCTTTTTTTTTTTTTTAATGGCACTTCTCACCTTTACTTTTAACGAGAGAAGCAGAAGTTTTGTTCTCCCCTGAAGTTAAATACAATGTTGGTTGTAGCCAATGCTCGGCACCTCTCTCAGCAGCTCTGAAGCAGCCCAAATGTAATTTGAGCTAATTCATGAAATGCACTTTTCAAAAGGATATTTACTGCCTGCAAGATAAATAGTCAAAATATAACAGATTTATTGATGTCTGGGGAAAACGACGTTATGGTTGTTTAGAGTGAAGCTATGAGCAAAATGAGTACTCACGGAAGTGAAAGCAGACTGCTGGCATGCACCTTAAGCAAAACAACAACAAAGAGGAAAAAAGCAGGAAAAAGGAAACTGCATACAGTAGAACTATTTTAAAGGGAGGCATTTAACCTTGATTGCTGTATAGATCTGAACACTGGTAGTACAGAAACCTTTGCTATAAAAATGGACACATAGAACAAAGACATGCCTTGTTAGGAGATTTGCATGAAAGCTTTATTTCTTTTCCCTTGTTTATTAGAAAGGAACAGAAAATCGACGTCTGAAGATTGCATGAATAATAAGTTCTTGAGCATGTTCTCATAGCTTTGCAGAATGAAAGAAGAAATTGTAAGCAGTTCTTAGACAAGGGCAAGACAAAGGGATCATCCTAGGTCTATGAGAAATTCCTTACAGTAAGACAGCTCCTATTGAATTATTAATTTAGTGTACAGGATGGCAACTTTGCCATTGAGGAATGAAACAAGGCTCTGTGTCTGTGATGGGAAACTTTGATTCTCAAGGCAAAAGGCCTTCCTGGTTCATGATAACTGATGTAGGTAATCAGAGAGACCTCAAGATATCAAGACAGTGGTAAAAACCTGTGGCTTCATACATTGTAAATAAATTGCATATGTCATGTCAATAAAAAGAAACAAAATTGCATCAGAAAGTGAATTATCTTTTCTTTTGCATATATTAAGCAAAATAAACTAATCAGAGTAATCAATGGGCATGTCTTTAGGTCCCAAAGGAGATAGTATTCAATGAGGTCAGTAATTTTTCAGAGTATGTAGGTCCAAAGCACAAATAATATTAAAATAGATGTATCACTTCCTATCTTTAATTATTATTATTGAGTTCTTCATGGCATTGACCTCATAGATTGTACGAACAGGTTTTTAAAAATATTTGAATCCCTTCCCCTTGTTAGATCTGGCATCTTTTGAATGCTCATCAACTTCTTACACAGAGTCAGAAACTTGAGATTCCATTCCCAGTCCTAACACGTGTCTTTTGTACCATAACAACACCTTTTGCCAGCCAGGAATCATAGAATGTCAGAGCTATTCTTAGAGGTAACTAATCTTAAAGTTTCAATTAACTGGTGGAGGAGCTGAGGCACTGAGAGATTAAGAGGTTAAGCGACGTTCCCACTGTGGAAGACACTCCACCCAGGATCTCTTCAGCTTCCAACACTGATTGCTGGGCATGGCAAGAATGCAAGGCTCTGACCATCCTTTACCCAGGCCCTTTGTCAAGGGCCTGTTTGTGGTGAGCAGCCTGGAGAGATGAAGTAATGTCTCCCTCTCGGACAAAGAGCAGGCCTGCTTACTGCTTACTATACAACAGAGGATTTCCCCAGCTCAGAGTTCTTCCCCTGTAATACAAGCCACTGGGTGTGCAGGCGTACATGGGGGCCTGGGGGCAAAGGGCAATTGATGCAAATAAGCCGATGCTCCTACTGCTGGTTGTGTTTTGAGTCATAAAGGCCTTTGTCTCTGACCCCAGAGTCTCATGCCTTCTGGGAGTGTCCATGAAACAGTGACGACTTGTAAGTAGGGTAAAATCATGGCTCAGAATAGACACCCATAGTGTGAGGGAGAAGAAAGAGTAGAATCATGACTTTCTTGCTTCTAATTTATTTTTCCATTAGAAACGATGCTACAAATTAAAATCTTGAGGAATCATAATTTTGAATATTTAAAGGTCTATAAAGGAAAGAAATAAATCATTTAGATGGTTCTTTCTGTTGCTGGTGGTTGTTTTGTTTTGGCATAGAGGGCTTTCGAAGGAGTTAAGGGAAAAAGCCTCAAATGAAAAAAATGTTCTGTTGGTGGGTATGGACTACTCTTCAATGCCTGGTAGCTTAGTTTCCCCACCCCACCCCAAACACACATGCACAAAAGAATCTTCTTAATACACTTTCACTCTTACAATTTCTATTTGGTTCATTTTCAAATCTGCTTTCTTGGTTTTCATATTATCTATAGATTATATTCTTTCATCGCTTTAAACATTTTGAACATTCTTATTCAGTTCCCTTTCAGATTTCTCTATTACCTGGTATATTAGTCAGCCAAAGGGGTGCTGATGCAAAATACCAGAAATCTGTTGCTTTTATAAAGGGTATTTATTTGGGGTAGAAGCCAACAGATACCAGCCCATAAAGCATAAGTTACTTTCCTCACCAAAGTCTGTTGCCATGTGTTGGAGCAAGATGGCTGCCAACATCTACAAGGGTTCAGGCTTCCTGGATTCCTCTCTCCCTGGGGCTCGTTTCTTTCCGGGCTTAGCTCATCTGCTTGCTCCAGAAGGCCAGCTATAGACTATCAGGCAAATGGCTCATCTCTCTTCTGGGGGCCTCTGCTGTGTCCAATTCAGCTTTCTCTCCTTCCTCATGTATCTGCATCTCTATGTGTTTACTTCCCAGGCTCCAGGGTCAAAAGTGCCAAACTCCCTTCTCTGTGGTGTGGTTTCTCTGTGAGTCCCTGCCCACCAAGGGGGTGGGGACTCAGTGTCCTACTATGTGGCCCAACCAAACCCTCAATCATTATTTAATAAAATAAAAATGAAACCTCTGAATCCAATATAATCTAATATGCCCAGAGGATCAGATCAGTTTACAAATATAATCCAATATCTATTTTTGGAATTCATAAATAATGCCAAACTGCTACACCTAGTATTCCAAAAGTATGAATTTTCCTGTTTGATACATTGGGGTCTTAGTTTTAATTTTATAGTTTGCTCTTTGGCTGTGTTTCTGAACCTCCTCTCCTGCAAAAATAATAGGATTGAAGTTCCAGTTTCCATCTCTGACTCAGGGCCTGTGGATGGCTTCCAGAAGACATACCAACCTAGACAGTATGTATAGTTGCTTGAATCCAAGTTCAAGAATAAGACAACCCCTCACTGGTTCCTTAGACTTATAGACATTAAATTCCTAACATTTAAGGAATGCCCCTGAAATACCAAACTATGGCTCATTTCTCTGACTTTGAGTTCCCCTTTCCGTTTTGGTAACTCAAGATTTCCTTTTCACGTTTTTGAGCTCAATCGTATTTTTTTAAAGCAGGTCCTATTTTATCCAGCATTCCTATTTGTCTTCGGGTAGAAAGGTACTTTTCCGAGGCACCTCTGCTGCCAAAGGACACTAATATGATCACCTTTTCTTTAACATAAGGGTGGTTTTTCACTTGTAAAAGCCAATCTATGCAACAATATAAGAACTTATTTTAACAGCAAAATGGTAATGGGAATTATTCCATAGGCCATATTCCATAGATGGATGATAGGTAACATAATTTTAGGACTCAAATTACATAAATAGTTTTCAAATACTGCCCATGACAAATCCTCTAGCGAGAGGACAGTTCTACCCATTAAAAAGAAGACACTAAACACTCTTATACCTTCAATGGACAGCATCTGTAGCATGTCTAAATATCAGGTGGTAGTGATGCTTGGGGTTTGCTTAGCGTGAGAGAGAGAGAGAGTCCTTTTATTATTATTTTTTAAGGTTTGCTTGTTTTTGAATCAATATGCGCTTTCATGGATCATTTTTCCACAGTCAGTCTTGGCTCGCTGAGACTTTTTTCATTAAAGCAAGTAATAGTTTTCCTCTTCATTTTTTTCTCTTTTAAACCAAGACCTAAATTGGACTGCAGATCAAAGACCATGGCGAAAAATTCCTGACATTGGAAACTGTCTTCCCAGGCAACCATGTGACTCATCTGCTTCTACACATTCCATATAAAGAGATTGTTTCGTTTTCCACCTGGCAACGCTTAAGTTGTTTTATTCTTCTTCATTAAAACCACCACACCTCTTCATTTAACTCATGTTTTAGTATCTTGATTCAGCAGGATCGTAAAAACTTTTATTTTTGTTGTCGTTGCTTCTTTTAGCCGCGGGGAGAAGTAAAAACAGAAACAAGTTAAAGAATATACAGTCAACCCTTCTTTAAAAATATATAACTAGATTTCCAAAGGAATGAAAAAATATGGCACTAGTGGGAAAGCATTGTGGTCAAATCTATATTTAACTTGAAATAACATAACTTTTTGTGGATGTTCTGACAGTCCCTTATACCTGCTACAACCCCTGTGAGTCCTCAGTAAATATTAATTATGGATAATTGACAATTCCTTTGTTCTAATGGAAACTGAAGAACCAATTTTCAGGTTTCCATTTTGTGCCAGTGCAGCAAAGTGCAGCTTTCAATAAAAGCCTTTTTTCTCTGCCTGGGAATATAAACACAATCTGCCTGTAAGAAATAAGTGTGCATTTTTGTGGGTCCTCAAAAGGAAATCAAAATTCTACACAAAATCAAAACCTTAAAGAAAAAACTTACTGGTTTTGTCTGCTTGTTTTAAAAAGAATTAAGCCATTATGCCAGATTTTGGCCAACCATTGTATGCTCCAAATATAATTTCTATTTTACAGTAGGTGTTTCTACTGTGAGTGACTTTCATTGATCTTTCTGTAAATGATTTTAAATAGTTATGATCCCCTAATTAGGACAGTAATAATGGCAGTGGCAAATGCCACCAGAGTGCTATAACCTGTTTCCATCAATTTGACTTGATCAATCTGTATGTTTGCTGTAAATCTGTTTAGTGATCAGAGAATAGCATGAACTCATCACTTCAGTTTACTTAAGTAATTTATTTTGCAATGAGCATGGATTTTTTAAAAAATCAACACAAACACACATATAAATATGCAGGTATACATATGTATATGTACATAGAGAGAACATGCTCATGCAAAAAAGAAGTCTTGATATCTATGTAAGTAAAGAAACCCTCCTTTGACATTACAGAGGAAGAGAACAGAGATACCATTTACATATATACATAAAGTACTTCCATAATCTTTCCAGACAAATTAAATTAGAGTTAGCTCCAGAAAGGAGAGAAAAAATATAGAATTATTTCAACTATGATTTTTTGATAATGAGCTTCAAAGAAATGCTTAAATCCTGATTTTTTAAAAGATTCAATTTATTGACAAATTTTTAGAGACATATCTATTTTCTAAAGCAAGGCTCACCTCTCTTTGCCTTCGTCATCATGCACTGAGTACTTACCTAAGAAGACGCTGAACTGCTCTTCTCCAACTAGCAACTATGTAATGCCAGATATATAGATTGCTTTTATGTGGACTGATCGTTTCAAATGGAATTTGCATTTTAAAGCCAGAATTTTTGGTAAGAATTTAAGTCATTTCATTTAGCCTGCTCCTCCTTTGTGCTTAAATTTGCCCAAATAAGAATGTTCAACAAATAACAGAAACTATTAATTCCAGCCCACCAGAGTTAAGTGGGAAAAATAGAGTGAGAAAGAGCACTGCCTGTTTGTCTGGTCATGGAAGAATTGGGAAGACATTGTTTGTCTACATTCTATGTAAACAGGCAGTTCAGATGGGTTTTCACTTTATCTGCTCATCACTCCGACTCAAAAGAGAAGGTCAGACTGAAAACCTTTCTTCCCCAAAATAATAATATGAGTAAGAATAATTAACATTTGCAAAGGGTCTACTAGTTGCCAAGTATTCTTCTAAGGCTTTTATACAGTTTATCCACTTTAATCCTCAAAACAACCTTGTAAAGCAATTATCATTATTTTTCCAAGCTTTAGAGATCAGGAAACTGAGGCTCAATGATATTAAAGTAACTTGCCGAAGCTGCTACAGCTTGTTAGTGGCAAAGTCCATTTAGAAGAAAATGCCGTTTATGATTTTCATTCTTAATGTAGCAAGGCAGCGTCTAGTACATTTCAGGTATTTCATGCCCAAACTCAATCAGGGCTGAGTACACTTATATTAAGTCAACACAGAATGAGAAAAAGTGCTGGGCCAGGAGTCAACAGACCTTTATTTCCAACTTCACTTCAAGCCTGGCTACTAACCACACTTAACCTTGAACGACTCACTTGACCCCTGGACCCAAATTGCCCATCTGCAAGAGGAGAGATTAGATGATCTCTAAGGTCCTTTCCAACTTCACAATTTTTTGCCTCTATGATTAATGGCTGAATAAAATGTCACATTGATCTAATGACTTGTGGGTATGTTGGCCATGTTCTAAAAAATACTAAAGTCAACGTATCTGCTTCTGGAAGAAATTCAGCCACAGGTTCTTCATTTCAACAGAGTTAGAAAGAGGATTCAGGCATCCAGAACTGTAAGTCTTTGGCATTTTTATCAGCACCAGTGGGATATGTATTCATTCATTCTTTTTTTAAAAAAAAAGATTTTATTTTATTTATTTATTCTCCCCCCACCCCCTTGTTTGTGCTCACTGTCTGCTCTCTGTGTCTCTTAGTTGTGTGCTTTCTGTGTAAGCTCAGCTTCTTTTTAGGAGACACTGGGAACCGAACCTGAGACCTCCTATGTGGGAGAGAGGGGCCCAATCACTTGGGCCACTTCCACTCCCTGCTTATTGTGCCTCTCATTGTGTCTCCTTGTTGAGTCATCTTGTTGCATCATCTTGCAGTGCTTATTGAATTCAAATTGTGTGCTAGGCATTGTTCTGTAAACTGGGCTACAAAGGGATAATAAAATAAACATGTCTGTCCTCATTGGGGTTACAGTCATCATTATATGTGTATATGCATATTTTAAAAATTTACTTATTTGTAAACACTCATATCTGATACATATTCATATACAATACACACTGTGAAAAGTTCTGTGAAGGTGAGAAAAGGCTGCTGTGATGCAGAATAATTGGGAGGAAGAGTGTACATAGAGAACTGTCTGTAGAAGCGACATATTTTAAATATACAATTGTGAGTATAAGTTGCAATTCCATCAAAATAAAAAGATCAATACATCCAGTCTGATTCTGTAGAGCATTTGTCTAACAGTGGATAAGCATATGGCTTCTGAAATTTGTTTGTCTGGGAGGCCCACCTTCACCATTTTCTTTGAGTTAGCCTCTCCAATCCTAGTTACTTGCTTAGTAAAGTATGGTTGCTAATAGCACCTCTCTCTTGAGGTTGTAATGAGGATTTTTTTAAAATTATTTAATGC
Source organism: Tolypeutes matacus (assembly GCA_026826555.1). NCBI lineage: Eukaryota > Metazoa > Chordata > Mammalia > Cingulata > Chlamyphoridae > Tolypeutes > Tolypeutes matacus. The sequence goes on from JAKSZT010054399.1 coordinate 8,785,703, forward strand.
ACTTCTCACTGAAACAATAATATAATAAGCAACCAATAATTATTAGTTATTTTTATCCATATCTAAGAATTTTATATTTATAAAGAGATGTGTTATTCCCATTATGATGACATTCGAAGTGAGCCATATTATATGCTCAATTTCTAGGATAATTCTTTACAGTTTAATTGAATCAGTAAATGTCCTTATATAACTCATTACACTCTATAACAGTTTCTCAAACTTGAACGTACATCAGAAGCACTTAGAAGGCATGCTAAAACAACAAAAAGGCAAATAACTCTTTTTTTTTTTAATGGGCACAAGATTTGAATAGACATGCCTCCAAAGAAGTTATACAAATGGCCAAAACACATGAATAGATGCTCATTATAGGGGAATGTAAATCGAAACTGCAATGAGATACCATTTCACACCCAATAGAATGGCTAATACTGAAAAAAAAATAGAAAGTTACAAGAGTTGGAGAGGATGTGGAAAAATAGGAATACTCATTCATTGGTGGGATTGGAAAATTATGCAGCTGCTGTGGAAATCGGTTTGTAGGTTTCTCAGAAAGTTAAGTGCAGAATTTCTCTATGACCTAGCAATCCCTCTATTAGGTATATACCCAAAAGAATTGAAAGCAGGGACTCAAACAGATATTTACATACCAATGTCTCTAGCGGCATTATTCACAATTGACAAAAGGTAAGAGCAACCCAAGTGTCCATCAACTGATGAATGGATAAATGAAATGTTTATATATACCATGGAATATTATTCAGCCATAAAAAGGAATGAAGTCGTGATACATGTGACAACATGGATGAACCTTGCAGACATCATGTTAAGTGAAATAAGCCAGACACAAATGAAAAATATTATATGATCTCACTGATAGGAATTAATTAGAATAAGCAAATTCATAGAGTCAGGGGGTAGGTGATGGGGAGTTAATGCCTAAATTGTACATCATTTGGACTGATGGAAAAAGTTTTAGTAATGGATGATGTTGATGGCAGCACAACACTGTGAATGTAATTAAAACCACTGAATTACATATTTGAATGTGGTTGAAAGAGGAAATTTTAGGTAGTATAAATGTTACCAGAATAAAAATTTTAAAAAAACAACATGGAACTGTACAACACAAACAGTAAAGCCTAATATAAACCATGGTCTATAGCTAATAGTATGATTGTAAAACTGTTCACCAATAGTAGCAAATGTACCACACTAATGGAAGGTGTTAATAATAGGGTGGTATGGTATATGGGAACTCTATTTTTTGCATGATTTTTCTGTAAACCTATGACTTCCCTAATTTAAAAAAATACAGATCTTTGGGTCTCACCCCCAGATTTCAGATTTGTTCTGGGGCAGGGCTAAGATTCTGACACTGGCTGGTCTGGGACCCCAGGCGCATAGCAATTGCACCCTACTATATGTCTTGCACAGTGTAAGGATGTTTATGTAACATAAAATATTTCATCCTCAAAATTACCCTGCAAGGTAAGCATAGCTATTCTCATTTATGATGGAAAAAGTGAAACTCAGCAACGTAATGAACTTGACCAAGGTCACAGAGTTCCCAAGGAGCAGAACTAAGTTTGAACCCTAGTTTAGTCTGTCCTGGAGCCCATCATGGTAGGCACTGTATGTTTTGTTTGAATTTTAATGCAGTAAAATATAGACAAAAAAAAATTTGACATTTTCACCACTTTCAGTTTACAATTCAGTGGCATTAACTACACGCACACTGTTCTGCAACTATCAACACTAGCAATTGCCAAAACTTTTTCATGACCCCAACGGAAACTCTTGTACCCATTAAGCAACGCCTCCCCATTCTGCCTCTCACCATCTCCTGGTAACTTTTAATCGACTTTCTCTGTCTATGAATTTGCTTACTCTAGATATTTCAAATAAGTAGAATCATATGATATTTGTCCGTTGGTGTCTACTTTATTTCACTTAGCATAGTGTTTTCAAAATTTATCCACATTGTAGCATGTATCAGAATATTCCATATGTATGGATGCACCACATTTTTTTATCCATTCATCTGTTGATGGATTCTTGGGTTGTTCCCACCTTTGGGCTGTTATGAATAATGCTGCTATGAACACTGGTGTACAAATATCTGTTTGAGTCCCTGTTTTCAATTCTTTGGGGGTATATACCTAGATATGGAATTGCTGGCTCATATGGTAATTCTGCATTTAACTTTCTGAGGAAGCACCAAGTTGTTTTCCACAGTAGATGCACCATTTTACATTCTCACCTACAATGCACAAGGATTCCTATTTCTTTACATCCTCACCAACACTTGTTATTTTCCTTTAAAAAAAAAACAGCCATCCAAGTGGGCGTGAAGTGGTATCTCACTGTGGTGTTCTGTGTTTTGAACTTTATTCTAACTTTAAATTCAATGACAATTCCAAATTGATGCCCTAGACAGATATTGTGCCCCAGTCAAATATTAGCATGACTGTGGTAACTTGTTTCCAAATTCATAAATTCAGAAGGAAACTGAATCTCTGGGGACTCTCTGTTTTGATCAGATGTGCTGCTTAAGACCGAAAGTAAAAATAAAGACCCATAGAACATCAAAAAATATTGCTTTGGCATTTATTTTTCCTTGTTTGTAAAACTAATGTGAACTTTTATCTCAGTTTAGAAAAATATTTCTCCACAGAGAAACAGATAAATGAATCATTTTGAGATTAAATATACTCCAATATAATTTTTATGAAATATGATTTTAATTAAAATGCCAGTTTGAGTCGAGCCTAGTGTATGACGTTTGCTTGAGTTTTGATAGCATCCAAGTGTAAATAGAAACATTCTAATTTATCCTCCAGCATGATTAAGATAGAACAGAATGTGCTTTCAAGAGAATTCCTGAAGAAAATAGTATTGCCTTTTAATTTTAATAGAAATGCTTTTTTTCAGCATATAGACTTGTTCTTTGACTATTTGTAAAATGGAATCTTTTGACACTAATATTAAAAGAGAAAAGAAAAGACAAGATGAGCTCCTTTCCTCGGGGTTGCCACCCTGAAACCTCACTTAGCACATCTTGGGCATCTCTCAAAGTGAAAGCAGTCATTTCCTTAAGAAGGCTTTCCCCAGAGATGGCTCCTTATTTGCACGTATCATTTACAGCTTTGCCATGTGGGTTCAGATGAAAATGGAACGCAGTGGGGGGGCATAATTAATTGAATCAACTCAAGTCCTCTGACAAAAACACATGCAAGTGGAAACTACTGAGGTTTCTAGAGCCCCAATTCTTGCATTAATTCCACTTAAGGGAAGATATTCTGACTCCTGAAAATGTATGACCTGATTCAACTGAACGAACATTTCAGAGTTATTAGACACAAACTGTGGATTTAAGGTCTCTTTTAAAGAGTATTTGATTTTCTTAGCTGCCCTTTTCCTCACTTCCTCATTTGCACATTTCACCCACTACTTCAGTGATCAGCCTGCTCTAAGAGCCAAAAGCATTCCCATAAAGCTCTCCAATCCCAAATGCAGAAGAGTGCCCTTTAATTTTTTTTTCTTTTTTTAAAATTTGTTCTGAAACTTTAATGTCTATTATGGTGAGTTAGGGTAATCAGTCAGACTTTGCATTTTCCTTCATTTTGGAATTATCTTTCCCCACTGCAGTGTATTATTTGGCTTTCACCAAAATTTTAATTTTCCATGAAATGGGAGATAGTTAGATATATGCTCAGAAGCCTTATAATCTAATAGAGGAATGAAAAGAATGAAGCAAAATAAAACACGAGTAATGTTTTAAAACGTCCACTTTCATTTTAAGGACAATGAAGAGCCACCAAGAACGCGAAAGTGCCAGAGGGTGCTGTGATCTTAAAAGACCTGCTGTGTGGAAGAAGCAAATATATGAGTACCCAGATATCAGCTGGAGCCACCTCAGCCCAGGAGAGACTTCGGTTTCGAGAAATAGTATGTGAAGAGAAAAGAATAAAGAGTCTTGGGCACTGGGGTTGTCATTGAGGTACATCGATAAATGAGGGGTCACCCCCGAATTTGATGTGCTCAGATCAAGAGGTGGGCATGCATAAATCATGATGGACACATTTAAAAAGTCATCTCCAATTATGTGTCAAGTGCTTTATTGATATTAGTTCCAGTACCCAAGTTATCCATAGAGGTAGAGGTAGATGCAGATTCCGAACTTGCCCAAGTCACACGGCTAACTAATAGAGCAAGAACTCTCTTCCTGTGTCCTCTCCCAAAGCAGACAGAGGTCTTGCTAGCCAAAACTTAAAATAGGTAGGTAACAGGGGATGAGCTAGGCAAGAGAGAGAAGCAGCAGGGGAACCTTACTCATTAAGAGCTTGCTGTCCTGCTTATTTGCATCGATCACTCTGCCCCGGAGGCTGGGGTAGAAGGGCAGGTTAAGACAAGCTCCACAGAGGAAGTAACAGTTATGTTGGACCCTAATATCTGAGTAGGATTTGCCTCATTCTCGTCTTTTTTCAACCTGAGGAAGCACAAGGAGGCATATGGAAGGGAGCAACCTGGTTTGGCGAGACTGCCGCCTACAGGGGCAAGGGAGAGAAGAGGAGGCTGGAAAGATGGGCTGAAGCCAAGCTGAGAAGAGCTTTGGAGAGCAAGTGTCTACTTGACAGTGCAGACAGATCTGAAGATAAGGGAAAGGTAAAACGAGTCACGATTGACACCGCTTTGACACCCCTCACAAACCCTAATACAATAAAACCAGAGCAGGGGTTCTTAACCAGGGGTCTCTGGACGCCCCCAAGGGGCCCATGAAAAGATTTCAGGGGGTCTGTGAGCCTGAATTGAAAAAAATTAACCTATAATCTTTATTTTCTCTGATCTCCGATGTTGTGTGTCATAAAACTATCTGCCGCTACATTCTGAGAAGGGGTCCCTCGTTCTCATCTGACTGGCAAAGGGGTCCGTGGAATGAAAAAAGGTTAAGAACTCTTGGACTAGAGTATACAGCTGGTGACTGCTATTTTCTCATAAATAAAGAGATGTTGCTAACTTATTTTAAGATTATTAATAAAAATTGGTATGATTTAGTTAGTGCCTCTCTCTCAAGTGCCAGGCACTTTGAATCTATTATCTATTAACTCTGTTCCATATAACAAACAAGGAAGGTATTTATGGTTGTCTACATTTTACGTGTAAAGAAACTGAGCTGATAGTGTGCATGTAACTTCCTAAGAGCACACGGCAAATAAATGGCAAAGCCTAGATTCAAATGCTACTTTCTGATTCTAAGCTGTGTCTACTCTCCTATAGATTTTCCAGGTGCATTGGCGCATTTATATAAATCTTTTCAAAATATTTTCTTCCTTCTGATTCCAGTCCACCCTCCCTCCCCTTACCATGACTTGTACAAGTCAAGTTCAAAGTGGATCCCTAGGTTGGAGATGGAATATGTGCTTGTGAATGCTGTGAAGGTCATTGATCCCTATGGAGATCAGAACTATTACTTTGGCCTTCTCAAGACAGTGAAGACAGCAAGTGAAAACAGATGCAGTGAGCCGGTATGTGAATTCAGAGTGAATTAAGGATAGTTAAGGAAATGGAGAAGGATGTTAGGGCCAACGTGAGATGATGGCGACAAAAATGCCTGGTGATTTGAGCATATCACAGCAACATATAAATGACTCTCTGATGTTGCAAAAATTAGAGTATGCACCTGAATGATCATTTACTACCAAGGAAGGAATACAGCTTAAATTAAAGAGGAAATAAAGCCGCATAGGAAGCCCAGAAAAAGTTCCCAGGGAAAACTGTGGGAGGCCATGTGCTTGCTAGTAATTTTTCAGGCCAAACCATATTCAATCTAATACACGTGTTGCGTAAACTCTTGCACTGCAGCTTCCTCCAGGAGTAGATGGGAAGGACATGCTTTCACTTAATGTCAAATGATGCTTTCAGCTGAAGGTTAATCTGTGCAGAACGTTGGAAATGAATAAAAATGGTGAAAGCACATCACAGTGTTTGTTGCTAGCAGAGTTATTATATGGATATGACAGTGGTTGAAAGAGAAAGTCTAAGGTCATGTCTAAAACCTGTAAAAACTGTAACATGGGACTGGACAAGATAGTAAAACCTCATGTGAAACACGAATATGGGTGATATTGCATATATGACTGTTTTTACAAAATATAAATACAAATATACTAGAGAGAAGGAGTAAAAATAGCAGCTATATATGGCAGGGGAGGCACAGAGAGATTGAGAGGTGATGAGTTTTATTTGTTTTTGATTATTATTATTATTGGAATAATGAAAGTGCTCTAAGAATGATTGAAGTGATGAATGCACAAATATGTGATTACACTGAATACCATTTACTGTACACTTTGGATGGACTTATGCTTTATTAACATGTATCAATAAAATTGATTTGTTTAAAAAAAAAAATGATGTTTTCAGTCCCAAAGTGGAAACAGAGGTTCAGAATGTATCATTGGTATGAAAACCAAAGGCATATTTGAAAATGTAAGAAGACCATGGCTTTCATCTTCTCTGTGAGAATTATGGATGGGTTATAGGGGAAGCTATTATAATATTTAGGATGAAAGGGGGATTCTTTTAATCTGGATAATTACCTATTCTTGCCAAATTTTTTTTCACTCCTCAGGATGAACAGCCTAGGAAAATAAACATGAAATAAGCAAGCAAAAAAGGTCTCTCAAAGTAACAATAGCACTTAGGAAACCTGAGGGAAAATGTGAAGCCTCAAAAAAACTTTGACAAATAACGGGCAATGACTGAGCCTCAACTTTTCTCCATTTCTTTTACCATTGTATTTTGATAAAAACGTTTTAAAACAAACACAAAACAAATAAAATCTTGAAGAAAAAAAAAACAAACAAAACTTGTCTCCAAAGGGAAGCTATTTTGATATTATTTTATTACTAGGAAAGACATTAATTGTTTGAAATCTTACTTAGGTAGAGGCATATTCTTTTATTTTTTAATGCCATATAAGACATTTTATTCTCAAGGAGTAGCTTTACTGCTTTATGAAAAGATCATCAGTATAAAAACATAGAGCTTGCAGGGAACTTAAGTCCTCTAGATTCACTTTTGAATTTTTACTGATGCAAAAATTTACCTGACAGGTAGTGAATTATGTCCTGACACACTGGTTGTTAGTGACAGGGAGGATATTGGAACGCATGTGTACTGAATCCGCACCCACTGCTATGTCTACTGCGCCATTTGCTAACAATTTTGAACTTTATAGAAATGTACTCATGAATAAATATCCCCAAAGGTAGGGGTAAACCTATCACCAGCCACTTCAAGAATAGAAAGCAAGGAATCTGGCAAATACACATATGATATCTAAAATACAAAGCAGATTTTTTGGAGAAACCAATGAATGAAAGTTATATTTTAGATATGTTATTCAGGAGCATATGCTTTAAAAGATTGCTGATTTTTCTAATCCAATTGTCCAGGAAATACCTCTTTACAACTCCACCCATAACCCTTTAATGCAATCACACAACTACAAGTCCATTGCTCCAAATATTTAAGAGCTTATGTTTCCCAGGTTTGAACAGCAACAACAAAAAATTAATTTGCCTAGAAGTCTGTCTAATTTAAAAAGTTCTAAAACTCAAAGGTCCATTGTCCTTCTGTATATCCTGGATAGAGGAAGTTTAAGAATATAAGAATTCAAGATTTCCTTACATCAAAATTGAGTTTTTAACTCAAGAAAACCACTAATAATGTTCCAACAGAACTTACCCAAACTACTGAAAAGGATAGGGATCTTCACTGAGTCAGAAAGTCTTAAACCAGGAAGCAAGTCCACCTCTTTGACTCTTTAATTATTGAACTCCCCAATCTCTATCACTAAGAGAAAATAGTTACTAGTATTTGAACTTTAGCTGTCCTGACCAGGGAATGCCAATTTCTACATTTAGCCCATAGAGTGATCTGAAAGCCAGTAGCCAGAGTTCTGTCCCTTCTCATGAGTCACCCAAAGTACAGGTAATATAATTAGAGAAGAACAGAAGGCATGACCATCTCAGCGGTATCCATATGACTTAATGGTATCAGTTTCTCAAGTTTCCATTTTTGACACTGTCTTAATTTTCTTCAGCCATGAATAGGAGCAAGCTAGCAGTCACCTCTGAAATAAGACTTCAAATGTGGAAGCAGGAAAAAGAAAGAAAAAAAGCCTGACCCAAACCTGATGCTCCATTATCCGTAGTCCATATATGTCCTATAAAAAGCAATGTGGCTTTGTTATGCAGTGTCCTCTGCAAGAGAAGCTTCAGATGCAGAGGTATCAGTGCCCCATGACCAGGATCCTAAGCAATGGGAGGCTTCCCTGCAATTTAATGGTTTACTAAACTAGCGGTTACTTGTGATATTTCATAAAGAATTTTTTGTTCTCATCAAATTCGTAATCACCTCCCCATTGACTGACCTGAAAGCCAGTAGCCAGAGTTCAAGGCCTGGCATCTGTCCCTTCTCATGAGTCACCCAAAGTTCAGGTAATATAATACCTGACAAGCAGTAAACATTCTCAGGAAACATCTAAGAATCAGCCAGCCATTCAACATATAAGCAATCTGCTTGTTTTGAATTAAAGAAAAACTTCCCTTGAGTCATTCCTCGTAAACAGAATATCAGACATTAAAGGAAACTATGAATAATCTGCTTTGACTTGGAAAAGACATTGAAAAAAGGCCAAATAGATTTTTTTTCCCTTTAATTGATGTTCCAAGCTGATTTGAAACAGGCAAACCTCTTTAAAATATACATGTTAACGAACTGGTACAATCCATGCTTGAATCAAAATAATTCAACTGGTCTACCAACTTCCTAGTAGACTCACAGAACTTTGGATATCATATAATTCAGTCTATCATGCAAAGAAAGGATTTAGCTCCCCAAGCTTTTAAGTGAATATATTGAGTAAATGGGAGTTTATTTCATCCCATGTTAACCTGTTCCATTGTTCATTAAATCAAATTGTCAAAATATTCCTTCTTATATTAAACTAAACTATAACTCCTTATAGCACCCACACATTGATCCCATATTTGCTCGATGGAAATCATTCTCCAAAATATGTTTACTCACCTTTTTACATGATTGGCATTCCAAATATTTTGAAGACAAGTCTCTTGCTCACTAAATCTTGTCATCTCAACAAGCTATGCCATTTTAGGAAACATTCAATAGTACTTCCTAGAACTTTCAATATCATATTACCCTTTCCCTGTCTAGAAATAATTTGTAAAATAATGCTCCAAAAAGTAATACAGTTCCCGAATGGTGAGTACTTTAATCCATATAAAGATACTTTAAGAGTATTTGGTAATTCAAAAGCACTCAATAAATGTTTGCTATTCATTGGTTCCACAAATTTAGAACTAGGCACTATTTTGGGAATCAGGGATATATCATTAAGCAAAGTAGACAAAAATCCTTATCTTTTGCAACTTACTCTTTTTTATTATCTGACTCACTAGAACGTTGGTTGACATAAATCCAGAAGTTTGTAAAGTAGTCAAAATGCACGAGATCAGAAATCTAAAGACCAGCACCCAGTTGAATATTTATTAGCTCCATGACCTTTCAAAATCTTGAAATCATTTGCATTTCCTACCACTTAAAGTCACTGGAAAATATGTAAAGTTAAAACCTCTACTGGCTGCCCGTTATCTACAGGAAAATGTGTAAAAACCTAAAATAACTTGCAACACCCTCCACTATGTGGCTCTGAGCTCCGTTTTCCTTTTGTTTCCTAATCTCTGCTCATATTTTCCAATATCCTGTGTACTTTCACACTCTACACCCTTGCTGGTCCATCTCCATAAAATGCCCTTCCCAGTCTTTTCTCCTGGACAACCACTCATCTTTTCCAATTCAGTTCAAAATATTAAATTATCTTCAAAGCTCTCTTGACCCATCCTCATTGTTCCATGCAGAATTCTACCTTCCTCCTCTGTTTCCACAATATTTTATTTATACCTCTATTAAAATTCTCACCTCATACTTTTTTCTCTACTTATCTACCTACTATATTGAATACAAGCTGCTTAAAGGCAGAAACTTTGTCTTATGTATTATTGTAAGTATAGAAGGTGAGAAAATTGATCACTCACATAAGTACACAATAAATATTCATGAGAGGATCTAATGAAAACACTGAAAATTGTAAATGAATAATACAAATATAAGGTATTATTTTAATCGATGTTTATATAACCAAGTTGATTTTAGATATGTGTTTTTAATTTTCAGCATTAATTTAGGTACCAAAATGTGTATTGGCTAAAGAAAAAAAAGCTTAAATAAATTTTATAGAAATCATTAGTAGATTCATACTTATCATCTCAGTTTAATTAAATTTAGTTCATATATTTATTCTAAAGTGTTTTTAGAATCTAATCTAAGGGTGCACTCAGAGTGAATTTTTAAAACAAATTCAAATATTACTTATGTACTGTTTATGAGATACAAAAGAAAAATTAATAAATATCAGTCAATTTAACAATGGTCAACTTAATAATGATCAATAGCAAAAAATATAGTGAACAGAACCCCATAAAACACTGACAATAGGAAACGTTAAAATTCACTCATCATATAAAAACATTTTAAACATTTTTTAAGAATGCCCATTGACAATCTTCAAATTAACCAAAAGCCTGATCAAAAGCTCCAAATGGAAAGACATTTATTATTTTAATACTTTCAATTGATTTTATTATCAATAGGAATGACAACATGGAAAAGCATGGATAATTAAATTTTTTTTTTAAGTGTAAAGATACTGAAAGAATATAGCCTGATAACCAAATCATGTCACTGACAGCAGTTGAGAAGGGAAAGAGGAGAAAATGTTCCAGTAAGTCTGGTATAGACGTTGAGAGCCAGTTAACCAGTAAAGTCATCCTGGGCTACCAGTGTGTCACTGGATTTCTTTCCCCCAAACATTCTAGAGCTAAAGTCAGTGCCCTAAGATGCTGCTAAGGCCTCCACAATTATGTACTATTTCATCCTATAAGTACACTTTGATCACCTGTTTTCCTTTGGTAAAATAGCTTACATTTCCCCCTGATTTTCAGCTCCAGCTTAGGTTCACTTTGCCCAAAAATCTCCATGGTGTTAGTCCCATTAATGGATCCAAACCCACACATGTTCTCATTCATTTCCTGCTGGTGACTGGAGCTCTCAAAGCCAGGTGGTGAGATTCTTAGTGTCTCTGGCCACTCATCCTAGAGTTCACGCAAAGCAGATAACCAATCCCTAGTTTTTCCTATGGTAGGACAAGAACACAACTCTGCTGCATCCTTATGTCACTTTAAAGTCAGGACAATACCAGGATGGTACAAACAGCAGATTTTATGGGAAGACCCTGTTAAGCTGGCCCTATAAATATGGGCCTGATTTGTTTAGGGCCATTGTAACAAAAGCAACAAACCCTGGGGGGATAGTAACAAAATAGCATTTTCAAAGCCTGAGAATATGAATTTATCTTAAAGAAAAGAAAAGCTGAAAATGTTTAGGAAAACATAAATAAATATTGTCCTTTAGCAAATAGGACATCCAGGACTTGGTTGAATTTTCCTTAAATTTAGTGCTTTAGAAGCTTAAATATCAGTATAAACTAGTTCCCAACAATGTTACTGGTCTTTATTTAACCTTTATGGCCATTAGTTTTCTCATCTGTAGAATAAGGAGGGTTGATTAATTCTGAGCTTCTTTCAACCATAAAATTCTACAAGTTTCTTATTCTGCTGTCAAGTCAAATGATTCTTTATATCTGCAGCTGTCACTGGAGTCTTAGGGTATGTCAAGCACTGAGTTGGGTAGGTGTTAACATGAACGTACTAATTGTTCCTTATTTTTATAGGTACAGACACAGAGACATTCACGAATTTCACCAAGATTTCACAGCTTAGAAATAACAGAGTCCGGAGAGGAACCCAGGCACACTGACCTGGGAAATTTAATTTAAACAAAAAGAAAAAACAACTCAAGGAAAATCCAAAAAAATAGTAGACTCGGGAAAAAATGTCTTGCTACTTAAGCAGAACTCACTGGATCATCTCTTCCAAATTTAGGGTTCCTCCTGATAAATATAGATGCTGCTCACCAAACATCTTTCTCACAAGAAGCCTTCAGTTTTGCAAAGATGACTCTGCTATCTTCATACCCTCAAAGTCTAATCCTTCCAGCTTTGAAATCCAGCCTCATGGGATAAAAAGAATCCCAACCACCACCACTACCCCCCACCGCCATTATAAAGAACTGGGTGTGCCTTTAGGCAATTACTTTATTCTCATGCCTCCATTTCCCCTTATTTCTGAGAATGCATCCTCCTCTCCTGGTTAACCAAAGCATTGATTTAAGTAATGACTTTTAATTATATATAATATATATTTATATTCTATTTAGTATATATATTTATATTATATATACTTTTATATAATGGATAATTATATATATATACATATGGAAAATTGGATAATATGCTATTTTTCTCATCTCCAAAACATTGATGAAAATGAGAATCCCTAATAGCTGGCCAGAAATTTTCCTGCACTTGGTTTGGTATGCCTTATATTTTAAGTAGGTTTAGATTTACCTACCTAATTTTGTTTGACTTCTAGTATTATTAGCATCATTTATGCTTTTGAACTCTTTTGGGAAGTGAGAAGAAAGTAGTTTCTTTTAAAAATATGCCTAAACTTGTTATATGTGGGTAATGATAAAGCTAATATTCATTGTATGCCAGGCTGCGTTATAAAAGCTAATGCTTACCTTATGTCAGGCTATTGGAAGTAAGTACTTTTATTAACCTCATTTTACAGTTGGGAAAACTGGAGCTTAGATCGATGTGTATAACATCAGACAAGAGTTGAGATTATCTAGTGTTGAAATTTTACCTAAAATTATGGAAACCTAGTTTTCATGTAGGTCCAAGAAGCAGAAAAATTATTAACCATGCGATACACTGATTATGCTCCTGTATTTTAATTCTACAATTACTGCAGTTAGAGCAAGGATCCTCTCAGCATGCTTGACCTCTTCTCTATTAAATAAAATATTGAGAAAAGCCAAGGTTTTTAGCTATTCCTTCCCTGCTTAAAACATTCTTTCTTGTTATAATGTGTTCTAGAGGGATACAAGTTTAAGTAACCAACTACAGATATCAAGTCATGCCACGGCTAAGAGACCATAGTGTAAGAAAAGCCCAAACCAGGTTCCATGCTGTCCTATTTCCTATCATTTCTTATTAAGCCTTCCGAATAGAACCCATTGTTTGATGAGCCATGAGAAATAGTATCCGTTCAGATCAACTGAACAATTCTCCCATGAAGACTTTGCCCTTTCAGTTTGGAAGCCCCTCCTTTCCTGGCTGAAATCTAAGGGGCTTGGGACCAAAAGGAAGGTGAAGAGAAGGTAGAAACCGGAAGCAGCTTTAACGATTTGGATATTTCTGAGCCTCCACCCAATAGACGTAAACATGATGAGTTTTCCAGAAAGGCCATGAGGGGAGGTGCAAATTTCACCAGAGGGACATACGAGTTCCAAGACCTCTGAGTGCCAGTTTGCTTGGCTCCGCGACAATGAATTGCACACAAACGCCCTGCACCTTGCTTCTGAGCCGGGCAGCAGCCCCAGTTCAGACAAAGCACTGACAAAGCCGCACCTGTGGGTTGCCAGAGCCTTCCAGGGTGGGATCCTGGCTGCCAGACAAAACTCTGACTGGAGGTTCATTTAATAAACGCTTCCAAGTCAAAAAGCCATTTTTACCAGGCTAGTTTCAAGCCAATTGCTGCCAAGGCTTAAATTCCCCGTCTCACACTGCCATCTACTGTCAAATGCCCCACGTTTGAAAGAAAGGAGGAGGAAAGCAGCCTGCCCAGACTCACCAGACCCTCCAGGAGCCCAGGGCATTGTTCCTGAACGCTCTCTTCACAGCCCGATGTTGCAGATGGCCAGGTCTGTCTGTCTTTATGTGCACCAACGACGTATTGCACTGTGCCGCCACGTGAGATACGCAGGGACCCAAACCACACTGTCTGACTTCACGTGAATAAGAAGTTGAAGTCCTCGTTTTAAAAGCATGAAAACCACCAAATACTATCGAGGGAAAACAGACGCGACAGACCTAGACTGAAAATGATTGCCTCATTGTTTTAATTGTAGAAAAACAGAGCTGTCTCAAACGGATGGATGGGACTTCTTTAGCTTTCATGAGGCCCTCAAGGTCTAACCATACAAGACCCTGGCTGCTAAGGAGAGTCTTGGCAAATAAATGTCATGGCTAGCCAATGTCAGGATGGCCATCAAAGACTAAGGAGGCATTCATTCCTTGCAAACTATTGGTCCATTGTGGGCCACCCCGCATCCATTTCTTCTCCCCACTGTTGAGCTCATTTCCCCATGACTGGCCCCTTTCACTTGTAGATCAGTTGGCTCTCAATCAGATGTAGCATTCTCTCCTTCATTTAGGGAATCCCCAACCGTCACTGCCACAAAAACAAGCATTCTGCTGATATAACTATATCACTGATCATAGGATACCCCATCTCTTAGTTGTTTTTCATTACAAAAGATAGCATGAAATCAGAGAGAGAGCCCTCTATCAGTTGAGCAAAGAGGCAGGTCTTCATCAAGGCTTTGCTAATTAACATAGAGATGTTTGAACTTGGGCAAGACACAATCTCTCCCAACTTCAGCCTCGGTGTCACTATTTAAAAACGGGGTTAACTCTTGCCCTTCCTGCATGATATGTTGAAAGAGTACAATTCAAATATCATTATTATTGACATTGTAATTTAGTGTTTCATGTCTTTTTCTATTCTCTGTCTAATTTGTGACATCCTATCCCAGAAAGAATCTAAAGCAATATTTTCCATACATTTGGTATTTCTTAAACATTTGTTGAATGATTGACTTATAGATCAATATTTTCTGGAAATTCCAACCAGCTCCATGGACATACTTGTGTTCTCCAGAAAGCATTTACATTAGTTGTTCAACTTTAAATAACATCCTAGTATATAGGAAAAAGCTCACAAAGGGACAAAACAAGATGTTTTTCATTGAAAGTCTCCCTGCACTTTTACTATTTTAATTTTTTTTTAATTGAACATATTTACCTAATGTGTTTTTGAGAAGGTATTCAAAATAGAACAACAAGATATATTTATTTACTGTGAGTCAGAAAGTAGCAAGCCTTATTTCTTAGAAAAACCACAACTGAGCGCAATAAGGGAAAAGTTAGAACTTCTAGAGTAGTAAAACTAAGATTTTTAGGTCACCCATTACAAAGCAAAAACTTTTTAAAAATTAAAAAAACAACTTAGAAATACATTTTACCAGCTACAGCATATATTAAAGAAAAAAATAGCTGTGTGTATATATGTGTGTTAATGTGTGTTTGTGTGGACTTGTGTTTGGGTATGTCCATGTGTGTGTCTGTGTGTGTCTGTGTGTGTGTGTGATAGATAATCCAGGAAGTTAGAAACCCATGTTGATGGATATAAATTCAGTAATTCCCTTTTTTATTATAGTAACAGGTTTCCACCATGTTATGGGTTGGAATTATAATCAATAGCCATGGAATTGACAAACTAAAGGAATGGGCTCAAACCCATGACACTGACATTACCACCGGGCTTCTAAATTTATTCTAAATTCTATATAAATAAATAAACAAATTTATACTACTAAATTTAGTGTTAATTCCTATTGCTTCCCCTTTAAAGTAGTAAATTCTCTTATTATTATTAATTAAGTCTATATATGTCATTACATATATGAGGTTTTGGCAACACCCAATAGAGAGGGTAAAAGGAAGCCATGAGGAATTCAGAACATGGTTTGGAAGGTTTTCCTGGCTGTCGGCCTGCCTGTAAAGAAGTTAGCTGGTGATCTAAAATAGAAACACTCAAGGGGCTGTGTCACCATCAGAACCATTCCTGTGCCTCAATAACGACATCTGAGTGGGCCTGCAAAGCATGGTAGACATCTTGTGACCCCTGATTTGACTTTCAGGTGGAGGAAATGTGCATCGGGGAAGATGCTGTAGCAGTATCCAGACCATTGGATCTCCAACTTTAGAGTACAGGCATCAGAACAACCTGGGGGGCTCGTTTAAACACAGATTACTGGGCCCTACCCCTAGAATTTCTGATGCTGAGGTCTGGGGAAGGGCCAGGAATTTGCATTTATAATGATGTCCAGGTGATGGTCCCTGGAGAGTACTTTGGGTACCATTGAGTTACAGTAAAGCAGTTTTGGAGACCCCTACCCATAAAGATAGGCTGGAAAATGTCAGCATTATTCTGAACCCTTCTGATATGTCACAGAAAAGGTCGCCTTCCCTTTCCCATTTAAATTGTGTACAGTAGTTAGCTGCTATTGTTTATTTTGAACCATAAGCATTGCTGAAAATGATAAAGAAATTCAATCTCTATAGTAGAATCAGAGGGAAAGGGATGAAACATGAGTAGTTAGAGACAAAACTTTTTTTTTATCCTTGGTTTTCCTACTTACTTGTCTACTATATTTTAATTTTCTTTTTTCTCTCTAGCTCCCTTTTAAGGAAAATAGATTCTGCCTTTTATTTACAAGGCACTAGTAACTGGCATAATCTGCCAGCACATACAAGAAGCCCCCAAAGTTTGTTGGATAAATATTTAAGTAAAGTTAAATACATGAAGGCATGAGTGAATTATATCAAGCAAAGTTCTGTGGAAATGCTTGAAAAATAGACGTAGAAAAAAAAATAGACATAGCTACATCCTGAAAGAAGTGTTAAACATAGGTTGAGCACTTAATTATGTATCAGGTGCCGTGCTAAGAGCTAAGGATGTAATGGTGAAAAGAAAAATAGATCCAATTTGGATCCTCATGTAACTTGCAGCCTAGTGGAGGACAGATACATCAAAGACATTTTTACCAACTTCTGAAGTGGATTGTGAAGGAGAAACATAGGGTGCATGGAAACACAGGAATCCTATTATACTATGGGATTTGGGTGACCATGGAATGGTTCTTTGAGTTCCAAGCAATGAGTGGGAATTAGCCAGACCTAAGTTGTAAAGATGTGAATATAAAACTGAAAATTCATTTACACATTAAATACAAAATGTGTGAGTTTATGGTATGAATCATATTGCTTATAGATTTTGGCCCTAGAAACTCTTGAAGAAAGAAGACCATCTGATCTTCCAAATATCTTCAAGTTAATAGATAGTGTTGGTCTATAGGAACTCTGGGTTTTTGCAGATTTTTTATCAAGATTAAAACATTGTAGGAAAAAAATCCCAAGTTATTAGTAATTAGTTACTAGGAAAAAAAAAAGGAATAACAGTTAAAAGAGCAGAAATATTTGTTATAACTGGTATTTATTTGTCTCAAATCATGTCAAAACACAATTACCTCAAATGCCTTAATTATATGCTCTGGATGAGATATATCTCTTGCTAAGATAAAAGCATCAAGTCTAATTCTATCTTCACTTTGGTTCTTGAGGGTACAACTTTAAAAGTTTATTTAAATCCAAACAAATGCCCCTTTTAGGGAATATTTTTGGTAAAAAGGCCACATTAAGAATACTAATGTGATAATCTACCATAAAAAGAACTCGACTTATTGCAGAAAGAAAAATTTAAGTTGATATCGGCTTATTTAAAAAACGTGATTCAAATCAGTGTTTCCTCTGGACAGCTGGATATGCCATTTTTCCCAAATGAAAATAGTAAATAACTGCATCTGGTTAATTTAGTCCGTTAAAAACAAGGAAAACATATATTTGGAATTTTAAAAATGACTGTGTGTTACTATTTCTCCTTGTATATCCTCTCGTATTTTAACAAGATTCCCAAAACATACTATGAAAAATAAATTGAAATAATTTAAGACTTCTCTATGGAATTACATGAGCAGGAATAAATTTCAAACTCCAATTAGTTGAAGGAGCATTCTTTGAGTACCTGTTTGAACAAAGTACTTGGTTAACCACTGGGGGTTGGGGGTAGCATTTAAGACAGGAAAAGCAAGAAGGAGCATGATATACTGAAGGCATAAGTATGGCCAAAATATAAGGTTGGTAGGAAATGGTTGTTGACCCAGGAAGATAAACCAGGGAAGAAAGTAGAGGCCAGATCATGAGGTAGATAATGTGCCATGGGATATAATTCATTTTCCCCCAAAAGTAGGCTCTGAGGCAAGGACTTCGATACAGATAGTTTATTTGAGAGTTGATTCCAGGATGCATAAGTGAGGAAGAAGGGCAAGTGAGATAAGGAAAGGAGAAAATCCAAATAAAATCTCTACTAAAGAACCAGTTATGGCTCTGGGCAACTGGCCTCAATCCTACATAGTTTCCCTCAGAGATATTTTGGAGACTGGTGGCCTCCAGTGGCCGCCAGTGGTCTGAGAATCATCCAGTGGGAGACTGGGGAAGTGGAGCAGTTATCCATTGACACCCATTGCCATTTGTTTGAGGATTGTCCCAGGGCATCAAGCCCTCAGGCAGACAGAGAGAGGAAAAGATTATTTACCTGATATAGGAAAGCATCAGCTTGCCAGAAACTGTCCACAGCTTCAGTCAATTCAAATGGTCTAAAAAGAGATAGGATTGGGTCAGGCATTAATGATGTCTGCTACACCATGAAAAAGAGTTCACATTATAGGGTCTTAGGCAATAAAGGAACATAATCAGAAGTGTGATGTGGAAGTTTATTTTGGCTGTGGTGAATAGATTGAAGTTGAGCAGTACAGAAGACAATAACTGGTTAGAAATCCAAACAGATAATAATGATACCAGATAGGATGAAGCAGAGGGATGATTGAGCTATTTAGAGAGCAGAATGGACAGAGTACAGGCATTGATTATATGGAGGATGAAGGAGAAGTTTAGGATGATTCCAAGATATCTAGCTTCTGCAATGGATACTGTTTGCTAAAATAAGACAGCTGATAAATTGGGTTTCCAAATTCGAACAAGATAATGTATTCATTCATTCATTCATGTCATGTCATATATTCATTCAACACTCATTTTCTGAGGGTCTGCTATTCTAGGCACTAGAGATTCAGCATGAAACGTATAGAGCCTACCCATGCCCTCCTGGAACTTACATCGAGTTGGAGGGACACAAGCAAACAAATGAACAGATAAGTAAATGGTAAACAAACATAACAATTTTGCATACAAGTAAATGTCAGACCATAAAATAGCATGATGATGGAGCATAATGAAAATGGGTTGAACTCCATTGCTTAGGAAAGTTCTCTCTGAAGAAAAGACATTTGAACCAAGATCTGAATGATGAGAGGGACGACAGAAGAACTAGGAGAAAGGATTTCCAGGCACAGGGCAGATGTAATGAAAGCTTGGCACTCTCAAGGAATAGAAGGAGACCATATGGGTAGGTTAGTGAATGTTGGGTGATTAGTATGAGGTGAGATTTGAGAAGGAGTCAGAGGACTATAGACCATGAACAGGAGACTGGATTTTATTTTCAGCATTATGAAGTATTTGGTGGGTTTCCAGCAGAAGAATTATGTGATCTGATTTATTTTTGTTCACGATCACTCCAGCTACTTTGGAGAACAGACTTTTAGACATGCAAGAAGAGAAGCCTGGGAGACCAGTTAATAATGAAAATTAGCTATAACATTGCTAAGGTGCTGCTCTAGGCACTTTACATGGATTAGTTCACTTGAGTCACACGGCAAACCTACCAGATAGGTACTATCTTTAGTCCCATTCTACAAACAAGAAAAGGAAAACCTAATAACTTGCTCAAGGTCACCAGGTATTCTGCCTCCCAATCCCATGCCCTCAAAGACTATGTGCCATATGATGAGATATGAGATGCAGGGCTTGCCCAGGCAAAAGGTTTTAAAGTCCATTTGACAATTAGAGATTGAAACCAAAGTCAATTCAGTGAAAACTGTCATAGTTGACATAGTTGAGGTCCATCTCTAGATGACAGATGCCTAACATCTTCCTTAGTACTCTGATGTAGGAGCTGGTACACTTTCCTGTACCATTAAAGTGAAAGAGATTTTCTGGATTTGAATTATTTAATAAGGGAAAAAGTAAAGCATTTAAAATTTTCTTCAACCATTTTAAGCATTTACTATATTGCCCACAATTAAAAGACTGGAATCTTTGGGCTGCCCATGTGCCAGCTCGGCCCTGAGCCTCAGCGGAGTTGCAACACCTACTCTACAGTTCATTGGACTCACCCAGGACAACTAACAAGTAGGTGAGGATTGACAACCACCGTACCAAGGAACCGAGAGCACCTACAACTGCAAGCAAGACAGTCCCATCCATCGGCTGTATGGGATCAAAGTCCCCTCTCAATTAGAAGTGGAGTGGACATCACCATCCCAGAATCCTCAGGATTGGGGAATGAACTATGGACTAGAGTGGACTTACTGGTTTTCTACTATAGACTTATTGTGATTCTAGCAATGGAAGAAATTACAACATTGCTGTGGAGGAAGTGGCCACTGGAGGTTCTGGGGGTAGGGAGAGGGAAAAACAGATGTAATATGGGGGCTTTTTTGAGACTTGGGAATCATCCTGAATGACATTGCAATGAAAGATCTAGGCCATTTTATATCCTCCCATAACCTGCAGAACTATGTGGGAGAGAGTGTAACCTACAATGTGAACTATGGTCCATGCTCAGTGGCAATGTCCCAGGATGTGTTTATCAATTACAATGAATGTGCCACACTAATGAAGGATGTTGTTTATGTGGGAGGGTGTGGGAGGTGTGGGGAGTGGGGCATATGGGAATCCCTGTATTTTTTGTGTAACATTTATGTAATCTAAGTATCTTTAAAATATATATATGTTTTTAAAAAGAATATAGAAAAAATTAACCGAACATGGCCACTATGCTTGAGAAATTAAGAGGAGTGAAAGAGATGGTGATGCAAACAAATTAATTACAGTGAGTGGTGTGCTGGTAAACCCTGGTTTGCAGTGTTTACCAATTTCCGTGGTATACACTGTCTCACACTGACCAATTTCAAGCTACCAAGGTGATATTAACCAACTCAAATCCCTAAAAATCTAATAATCAGCTCTCTCAAGCCAGGACAAACCTGCTCCACCACTGACAGTGCACTGCAAAGAATGTGGCAGAAAGGTATCGAACTAAGTACGTGGCAGCAGACAAGGAAGTCTGACTGAGTATGGCCAAGAAAGCCACGCACCACATCAGGGAGTAATGGCATTTGAGCCAGGTAAGAAAGGAGGAGGTGGAGGAGGACTTCTCTCCCTGACACAGTGTGCATATAGTCTAAGGTGGCTCCAGTTTACACAGTCTAAACCCAAAATATTTACTATGTGGCTTTTTACTGCACAGTTTGCCAATCTCTGCTTTAAGTTGATGGCCACAGAACTCAAGTGGACTCGTAATGGTGCCCAGGCATCAAACCAAATCCCCCATCCTTGTCTGTTTATTCTCAGATTCCCTAAGACAGCTCTTTTGCATCTTCTCCTTGATCCTCAACTCTCTAATATGCCTTCCCCCCATTCTTGCTCTCCAATGATGACCTTCTTTGAGATTTCACTGATAAATAGAAGCCACCAGACCTTCCATGCCTCCCCACCTACTAGAATCTCTCAGTATCTCCTTTGCTTTTCCTTCTGCTACCATGGAAGAGCCATCTGTGTGCCCATCTAGAGCCAACCTCTCCATTTGTATTCTAGATCCCCTCCCTCAGGCACACTCCAGGGCAGTTGCTGTAGCAATTCAACCCTCTCTCTTTCTTGCATCATCAGAAGTTTCCTTCTCTACTTAATCATTTCAATTTACATACAAATATGCCATTACTTCTATCTTTAAAAGGAAATCTCCTCTCCCCACTTCTCCATTCAGCTAACATCTCTTTCTCTGCTCCTTTTATTGCAAGCCCTCAAAAGAGTTGTCTATATTGAAGGTCTCTAATTTCTCTCTCCTCCTATTCTCTATTAATTCCACCTCTCTCAAGTTTTTACCACTTGGCCCCTCACTACCAGATCTGCATAAGTTCCACATTCTAAACCCAGCACCCAATTCTCAGTTCTCATAACTCCTCTCAGCCCTCATTCCTTAAAATACTTTCTTCACTTGATTTTGAATTTGATTTCCATTTTTGTCTAAATTCAGAATCTCATTACGAGTGTATGTTTCCATCCTCATTGTCAGAGATTAGAAAGAACAGAGTTGCACTTAAACATGGAAAATATGCATTCATTCCAAGTGAAAGTTAAAGGAAATCACAACACAGAACAAAGTCTTTGGGTCCATAGTCCTTTGAATAGACCAAAATGGAGAATTGACCCCTCACTGGCAAAACAAATAGTGAAACTTGAAAGAATTTCCTAGTACAGCACCCAATTTCATGTCCACATTGCAAAAGAGGATTTAGTCTCAGCAAACTACATCATCTGCCATAATAAATTAATCTTAGTAATTTGAACATGTTTGGTTTCACAGCTTTGCACACATTCAATTTATAAGGGTTTATGATTTTGATTTATTATTTATAATTCTAATAGTTTTAAAGATGCATAAGCACAAGAAGTTTATAGCTCTTGTTCTATTTGTACAAACTTAAATGATATCATAATGAAAATAATTCTAGGTCAACATTGGGGTCCACTGGAAACTTTCTATGTGATTATATACATTAAACAAACTTGGCAGAAAGCTTGGACACCTGGTTGTCATTTCACATGAAGAATACGTCAAGTACATGATTAGGACTCAAAGCATAATTCATTTATCAAATTATGTATGCTCACTGCATACTAATACAGAAAGAGAAAGATACTCAAACATAGCCTCAGATCCTAGACTCTTGTTTTCCTTTCTGTAAAACGCAGAAAGGAAATTTTCGTCTACTCTCTATGTGTATCTATCTATTACATAGATAGTAAAATTTTCATATTATTGAGTGTCACCTTTATCTTCTTTTAGCAACAATTAATTAAAATGTTCACATGCAATTGTGAGGGTAAAGCTTTGATTCCAAAAGCAAGTACCATGAGAATCAGTGGTTATTAAATTGTAGTAAAGCAACATCACTAATATTAATGGCATACCAAATACAAAAATATGATAAAAAGCTAAACTAAATGTACCTTCAAGTGCTCTCTGTATGGGAAATATCCTATGTAGCTCAATTTTGTAGTATGTCCAGATTAAACAGCTAACATTAAATTAATACAAGCTAAGTTCTATATAGGATAAAACAACAGGATTTCAGGCTCATTCTCAGGAACATTTCAAGATAAAAGAAATTGATCTAATATGTTTTAAATACAATAATAGGGAGAGTCGATATTTATTGTATGGTGCCACTCACTCATTCAAACCTTTATATTTCACTAGGAAACCTTCATATCCCTTCTCTTACTTTAATGATTTTGACCTCTTGATTCAGTTTCCCACCTTTCTCTGCCTTTAGGGTGCCACTATAACCCACGTCTACCCCTGGCAATATTGAGGTAGTTTCATTGCAGAAAAGCTTCACCTTATATCCTCACCTGTGTCACCAAGAATCTGCCTCATTCATAGACAATGTTTCAGTCACTCCATCCCACCCATTACCCCAATGTGATATTGGAGCATCCAGATATCACTCCTAATAACAACCACAAAAATATGTAAAACAAAGAGGTCTCACCCACTGTCCTGGTTTGAGTCTTTTGTGGACTCCAGAAAATTATGTTCTTAAATCAGTCCATTCCTGTGCGTATGGGACCCTTTGGATTGAATTCAGTTGAGGGCCTTTGATTGGATTACTTCAGTGAGTTGTGACCCAGGATGGGTCTTGGCTCTTTTGCTGGAGTCCTTTATAAATGGGAGAAACATGCAGAGACATATACAGAAAGAGAGCTGCCATTTTACCTTGCCATGTGAGAGAGGACTCCAGGATCACCTGTAGCCACACCACAGATGGAGCAGCCTAAAGTAGAACTAGCCACAAGCCTTGAGGAGAGACAAGCAGGCCAACCATTATGCCCTGCCATGTGTTTGATCATCCACAGTTGAGCTCAGGGAGAAAGCCTGGAGGAGAGGGCAGAGACTAGCCACCATTTTGCCTTGCCACATGGCAGAAGACCAGGACTACCAGCAGCTGACCTTTGGTGAGACAGCATCTCTGATGATGCCTGGATTTGGACATTTTCATAGCCTCAGAACTATAAGCATCTACCTTAATAAATACCCATTGTAAAAGCCAACCCATTTCTGGTATTTTGCATTGGCAGCCTTAAGCAAATTAAAACACCCACCTTCTCAGTGATGACTGAAATTTACTGGACAAGCTAAAATTAAATATAAGGCTTAAAACAGCCAATCCATCTAGTCCCACAGATTGTACTTTCTAACTATCTCTCAAAAATATCCACTTTTTCTCCATCTTTATTGCAAAATTCTAGGCCAAACTATCTTAATGTCTCTCCTGAAGAACTCTAATCACATAGCCTGTGGTCTCCCTGCAACCACCCTTGCCCGCCCTCTCCCATCACCATTTATTCTTTGTTGCACTGCCAAGAGTAAGACTTTAAAACGCAGAGCCAGTCTTAGAGTAGGGCCCAAAGTGTTTCACATTGCCTACAAGACCCTGAATAAAATAATCCCTGGTGCTTTGATGAGCCTCATCGTCTATGACTCTTCCTCTTGGCCACAGTTCTCCAGCATTAGCACCTAAGTTTCCATTCCTGAAACCTACTGTGTGGCTTCCTACATCTGGGACTCTACCCTGTTTCTTCAGTCTGTGGTACCCTTTCCCCTCTTTCTTGCCTAGCTATCTCCTACTTGTCTTCCACATTTCAACTCAAAGTCAGTTCCTCGGTACAACTCGAATAGTACCTGAAGATAGAAAGCACTCAGTAAATATTTATTGCATGATTGGCTAAGTGAAAACAGAGCACCACCAGAAGAGAAAAATTAGTGGACAGAAAGGTCCTTTTACCTACAAGAAGAGATGTTCATTAGAGAAGATTTAGAAAGGGAGGAGATAAGGAGGGAACTACAAGGCATTAGGGTACAGGGAAGAGAAGATAGAAGGAGCATAAACCAAGTGCATGCCAGATGTAGATGTAGATATAGCTTGGGACATGGTTTTGCTACAGCAAAACTGCATGGTTTATAATTAGGCATCAGTATACTAGCAAGTCCATGTAACTCAAGGAGCTCTTGCTATATGAACATAGCTGGAATTGCTGTATAAATGGCTTGACTACTGACCAACTCAGGCCAAAGGATTTACTTGCAGGTTAGATCCATTGCTACAGCTGGGCAGAAGTGGGGTACCAGTACAGTGACTTATCAGAGCATGTGTGGCATCCTTCTGCCCACCACATCCACCCCATCACCCACTATCATTATAATACTCCTAAGGTTCTTGGTAAAGGTGAGAGCCTAGTGATCTGCTAGGTGCCATTTCTGAAGCTGGAGATCTGGGAAGAGCAGCTTCAAGACTGTTAAGCCTTCAAGGAAAAAAAGGGAAGAAGGCAAGGATATGATTATTCATTAACATTTCTGTTCCTTTCATCTATTTATCTATTTTTTGGTCCAGTTAAAATAATAAAACTTAGCAATTATCAGTAAAATAGTCTTGCTTTACAGATAAGAAAACTGAATTTCAGAGATCAGACTTTCCACAATGCACAGCTAAATAAAAGTTCTCAGATGCCCAGACTACTTGACTGTATGATGTTCTCATGAACAGAGATGCCAAATAGCTTTGCCTGCCTGCAGCTCATGAAGGTTTAAAGATTTAAGTCAATTTTTACACTGAAATTAAAGATTTACATTCAGTTTTCTTTCACAGTACAATCTCTTTCTAATCCATTTACCTCAATGCAGAGTCTTTTCAATTCATTTTGTTTCCCTATTTTAAAATTTTAACCTTGCTTTGCCATGCATTTTTTGCAATCAGTGATGCATTTTTCATTTTTCCCCATGCATTGCATCCTTATCTGAACTGCATTTCTTCAGTTTTTCAGATTAGGTATAGACACATGCCTATAATAAATAAGTACTACAGGAGTGAATTATTAAACTATTACTTGGCCATTAGCTTGTTTGTTTGTCTAAATGTGACAAGTTGACACTATATTTACATTCTTACCCTGAAACAGATAACTTATATCACACTGAAACATCAATAAAATATTAATAAATCTATACCCTTTAAAGGAAGTATAATGCCTCTGCTCCATGTAATATCTGTACATAATCCTCATTCAATCCATGTTTTGCCTTAATTAATAAAAAGAATAATATTTATTGAGTTGTACTCTATTTTAGGTTCTTTCCTAAATATTGCACATGTAGTACCTCATTCAATTCCCACAAAAGCTCTCTGCAGTAAGAATTGTCACAATTGCATTTTGCAAGTAAGGAAACCAAGGCAGAGAGAGACTGAAGTATTGGGGCGGGTGCCAAGATTGAAACCCAGGTGGCTTCACTGCAAAGCCTCTACTCTTATCCACCACGGTGATTTCCTAAGAATTTACAGGTGGGGTTTCTGGAATACTTCTGATACTTTCTTGTCTATGATAACACTGTGGATAAATAGCTTCAAAGGTAATTTATATTTGTATTTCTTAAAAATACAAATATAAATTTAATCAGCATTAAATGTTTTATTTTCTCCTCTATCTCACAGTTGTGATATAGCTATGTTTTGGAAGAAAAAACGGAAAACGACTTTTACCCTGACCTCATCATATCTTCTGTATCTTTTTTGACGTATACTCTCAATATTAATTGGTTCTTAATTAATCTTTGTGCTTCGGGATTTGAAATAGCTTTAGAGTATTGGTAGCCAGTTTCTACTCTTGCTAATTTTTTTAGCAATGTTGATTGAAAATTAATTCAATGTAGAAGAAAAAGACAATGTACTATGGAGTAACGTGGCCTGTGGGTGCTCTAATTTAAAAATCATGTCAATTAGGGCCATAATTTCGACTCAAGTTTGCATGTAGACACTGAAAAGGCATTGTCCTATAGCCTTTAGGCATGGTTCATGCTCAAAAGAATCCCTTTTGTCAGTTGATGAAGATACTATCATCCTTTTTTGGAAAGACGACAAAAACATTCTTGCTGACTTTGAATTTCTAGTTAAACAACATGAAATTACTGAGTGTAATTGTATTCTGCATAAGTTCTTTATGCAACATTTGGGACCTGGAAAAAAAACTTTCTGGAAGTTCCTGTAAAGCCAGCCCCCAGTTCTAGAGAGCTGAACAACATTTGATTAAGGTATAGATCTTACTGCCTCTTTTGTATTTACCCGGTGAGAGTTATTATAATTTTTGGTCTTTTCAGAGTGAAAGATTTCTCATAAACTATATTCATATGGTCCACAAAAATCAGGTGATTGTTGTTTTTCTCATTCTTTGATTTGACTTTCCTCTATGGACATTTAAAATTTCATATTTATGAATGTCTGATTGTCTGAACTTGAATATCTCCCCTTTAAATCCAAGTATGTGGCATGAAAGTTCAGTGTATAAAAATGCAATTGCCTTAACAATGGCAGATAAATAATGAAAATATATGTTCTTAATTTAATGCAAATTGCAAACACAAAAGCTTTTTAATAATATTTTTCTAGTTTCTAATACTGAAATATCATGCTGCTACATTTAACATCAAGTGGTTTGTTAAAATCCAAGAGATAGTGGCAGCATTATTTAAAGTCAAATAAGAACACTCAAAAACTAGATGGGTTTTGAAATGTAAATCTGTATTTTCTGTACAGTGTATTCATAATGTATATACAATTAAGATAGAATATTGACCAATTAATAAACATGGCTATTTCTGGTTCTAGGAAAAATTATTTAGTAATAAATTTCCAGAAAAAACTCGCATGTACTAACATTGATCGCTTATATCTCCATTGGCAGAGAATGCTAACTTCTCATCCAAGTGCTGTTCCCGCTTTTATCCTTAGTAATTAAAATTTCCCACATTATTCACATTGCAGCTAGATGTGGGCTAATGACTAACAGCAGACCCGACCCATAGGTTTTCAGTCATTCAGCAGGTGCTATAAACTGCCGGAAGACTACAGTTTAAAAAGAGAGCTGATGGTTATAAAAGTGAATATCCTTATTCTTAGGAAATATACATGGAAGTATTAAGTATTCAAGGAGCTTGATGTATACAACGTACTCTAAAATGTTTAGAAAACAGGTAGGTAGACAGATAGATGAATAGATAGATAAAATGATGCAGTATACATGACAAAATGTTAAAAGTTGATGGAGCTAGATATCTTGATGGGTGGTATTCAGGAGTTCTCTGTATTGAATTTGTATTATTTTTGCAACTGTCCTATAAGTTTGAAATTATTTCAAAATAAAATGTTTGTGTAATACTTGTTTTATTTTGTTTCCTTTCTCTCTTTTCCTTTTCAGGTGCCTTCTGTGTTGTGATAGCTGGATCTCCAGCAATCACCCTGAGCCATGAGGCTACCTTGAGAATTGAAACCACTTGATAAGGATGACAATGCAGGAAGATAGAAAGAGCCTGGGTCCTTAATGACTTCGTGGAAGCTGCTCCTTCTGGCTTTCTTTTTTCACATGAGAAAATAAAACAAACCTTTATACCTTTAGGTCATTTTTATTTTCATGGTGTGTGTGTGTTTGTGTGTGTGTATGTGTGCATACAGTGAAACTTAATTTGAACTGATATATTCCCCACCACAAATGACAAAAAGTTGCATATAAGTATATTACTTTAAAATAAAATGTATATAGTATCTTTTATGACTGAGGAAGCAATAAATAAGTGGCATTTCCAAGTTTATTGTTTTAAAGACATCCACCACCATTCAGCAGTAATGAACATTGACTTCAACAAAGATAATGCTGGCTGTTAGGTTTTAACAATCTACTTATTGTTATATGGAACAGGATGATGTTTCAATATTAGAGACAAAGAAAATTTTTTTAAAACATTGTGTGTGCTTGCAATTTTCATTAGATTAAATAAGATCCACAGTCTTATAACATATTACCCAAAGTGTTCAAGTAATGTCCAAAATGTCTAAAGAGGAGAAAACATTTGCCATACCAAAAACCAACAAGAACTCAAACTGAGGGACAAAAATGATATTCAATAGATGCAACCACAAAGATGAGAGAGATGTTTAAATTATCTGAAAATGAATTTTAAGCAGCCATCATAAAAACGCTTCAATGCACAAATATGAATAAGTTTGAAACAAATTTTAAAAAATAGAATCTCATCAAAGAATCATAAAATATAAAGAATCATATGGATATTTTAGGACTGAAATATATAATAATCAAAATTAAAAGCTCAATAGATGGTTCAACAACAGAAGGGAAAGGGGAAAGAAAGAATGAATATGAAGATACAATAATAGAAATTACCCAATCTGAAGAACAGAGAGAAAATAGACTGAAAATAAATGAACAGGGCCTCAGGGTCCTATGATATATATATAAAAGATGTAACATCTGTGTCATTGAAGTCCCCAAAGGAAAAGAGAAAGAAAATGGGACTTAAAAATACTAGATGAAATAATGGTTGAAATTTTCCTAAATTTGGCAAAAGATATAGACCTATAGATTCAGTAAGCCAACTGAATACCCAAAAAGATAAACCCAAAGAAATCCCTGACAAGACACATCATAGTCAAACTTCTGAAAAATAAAGGCAAATAAAACACCTTAAAAGCAACAAGAGAAGAGAGTGGATGTGGATCAAGCAGTTGAGCACCTGCTTCCCACATGGGAGGGCCCAGATTCGGTCCCCCGTGCTTCCTAGAAACAGAAACAAACAACAAACAAACAGGCGAGGGAAAGAACTCAGGGGAGCCGATGTGGCTCTGTGACTGAGTGCCAGCTTCCCACATACAAAGTTCTGGGTTCAATCCCTGGCCCCATTACCTCAAAAAAAAGAAAGAAAGCAACAAGAGAAATCACCTTACCATAGAGAAAAGCAATTTGAAAACCACTGATTTATCACTAGAAAGCATGGAAGCCAGAAGAAAGTGGTATGACATTTTTCAAGTGCTGAAGAAAAAAAAAAGAACTTACAATGTAGAGTCCTATATCCAGTTACCCAGTGAAAATATCCTTCTTGAAAAAGGAGAAACAGCTGCAAAACAATTGTGCAAGGCTTTCTGCCACTATATCATAAGAATCCCCATTCCTCCAAATTTGAATAGCATGTTCCTCATTTTCTTCAGAGCCTTAATTTCCAGGAGCACCCTTAATATCCAAATTTCTACCAACAATCTATTCATGATGATTTAGGTATTCTGAAGCAATATGTATTTTCTCTACTATGTCTTTCACGTTCTTCTGAATTTTCATTAGTAGAGTCATTAAAATCCATATTTCTATCAAGTCTGTTAAAACTATCTAAGCTTTTTCTATTATATTCCTCAAAATTCTTTCAGCCTCTGTCCATTTCCCAATTCCAAAAACATTTGCACATATTTAGGTATTTGTTACAAAACTCCACTTCTAAGTACAAATTTCTATTCCTGCTATAATGTAACACATTCATATGTTCTGGGAATTAGGACATAGGAACCTTTGAGGAAGCCATTATTCTGCCTACCTAATCTTCTCTCAACAATTGATAGAATAACTAAACAGAAAATCAGCAAAAATATAGAAGAACTCAACACCATCAACTGACAGGATCTAATAGAAATTTGTAGAACACTAGCCCAACAATAGCATAACACATTCTTTTCCAGTGTCCATGGAACATATACCAATATAGGCCATATCTTGAGGCATAAAACAAACTTGAACAACTTCAGAAGAATTTAAATCATATAGAGTGTGTTTTATGACCACAATGGAAGCAACCTGGAAACAAATAACAGAAAGAAAAGAAAAAAAAATATCCAAACACTTGGAAACTAAACAACACACTTCTAAATAATCCATGGGTCAAATAGGAAGTAGCAAGGGAAGTAAAAACAAAAATACACTGAACTGAATGAAAATAAAAATACAACATATAGAAATTTGTGGCACACAGCTAAAGCAATGCTGAGATGTTATTTATAGCAGTAAATGCTTACTTTAGAAAAGAGGGGAAATCTTACAGCAATAATCTATGCTCCCAGCTTAAGAACCTGGTCATAGAAAAGCAAATAAACTTGAAGCAGCAGAAGGAAGATAATAATAAAGATAAGAGCCAAAATCATTGAAATTGAAATCAGGAAAGCAACAGAGAATATCAATGGCTCACAAAGCTGATTCTTTTAAATGACCAGAAAAATTGACAAAACTCTTGCAAGACTGACAAAGGAAAAAATTAAGACACAAATTATCAATATCAGGAATGAAACAGGGTATATTACTACAGACCTTGCAGACATCACAAGGATAATAAGGGACTATCATGAAAGGCTCTACACAAATAAATTTGACAACTGAGTTGAAATGGGGCAATTAATCTGAAAAAACGGTCACAATTCACACAATACGAAATAGAACATTTGAAAACCCTATCACTATTAAGGGAATTGAATTTGTAATTTTAAAAACTTCAAAAACAAAATCTCCAGGCTAAAAATGGTTTCACTGGAGAATTCTACTATATGTTTGAAGAAAATAAATATCACCAATTCTATACAATCTTTTCCAGAAAATAGAAGAGGATAGAATATTTGGCAATTAATTTTCTAATGATAGCATTAGCACCAAAACTGGACAATGACAGAACAAGTAAACTACAGAAAAATATCCCTCATGAATACAGGTAAAAAAATCATTAGTAAAATATTAATGAATAAATTCATCAATATATGAAAAGGATTATACACAATGACAAAGTGATTTATTTCAGATATGAAATTCTGGTTCTGTAATAAAATATCATGTAACCTTCCATATTAACAGACTAAAGAAGTAAAATCACAGGGGTTTTGAAAAATCTTCATGCCCATTCAGAAAAACAGGATTAAAAGGAAACTTGCATCTACAATGCAAGTTGTAATGTGCATCTACAAAAAACCTACAAGATAGTATTACAGTTAAGTGTAGATTACATTTGTTTAGAATCTTCCTAAGATTAGGAACAAGGCAAAAATGTCCACTCTCACCACTTTTATTCAATATAATCCTGGAAGTTCTAGCCAGTTCAGTAAGGCAAGGAAAGGAAATAATTGGCATAGTGAGTACATCTATGGTCAACTGATTTTTAATAAGACTGCGAAGTCCACTCAATTGGGACAGTACAGTCTCTTCGACAAATGGTGCTAGGAGAACTGGATTTCCATATCCAAAAGAATGAAAGAGGTCTCATATCCCATATATTAAACAAAATTTAACTCAAAATGGATTAGGATATTATTGGGTTGGGTGGTGCAGGGTTGACAGGTGGGTAGACTGGGAAGGGTGGGTTAGAAGGTCCAGGATACTGGGGGGAGGGTTGGTAGAGGGACCAGGTGAACACTGGGGATTTGTGGGTATAAGGTTGAAAGTACAGAGGTGGTAATACTCTTATGGCAAAATGACAAGGAAAGGTCACTGGTTTAGGGTGTTGGTTGGGGGGTGGGGAGCATTCGGGACAGGACGTACCTAGAACAGGCTTCTAGGGAGTGTGGGAGTGTTCATTCTGTCATAATGTGTTGTATCAGTGGGTAGAGACCCACATAATGAGCAGGAAGGAGTTGGACTCCCATCTTTGGGAGAACCAATTTATTCAGAAATAGACAGGCGGGAATCTCTCAAGAGCAAGGGTGGCTCCTAATAGGGGAGGACAAACCAGTGTGTCAAGACCTCTTGTTGCATGTAACTATGAATCTTGTCATCCAACGAGTCAAGCCAGGGGATCGTTGCGGAACCTGGGGTGATGGAGTAGGTGGAATAGAATAGATCAAATGGGGGTATTTAGTGGTCATTGGAAATGTTGTTTATTACTATACAGTGATGGACACAGGACATGGTAAATATCATCAAAATTTATAAAAGTGTACGGTCTAAAATGTAAACCATAGTGTAAACCATTGAAAATGTTTAGTAGCTATGTTTCACTATTTGTATATCAGTTATGACAATGCCACCATTCACATCTAAAAAGATATTAATATGGGGGGGAAGGAAAGGGGGAGGATGTTGGGTATATGAGAGTCTCCTGTATTCTATGTGTGACTTTTTTGTGACCTAAAACTTCTTTGAAAACAAAATGAAAAATAGTGAGACATTGGGGAATGAGAGGGGAAAGGTGCCACGGTACGGACTGGACACCAGATATTGCAGTGATGAAAGGCAAAAGGCCAAAAAAAATTTTTTTTATATTTTTCATTTTTTAATATCCCAATATTTTAATTTTATTTTATTTTTAGATTTTTAAAAAATTTTTATGTATTTTATCTCTTACATTTAAACTTATCATTATTATTTCATTTTCTTATTAATTGCATTCAGCTATTGTAATGGTTTCGTCTTTGAAGAAGCTTTGGATCACAGAAGGGTTACAACTGGAGTAAGGGAAGATTGTTGGTGTGGGGTGTCAGGGATGGGTGATGCATAGAAGGAAGTTCACCTGAGCATAAATATAAGGTATATAAAAATGTTCAAATGTTCACAGGGCATTGTCACAGTGGGTGGAGAATCACTCAATAAATGAGAGAATACTGAATTCCCATCCTGGAGAGCTCTGCCACATTCTCTAAGGGAGCAGCAACAGTCCCCCAAGTGCAGGGTCAGTGATTGGTGAAGGAAGATGATCCACTGATGGGCCCTTGATATTGATGACTAGCCTTATGAGTCTTTGCTCTTGAAATTGAAACTTAGCCTATTGTTATGGGGTGCCTAAGGGTTGCCTCCTGAGAGCTTCCTTGTTGCTCAAATGTGGCCTCTCTCTAAGCCAAACTCAGCATATGAATGCATTGCCTTCCTCCCAATGTGGGACATGACTCCTGGGAATGAGCCTCCCTGGCACCGAGGGATTGCTACCAAGTGCCAACTGGCAATGCGACTGGGAAAAGACCTTGAATGAAAGGGGGAAAAGGTAAAGACAAATGAGTTTATATGGCTAAGAGACTTCAAAATGAGTCGGGAGGTCATCCCAGAGATAATGCTTACGCACATCTCAGTAGGATCTCATAGAATTCCAAAGTGGATATCACCCCAAATAGTGGGGCTCCTGAGGGCTCTGGAGACACCCAGGTCTTCTGTCAGGGCGGATAGCTCCGGAGTTTGGTGCCTTGCCAGTGGGCCCTACTTGGGAGTTTGTGCTCCTGAGAGTAACAGAGTTGGACTCAACTATGCCTTCCCTGCACATGGCTCATCTGTCCCTTCTATTCAAACTTATACTTGGTGCTGCAGTTTGTAGGTGTACGTTCAGAGACTTGAGTCTTTGGGTTGTCCACGTGCCCGCTAGGCCCAGAACCTCGGTAGAGCAGCAACTCCTACTCTACAGCTCATTGGACGCACCCAGGTCAACAGGCGGAGAGTTGATGATGGACAATGGCCATCCCAGGGAATGGAGAGATTCTGCAGCTGCAGGCAGGATAATCCCATCCATCTTCCCCATGGGATATAAGCCCCCTCTCTATTGGAGGTGGAGTGGACATCACCATCCCAGACTCCTCAGGATGGGAGGAAGAGCTATGGACTAGAGTGGACTTACTTGTATTCTACTATAGACATATTGTGATTCAAGCAATGGAAGAAATTACAACATTGATGTGGAGCCAGTGGCCACTGGAGGCTCTGGGGGCAGGGAGAGGAAAAAGCAGCTGTAATATAACGGCTTTTTTGGGACTTGGGAATTGTCCTGAGTGACATTGCAATGACAGATATAGGCCATTTTATACCATCATATAGCATGCAGAACTGTGTGGGAGAGAGTGTGGTCTACAATGTGAACTATGGACCATGCTTAATGGCAAAGCCCCAGGATGTGTTTATCAATTGCAATTAATGTGCCACACTAATGAAGGATGTTTATGTGGGAGGTTTGGGAGGTGTAGGAGGTGGGGCGTATGGGAATCCCTATAATTTTTGTGTAACATTTATGTAATCTAAGTATCTTTTTTAAAAAATACATTTTATAAGATATTTTTAAAAATTCAATGCTCAATATTAAAAAAAAATGGATTAGGACCATAAAACTACTAGAAGAAAATATAGGGAAGTATCTTCAAGATCTTGTGGTAGGCAGAGGATTCTCAGACCTTACACCAAAGCACAAGTAATGAGAGGAAAAATAGATAAATGAGACCTCCTAAAAATTTAATATTTTCGTGTTTCAAAGGACTTTGTCCAGAAGGTGAAAAGACAGGATGCTTAATGGGAGAAAATATTTGGAAACCACATATCCAATAGGGATTTAATATTCAGAATATATAAAGAAATCCTAAAACTCAACAATAGAAAGATAAATGACCCAATTAAGAAATGAGCAAAAGACTTGAATAGGCATTTTTTCCAAAGAAAATACAAATGGCAAAAAAGCATGTGAAAAGATGCTCAACATCACTAGCTATTAGGGAAATGCTAGTCGAAACCACAATTAGATACCATTTCACATCCACTAGATAGGCCACTATTTAAAAAATGGAAAACAAGTGCTAGAGAAGTTGTAGGGAAATAAGAACACTTAGTCACTGCTAGTGGGAATGTAAAATGGTACAGCCATGGTGGAAGAAAATTTGGCAGTTCCTCAGGAAGCTAAGTATAGAACTGCCATATGATCAAGCAATCCCGCCTCTAGGTATATACTCAGAAGAAATGAAAGCAAGGACACAAACAGACATATGCACACTGATATTCATAGTGGCATTATTCACAGTTGCCAAAAGATGGAAACAACCCAAATGTCCATCAATCGATGAATGAATAAACAAAATGTGGTATATACATATGATGAATTCAGCTGTAAGGTGAAATGAAGTCTTGATGCATACAACAACATGGATGAACCTTGAGGACACTATGTTGAGTGAAATAAGTCAGGCACAAAAAGACAAATATTGTATGATTTCACTAATATGAATTAAAAATGAGTGAACTCATGGACTTAATATCTAGAATATAGGTTACCAGGAAATAGAATGAGGGCAGTGAAGAGGAACTTATGCTTAATTTGTGCAGAATTTACAATAAGGTTGATAGCAAATGTTTGAACATTATCAATTATAGTTGACAATAATATTGTAATATATTTTCCATCAGTTGTAACAAAGATATTATACCAATGTTACAGGTCAAAGAGGAGGGTATAAGGGGTAGGAATTTTTCTTTTTTGTTTTGCTTTGTGTGTGTGTGTGTGTTTTTGTTTTATTTTGTTTTTCCCATCTTTGGAGCAACGAAAAAGTTCTAAAATTGAAAAAAAAAAAAAAAGGCACAGAGAGCAGAGAGAAAGAAATAAAATTGTCCTTATTTGCAAATGACATAATTGTCTATGTAGACAATCCAAAGGAATCTACTCCAAAACTTTTAGAACTAAGAAGTGAGTTTAGCAAAGTCATAGGACACAAGATCAACATACAGAAATCACTTAATGTTTCCATACTAGAAATGAATATGGGGATACTGAAATTTACTATCACTAAATAATGAAATACTTAGGTATAAATCTAATAAAACATGTTTAAGACATACTGAAAGCTACAGAAAACTGATGAAAGAAATCAAAGATATATAAATAAATGAATAGGCATACCATACTCATAGAATAGAAGATTCAACATAGTAAAGATGTCGATACTCCCCAAATTGATATGCAATTCCTATCAAAATCCTAGCAAAATTTTTGAGACATAGACAAAATAATTCTAAAATTTATATAGAAAGGCAAAGGAACTAGAGTAGCTAAAACAATTTTGAAAAAGAAACAAAATGGGAGGAATCAATCTACCATAATCAAGATTTAGTATGTAGCTACAGTAAACAAGACTGTGTGGTACTGGCAGAATGATAGCACATAGGTCAATGGAACAGAATAGAGCTCTCAGATACAGACCCACACGAATGATTTTTGATAAAGGTGCAAAAGCAATTCGTTGGAAGAAGGATGACCTTTTCAACAAATTGCTGGAGCAAGTGACCATTCATAGGCAAAAATAAAAAAAAAAACCTCAATCTAAGTCTCACATCTTATTAACTCAAAATGGATCATGGAATTAAATATAAAACATAAAGTTTTAACATTTTTAGGAGAGACTTCAGGATCCTGGGCTAGGCAAACTGGTCTTGGACTTGATATCAGAAGCACTATTCATAAAAGGAAAATTTGATATGTTGAACTTCATAAAAATTATAAACTTTTGGTCTGTAAAAGACCCTAGTAGTATAAAAAGACAAATTACAGCTGGAAAGAAAATATTTGCAAACCACATATCCTACAAAAGACTAGCATGTAGAATATATAAAGGTCTCTCAAAACTCAACAGTAAAAACCAAACATTTTAACTAGAAATGGGCAAAAGACCCTAAGATACATTTTATTGTAAATATACAGATGACACATAAGCACATGAAAATTTTTTCAACATTATTAGTCATTAGAAAAATGTAAATTAAAAATACAGTAAGATATCACTACCCATCTACCAGAACGGATAATATTTTTAATAAGTGATAAGACCAAATGCTGGTGGGGACGCAGAGAAATGGGATCACTCATACATTGCTGGTGGGCATAGCCTCTGTGGAAAATAGTTTCCTAAATATCTAAACATGCAATTTCCCAATGACCCATCAATTGTAGTCTTGGGTATTTATCGCGGAGAAATGAAAAATTATGTTCACACAGAAATCTGAATACAATTGTTCATAGGAGCTGGATTTGTGGTAATCCAAAACTGATAACAACCCAGATTTCCTTCAGTGGGTAAATGGCTGAACAAACGTTGGTACATCCATGCCATGGAATACGATTCGGTAATGAAAAGGAACAAACTATTGATACATGCAACAACCTGCATGGTTCGCCAGAGATGTATGCTGAGTGAAAAAAAGCCAATCTAAAAGGTTCCATAATGCATAGATTCTGTTACTATAACATTCTTGAAATGACAATATTATAGAAATAAATACATTATTACTGTACCCCGGGGATTAAGGCTAGAGTATGGGGCGGGAGGGAAGTGGGTATGGCTGTAAAAGAGCAACATGAGGGAACCTGTGGTCATGGAAATGTTCTATATCTGGACTCTATTCGTGTCAATACCCTGGTTGTGATCTTGAACTACACTTTTGCAAGATGGTACCATTGGGGATTACTGGGAAAAGAGCACACAGGATCTCTCTATATAGTCCTTATAACTGAATATAAATCTACAATTATCTCAAAGAGTTTAATAAGGCCCATGTGCCAGTTAGGAATCCCATTTTCTTCTTCAATATTTGTCTAAGACCAACTGAATAATATGATTAGTGCAATTATTTTTATACATTGCTTAAGTAATAGCTGGATAATGTGATGTTTATTACTTCCAGGATGTGCTAAAACACATTGTGAAAAAGTTTGGAATGATTTTCAGGGAAAGAAAGAAACAAAAAAGAAACAAACCTCAGACCGTCACTGCTTCTTTGTTTTATTTTTGTTAATTTAATGGTAAACTACTAAAAAAATCCTTTTGTACTTTTGTAAAGTACTAATCTTGTATTTAATACATAATCCAAGAATATTTTAAGAAGCTTACTGATACATTCTACTTCATTCTAATGACCAAGAATGGAAATTAATGGCTATATAAATCTTTTCCCCAGATTTAACAGAACGCAATGGCTATTAATATATGGAATTTAGTTTTAATCATAGCAGAATTGACTGTCTCATGCTTTTCTTCCAGTATTAAAATATATAATTGAAACAGTAGAAAAATGACATTACATTCACTGAACTTTGCATGGTAAGATCAACTTCATTTTAGCAATGAAATACATTATCTAGGGAACATATTAGGGTTTGTTTGTTTGTTTGTTTGTTTAAGTACCAGAGCCTGGGGATTGAACCTGAGACCTTGTACGTGGGAAGCTGGCACTCAACCACTGAGCCACATCGGCTTCCCTGAGTTGGTTTTTTGTTTATTTGCTTGTTGTTTGTTTCTGTTTTTTCAGGAGGCACCCATGTGGGAGGCAGATGCTTGAGCTAAATGTACTCTCCATATTGGGTTTTACTCAATAAAAGTATAGTGGTAAACTTTCAGGTTGAGGTGGGATTTGTTTGTTTGGTACTTAACACAACAAAAAGTTAAGCATTTTATAAGTGCATTTTTTTTTTTTTGCCAAATTTAATAGAACATTAATCTAAGATTCTCAAAGCGACTGAGTACTTAATAATTTTTGTAAAATATATTTTTGGTGTTTCCATATTCTCTCCATGAAGGCAATTGCAAAATAGCTGCACATTCTCACTAACTCCAAGCAAAGATGTTTCAAGTCCAGCTCTACCATGTAGGTGATTTGGATCCATATCATAAAACATCATTGTTCACCCAGATGCTCTCTTAACCCTGCAAGATTACAGAGAAACCTTTAAAGTCTAGTCTCGTGACTCAGACAGAGTTGGCAAGTGATTCAAAGGAGACCCTGTGAGCAATACTTCAAGGACCTGGATCCATGGATCATGGCTGAGAAACGAGGTTAGGAAAGCCTTTGAATTTACATCTTTCTTTCCTCCAGCAGAGCCAATGTTAGAATCTGGGCATTCAAAGTCAATTCATGATTACTAAGAAAGAATGGTATAAAGTTGTGGGATGAGACAAAATAAAAGGAAAGGTAAAGAAAAAGGCAATGACGGTCTATAAGATAATTAATCATTCATCTGTATTTTAGGTCATAAACTGAATAAAGATCTTCCTAGTACTTCTGTTTTATTAAATCATGCTGGAGTTAGTTACAGGTATTTAAAAATATTGATTTATCTTTAAAATATGCTTAGCCATCCATTTTAAATAGTTCCTTGGGATTTTGCTGAAAAATTGGATGTATACTATTTTCTTTGCTGCTTTTGCACAAAGTGACATTCAAATTCATGGCTGGGGTTTAGACCCTCCCACAGCAGTATTCATGATCAGTAAATTTATGGATAATTCTATTTGCAATCCAATGCTGTGTTTATAATCAATACCTCTAATATTGTATCCCATTCTCCATTCATCACAAAATTTCAGAGAAATCAAAACTGGCACATTTTCAGGCAAATTTTACAGATGCTCTTCAAAGGAAATAGCTTCTGAGTCTGTCTCCTACACACATCATAATATATTCTGTGCACTTATTAAGCATCCAATTTTAAATACCTCTGAAATGAAGGACCATATCACATAGATTGTTAAAGTTCAAAAACTGGAATGTGGCTTCAACGCACATCATTGTTTTCTCTAATTAAAGGGTTTCGTGGCCAGGAATCTGGGCTTTGACTGGTAGCATATACCTATAAGGGATAATACTATTGAATCCAAATATTTAGGGAATTGGCATATACCATCAAAATAATTCAGCAAGTGAAATAAATCCTTATGTAGTTTTAGAAAGAAATAAAAATAATCACCCAAATATGTAAATGCCTGAATAATAAATCGTGAAAATCATTATCTTTCGTAGCAAGTATGAAACACCTACTTCATACACCATGTAGGGCATGTAACCCAAGATCACAGATTTATAAGAGTGCAATTGTGTTTCCAATAGCCCTGTGTTTCCTATTTCTGTTATTGCCTTGTCACCTTTCTCCTCCAAAGCTGATACTTAAATCCTTTTTGGTGTCTCACTCCAACCTACCCCTTAACATTCACCATCCCATTGGCTGCTTAATACTTCTGATTCTCCTGACGTTTATCCTGTAAATTTCTGCTTCTCCCTATTCAGGTTATGATCTCCTCATACCTGAAACCCCTATGATGTCCACACAATGGGGCCCCTCATCTCTGAGCCTCCCTTTCTCTCCTTTCAATCTGTGCTACACACCACTGTAAGATTACTTTTCTTGAAACATATATATAACCATAATCTTGTCCTGCTCAAAACCCTTCAATAATCTCCCCTGCACAGAAAATTAAGTCTAAACCCTTAAGCCTGGCATGCAAGGCTAGGCCCTGCATGATCTGATTTCTCTCACACTTTTCCTCCACTCATGCTTGTCTGTATCCAAGAAAACAGAAGTACTCACCCTCTGCAGAACCACTACCTGTCTTGTTCTTGAGCCTTTACTCACAGGAATTCTCCACTGGGACTGACTCCCCACAGATGTGATGCCCATATCCTCATTTCAAATGCCACCTAAGTTGTGAATGCTTTCCTATTTCCTGCAGCTGTAGATAATTTCTCCCTTCTATCCCATGGAGCAGGAATACTTTATTATTTGTGTATGTGCTTCCTTATTCTCAATAGACTATATGCTCTCTGAGGGGAGATATCATGACGAATTCATCATTGTGTGATTCACAGAATCTATTATCTTTAGTTGATAAAGAGTAGGGTACGTATAAATAAATATTTGTTGGATAGAATGAAATATTCTCCCTCAGAGAGAAATTATTTTTAATTTAAAGACTTGCAAATAAAAAATGTTCTCTTTGGCTGCAATTATCTTTTTTTTTTTTTCATATAGCCTACATTTTATGTCATGGTAAGTATATAAGAAAGTACGAACAGAAAACGTTTAAGGCCTCTTCCCTAAATCAGGTGTCTTTCATTGTGGTGGGAGGCAGATTGGTTAATATTTTGCAGGCCTTTTGGTAATCAAAGTTCTGAAAAGAGCTTGTTATTTTTCTCAAAGTATTTTGCAATCTAGTTGCAACAATAACATAAATTTAGTCAACTAATTGGATGAAATAATAATTATGGGAACAATGATCTTTAAAGGATTCTTTTCTCTGTTTTATATGCCATTGCAAAGAGTGATGCATCATTTATTTTCATTTTTTTACCCTGTGTGAAAAAGAAGGTTCTTTTAAAAAAATTCCTTTGGAAGAATTGTGGGAAAATGGTAGAGTAGGAAGCCCTAGGAATGAGTGCCACACCAGAACAACTATTTCAAAATCCCTG
The DNA here is from genome assembly GCA_026826555.1 of Tolypeutes matacus. Taxonomy (NCBI): domain Eukaryota; kingdom Metazoa; phylum Chordata; class Mammalia; order Cingulata; family Chlamyphoridae; genus Tolypeutes; species Tolypeutes matacus. Next base: position 8,827,734 of record JAKSZT010054399.1, read on the forward strand.
ATTCCAGTAGAACACTGTACAGCATCCAGGGAAGAGCATGAAGAAGAGGCTGGTAAATTATGGTAAATAATACATGGCAGTTACCGGTGCCAATCCCGTGCTCTCACGGCAGGCAGCAGTGAAGTATGGCCCCTGGCATAGCTTGCTGGCACCAGAGAGGGACATAAAAATCGACTTCCCCAAGGTCCAAGAAGAACATGGGTCAATTGCCGAACACTGCTTTTGATTAGCTACTTTAGATCACTAGGGGCCCAATTCTAAGGCAGTCATTGTTCCAACCCACCCTTGACAAAGACAGCAGAGACTTAAACTTGGTAGATTCCTCAGAGCTGTCAGGGAGAGGCAAAGGGCTGCACTGGCTGGGCAGGAGCTGAGTTGAGAAAGTGCTGCTTTGGGGAGCCATGGACAAATCTTCTGGTGACCCTCCTTTATCCCTTTCCCAGGGCAATTTGGAGGCACTGGTGCTCCCTTTGTGGATCACTGGCCTTGCTCAAGGTGGGAAATACTGACTTGGGAAAGTCTTCTCTGGTATACCTCTCCCTCCCAGAATTTGCCCTCCAGGAGAAAGCAACTTGAAAGGACAAGAGAAGTGTAAGAAACTATTGAGGCAGACAGCGTGAGTCAAAGGCTAGGTGCATTAAGTCCAGCAGTGAAAGACTGCTAGAAAAGTGAGATCAGTTTCCTGGAAAGTAGAGGGTTCATTCAAACTTCTTTAAGCAAGGGAACTCTTTAGGCTATGGGCAAGTACAAGCCCATAGAAAAGACACAGGTCTAAAAAATTCAAGGAGGACCCTGCACTTTGCATTGGCCTTGGCCTGACATTCCTGATGAGAGGGCTGAACACCAAGGAGAATATGAGCCAATGCAAAGCCAATTGTCAAAGACAGTGACAGGTGTTTTTGCTTAGGTTTGCTTGTTTTTGTTAGCTCCTGACACTCAGGAAAATCTCTGTCATATCAACAGCTGGTTACAAACTCAAGAAAGACATTTTGGGGAATAAATACAAGTGTTAACATTTTAAACTATTAAAATGTACAGTGTGCAACAAAAGATTACAAAACAAACAAACAGAAAATTATGGCACATCCATAGGAAGAGGGTGAAAGTCCAGAAAATGTCAATGAGGGAGACCAGACTGTGGACATATCAGACAAAGATCTTTAAAGCTGGTTTTAAATATGCTCAAGGAGATGAAGGAAAATAAAAAGAATGAAACAAAGTCTATCAGAAAAACAATGAACAATATGAGAATATCAATAAGAGAGAAATTTTAAAAAGGAACCCAACAGAACTACTGGAGTTGAAGACCAAAATAACTGAAATGGAACTTCCCTGGAGGGTTTCAACAGCAGATTGGAGATAGCAGAAGAAAGTATTAGTGAACTCAAAGACAAAACAATTGAAGTGAGTCAGGCTGAGGAACAGAGAGAAAAAAGAATTTAAAAAGCAAAAATAGCCTAATAGACATGTTGAACACACTCAGGCATACCAATATACACATTATGGGAGTTCCAGAAGGAAAAGAGAAAGAGAAAAGGGCAGAAGGAAGGCTAAAAGATATAATGACAGAAAACTTCCCAAACTTAACAAAAGATGTGAATATGCACATCCAAGAAGTCCAGAGAACACCAAACAGGATGAACTTTAAAAGAAATATGCCCCAAAACATGCTGATCAAACTGTCAAATGCAAAGGACAAGGAGAGACTTCTGAAAGCTGCAAGAGAAAAGCAATGTGTTACATACTAGGGAGTCCCAATTAAATCAAGTGTCTATTTCTCATCAGAAACCATGGAGGCAAGAAGGGAGTGGACTGAGATATTTAAGTGCTGAGAAAAGCATTGGCCAGCCAAGAATTTTATACCTGTCAAATCTTTCTTTCAAAAATGAGGGAGAGGATCTCCATATGCAAAAGAATATAGGTGGACCCCAACGTCACACTATATTAAAAAAAAATCAACTGAAAATGGATCAAAGGCCAAAATATAAGTGCTAGAACTATTAAACTACTAGAAGAAAATGTAAGGAAGCATCTTTAGGACCTTGTGTTGGGAATGGTTTCTTGTCCTTTACACACAAAGCACAAGCCACATAAAAAAGGCAGATAAATGGGATCTCATCTAAATTTAAAATTTTTGTGCCTCAAAGGACTTTATCATGAAAGTGAAATGACAACCTACACAATGGGAGAAAATATTTGAAAACCACATACCCAAAAAGGGTTTAAAATCCAGAATATATTAAAGAAACCCTTCCATTCTATTACAAAAATATAAACTACCTAAATAAAAATGGACAAAGACTTTTCTCCAAAGAAGATAGACAAATGGCCAAAATGTACATGGAAAAATGTTCAACATCATTAGCCATCAGGGAAATGCAAATCAAATCAAAATGAGATGGCACTAGAATGGCTACTATTAAAAAACAGAAAATTACAAGTGTTGAAGAGGATGTGGAGAAATAGGAACACTCATTCATTGTTGGTGGAAATGTAAAACATTGCAGCTGTTGTGGAAGCCATTAGGACAGTTCCTCAGAAAGTTAAATACAGAATTACCATATGACCTAGCAATTCTACTTCTAAGTATATACCTGAAAGAATTGAAAACAGGGATTCAAACAGATATTTGTATACCAATATTCATAGTGGCATTATTCACAATTGCCAAAAGATGGAAGCAACCAAAGCATCCATCAACTTATGAATGGATAAATAAAATTTGATATGTACACACAATGCAACATTGTTCAGCTGTAAAAAGGAATGATGTTCTGAAACATGCAACAAAATGGATGAACATTGAACGCATCAAGTTGAGTGAAATATGCAAGACACAAAGGAACAAATATTGTATGATCTCACCAATATGAATCAGTTAGAATAAGAAAACACACAGAGTCAGAATTTGGGGGATGGAGTGGAGATAGGAAATGGGGAGTTAAGGCTTAAGAGGCAGAGTGGGTCTATTTGGAAAGATGGAAATGTTTTGGTAATGGATGGCCGTGATAGTAGCACAGCATTGTGAATGTAATTCACTTCTCTGAATTATACAGTTGAATGTGGTTAAAAGGGGGAAATTTTAGATTGTATATATGTATGTCACTAAAATAATTTTTTTTTAAATTCCTTTGTCTGCAATGGTAAAAAAAAAAAAAAATTATAAAATACTTTAAAATAAAGTCATTTGGGCAATACCTCTGCCTTGTGATGACTATATATAAGCCCAACTGGGAAGATAGATATATTTTCAAAATCGAGAAAGGTGAATATACACCGCTATTAGGATTAAGTTCCTTTACGATACAAATGAGTGTTTAAATATCCTTTAAAGGTGAAAGTTTCCTTTTCCCACTTAAACACTTTGCACTTCAATTACTTCCCTTGAACATTCATTGTCTACTGTGACTTATTTCTCTCATCAATGTGAGTACTTAAGAAGTGGCCCATTTTAATAAAATCCAATCCATGGTAACACAAGCTTACATAACACTTAAATTACAAAGGAATTCACCTCGGTGTGCTTTCAAATAATTAGTTCTTGATTGCATTTAAGATACTATTCAATTATAACTTCTCAGAAGCACATTTATTAGGCATTGTGAGGTATACCTGTAGTTGTATGTTAGGTTATGCAGAATCTAAGTAAAAAGAAATGAACAAAAATATATTTATACTACACTACATTTCCAGTAACTATTGGTAAAGCTCTAGAAATTAGAATCTATATAAATTATAGAGGGAAGGATAAGGAGATTAGTATTTATTAAGAATTAACTGTGTCAGATGATATATGTCAATTATAATTTTATCTGGGATTTAGTAGACTTCTCTGATTAAAATCTTAGGTTTCTTATCCAGAAAACTTTCTATTTGCAAAAATTCAGATAGCTCAACTGTATATAATTTTAATATTTAAGACATTGACCTATTGTAAATTTGTATTAAAATCTTTAACTCTTCTGATGTATTTCTCTGTACAAATAAACTATTTTAGTTAATGGGGACAATTATACAAGTTTCCTTCCCCTTCTTAAATGTAGCATCCTGGATCATCCATTTTAATTATCATATGTAGACCAGAAAATTAAATGCCATCAAATATCTATAACATATCTTTTATCCCATCTCCTCTCATCTAAAATCCTGCTCCTCTCTGTGTGGCATTGATTTCTAAATAAGCAGCAAAGTTGAGGTGTGATCAGTTACATAGACAGGCTCACTGCATTTTCTTATATCTGAAACATCCCTGGAGGCTCTTACAATTTCTCAATGTCAGATTCTAATCTTTATGGATCTTAAGTTTAAAATTAGAAAACACAGAAAATTACTATTACCTACAATATGAAACATTCACAAGTAATAACCCATTTTCCTTACATAAAAAAGCACTTCGTATAAAGCACAAGATCACTGCCTTCTCTGCCATGACTTGCCTTTAAAAAATTAAAAAACATGGAGAAAATTTAAACGACTATCTAAATTTTTTGAATTCACACCTAATACCTTTCAAGGTCTTATTGAATGGAAGCTGTTTCCTTCAGTATCTACAGCTCAACCAAACTTTTAATTGCTCTTTACTAAAATTCCAGAGTTAGTAGCTGGCGGCAATTAACCTTATATGTCAGAGAAAGGCTTTTACACCCCTGCCAAACACATGTGCCCAGAAATGAAAGGCATGAATGATCTGAGGCAGAATTGAGCTCTTTCTTCCCATGTGTTCATGGAACCAGACTATGACTTTGTCAGAGCTGCTCTTCCGATACGTCTTAGCTTCCCAGAGCTGCCATGACAAAGTGCCACAACCTGGATGGCTTGAAACAATGGAAATGTATTCTCTCATGTTTCTGGAGGCTGCAAGTTCGAAATCAAGGCCACACTCCCCCTGGAGTCTGTAGGTGACAATCTATTCCAGGCCTCTCTCCTGGCTTCTGGCGGTGGCTTGCCAGCTTCGCTGCTTCAGTCATCCCATGGTGCTCTCCCCTCTGTCTGTCTGTGTCCAGTTCTCCCCCTTATATAAAGACCCCAGTCACATTGGTTTAGGGCCCAACCTAATCCAATTTGGATTCATCTTCATATAACATTTTCAATGTCTAGGACTGGGGGTTGGGCTTGAAGATGTCTTCTGGATGGATGTGATTCAGCCTATAACACTCCCCAAGCCTCCACCCTCTCCTTTCCCTCTTCAAAGGGGTCAAAAGTACATTGTGGTCAGAGACTCTCCCTACCTACTCTTAATCTTTTTTCCCTGAATTCCTTCCTGGATCTCAGAACTCAAGGTAGAAAGTATGGAAAGGGCACAGTGTCCTTCCACCATATTCTCTATGGGTAAAAGTGTATTGTTTTATGAAGAGAAGAATGTATTAATCCCAAAAATTTATACTTAGTGGAATTTTTTCATGACTCTGACAATTTGTCTCTTAGTTTTGTTTCCAGTGTTGCTATAACTATCCATTTCTATATTGTCATAGGAAATTAGTAGAGATAGTCAGGTTTGCTAGCAAATGCAATTTTAAGCTTAAAGTTGTAGGATACCAGGGTACTTTCTATGCTTAGGCTTCTAAAGATCTAATTCAACTATGGAGACAATAGTTGAACCCCCAAAAGCATCAAGTATTTAAAGAAGTGATGGCTCCCCCAAAAGTGACAGCCCCTCATTTGCAGAATTGCTATTATCTTCTTACATTATGTTTTTAACAATTATCCTAATGGCTGGACCTTAGTCCCATACATCTCTAGGGAATATTGCTCAAAATTATGAAAGTAGGAAAGTAGTTATTGATAATCAGTTGGCCCAAAGAATTCTTAGGTTCTTTTCTAAATGAAAAACCGAACGAGTAAAGAGAGCAAAGTAAAATGTATGTTTCATGGTGGACCCATTTATCTTAAACTGGTAAGAGACTGTGTGAGCACTGCAATTTAAGTGAGAGCTGTAAGCAGGAGAGTTAACTGTGGGGAAGGAAGAGTGAGCTTCTGCTGGCAGCCACAAAAAGTCTGGGTTCAATGTGAGGTGAAAGTAGGCACCCGTAAAATCCAAAAGACAAAAATGCACTGGAAGAAGTAGTGGAGAGATGCTTGGCAGACACTTCTGGAACATTCCTCATCAACATGCCTCACTGAGAGTTGGAACAAGTCCTTCTCCTCCATCAAGCTCACCACCACTTTTAAAAAATTCCTTCTGCATTCTTCACTGCACAGGTCTTCTCTATGCAAGCCTATTTTCCCCACCAGTATGCAATTGCCCAGAAAGCAGAAATTGCATCTCCAAACTCCAATCTAGGGGGTTTATTTAAAAAAATAAATGGATTTATGATCTAGCAGCTATCATTCAACACATGTTTAGTGTTGTGGCTTTAAGAAACATCATCAATGGAAATTCATCTCTATTAAGCAAGGGTTTATATATCCCTGATGGACTCAGGAAAGAACTCCCGGGTACCTTTGAGTCAAGATATTCCATTTGACACTAGGTTCTTATTTGACACTAGGTTTTCTAAACCCCAATCTCTTTTAGATCTTGGTTTCTGTAATACTCACCCTTGCTTTTTTTCCTCTTCAACAGCCTCTTTTGTGGGATCATTTGGGCAATACCTCTGCCTTGTGATGGTAGAGTCAGTCCTTTAGGTATTGGTGCTTTTCCTGCCCTGTGCCCTCTGCCATTCTTACTTGAGACATTTTCCTGGGGCTTTCATATACTTTCTCAAGACTTTATTTACCTTCTATGAGCTATTGAAACCCAAGTCTTTTGTGCCAAAACAGATTTTGAGCTTTTGTCCTGCTTATTAATGACAGAGATTTCTGCTGGGTGTCTCATGGGACTCTCAAACTCAGTAGAGGCAAAACCAGGTTTAGCATCCTTCTCCCTAAACCTGCTTTCCCATGTGTGTTCCCTATTTTCATTAATGGTGCCTACTTTCACCCAAATTTATCCTAACTGGAAATCCTACCACCATTACCAAGTCTTTCTTCTCATTTGCTTACCCATTTAAAATTAAATACCAATTACTTCATAAAATTTCTCAAGTCTTTCTGTTTCTCTTCACTCCCACTGCCATTACTTTATTCCAGGGCTAAAACTATCATTCCTCAGGATTACTGGACTGGGCTTCCAACCAGTCTCCTGGCCTCCATTTTTTTTCCCCTCCAGGACATTCTAGGACAACCACGAGCATGATCTTTCCAGGTAGGACAAAAGGACCATTTTTCGCTTCTCTGCTTAATATCCTTCGGTGACTCTCCATTGCTCTTAATATAAGATCCAGACCCTTATCAGTGTCTATAACCCAAATAAGTGCTGTGGTCACTGTTCCAGGCTTTTCTTTTGTCATCTCTTTCCAAAACTTTTTTTCAGATATTTGGAATATTCGTCAATTTCTCTATGTGTTATTTTTTTTCTTATTGATGCATCTTTTTGAGTAATCTGTTACCTTTTCCAGAAGCATTAATTCCCCCTCCTTCTCTATGTCTCCCTTTGGCTATCTTTGTTCATCCTCTGGTCTCAGGTTAGATGACACTTCCTTCAGAAAGCCTTCACTGACCCTATACACCCTGCCTTCTAGTCCCAAAGCATTTGAACTTACCCTATCAAAGCACTGTCTTGTAATTATCTGTTTGTCAATGTCCTCTCTGAAACTACAAGATGCACCAGAGCAGAGGATGTGTTTTTCATTAAAGCATCTATCATTGTGCATAGAATAGAACTGGGAGTCCAAAAATTTTGTTGAATGAATGAAAAAACTGAGGAACAGCTGGTAGAGTTGATAATCATGCCCTGATGGGCAGAAATAGTGGTCCCCTAGAAAGGAAATTTAAATTTCCAGAAATAATTACTAGAAATTATTTATATCATGCTACATTATTGCTAACCAAGCCATCATGTCTTGTGAATGGTCTGCACGCCCCAAGTTTTCCATATGATATATGCTTTCCTTCTGTCCTTTTAGCTAGCCAATCAGTGCAAGGGCTGTGCTCAGCAAATAAGCTGAAGATTTATAGATTTAGGTTGATTTTACTACATGTTTGTAAAACTGCCTACTGAGGCTTATGAATAATTATCAAACACTTGGGAGAATACATCTATAAATTCAGGTCTCCCCCACATTTTGAAAGTGTGTTTGTATTGCTTTTTGCAAGTACTGTAAAACTGAGAGATTTGATGGGCTTCATATCAGAGTTGGCTGCTGAAACTTTTCAAGTGCATTTATTGGGAGGGGAAAAAAAAACAAATATATATGTATGTATATATATATGGAGAGAGAGAACATATGTATACACATGCAGGCATATTCAGAAAACAGAAGACACACACACACATAATAAGTTAAATATATTTGTCAGATTGTAATTGCTAATATTTGTTCTCTAATGAAAAAGTGTGTTCTAGAATGAAGAGGATAGTTTTCCTTGAGTATAATGACCTAAATGAAGCAAGCCACCAATTGCTTTTCTTCAACTATATTCTTATCTCTAAAAACCGTACAATCTCTGTTCAACTGTTGGTCATTGAGGGTTTCTTTTAGAATCAAGTTTCCATTAGGTGGATTTTCCACAACTTGCATAAATGTAGTCTAAGTTAGCAACAGATTTGCTATGTCTAGTTCAAAATCAATAATAAAGTATGTTAGTATATGTGCACCACATAATACCTGGATTTTTTTCTTACAGGTTGAAAATCAACAGTGACAACATAACAAGGCCTAGATACAAATCTCTCTGAGGAAGGCTTCTGGGAAAATCCTTCAGAGTGGGCTGATTTCCATTTTCAAGCAGGTTATATAAGATTGTGAAACATTTTTATATTGCAATTACTAAAAACAGAAAGTCCCTGAAATGTTTTCCTACAAAAGTAGGAGAGATACTAAATAAATGGAAAACTGAGATCTTAAATGTTGCACAAGTTTACATTTTGAAATTCTAAAATTGTACTTTTGGATAGCTCAAATTGTGGAAAGAACCTTTTGATGTGAAAAATATATATTTTAATTAGATACACTTATACACTATTGGAAAAAGAAATGAGATTAAGAATTTTGTAACATCCTATTTTGGCTAAGGATTTAAATTTGATAATATCTGTCTTATAAAGTATTTGTCAAAGAAAGTTGCTCTGAATGAAGAAAAAGAAAATATCAGCTAAAGTATTTATTTTGCAATATTTATACTTTTCAATATGAAAAATTAGAATTGAGACTACCCACTCTTTAGCAGAATTTCCCCTGACCTTACTAGGCGCTTGGCGCCTATAAAGAAAGCATTTTCCATAAAGTCTAAAGAGGACAGGCAATTATTTTCAAATGTATTAACACAAAATACTAGCATTTAGAGAGCCAATACTATGTGTCAGGAACTGGAATATTTTGCATGTGTTCTAACAGCCATTCTAGGAGGAAGATACTGATCTTATCCGCATCTTGTAGACAATGAAATAGGCATAGAAGGGTCAAGAATTTGCCCATAAAATTATACTTCTTTGGGTATTCAAATGTGGGCAGCATACACTCTTAACAACTGGGTTATGTTGTCTCCACTAGGAAAGCTTTATGCAGTTTAAAGATAAGTCTGGGCTAGTGACTATAGAAGAGGGGGCATGTATTAGTCAGCCAAAGGGGTGCTAATGTGAAATACCAAAAATGGGTTGGTCTATATAAAGGGTATTTATTTGGGGTAGAAGTCCACAGATATCAGGCCATAAAGCGTAAAGTTTCTTCTCTCACCAAACTCCACTGCCACATGTTGGAGCAAGACAGCTGCCGACGTTTGCCAGGGTTCAGGCTTCTTGGGTTCCTCTCTTCCGGGGCTGCGTTTCTCTCCAGGCTTAGCTCTTCTGGTTCCTCCACAAGGTCAGCTGTAGATGATCAGGCAAACAGCTCGCTTCTCTTCTCCTGGGGCCTTCTCTCCAATACCAAAACTGCTTCTCAAAAACTGCCGCTACTCTGTCCTTTGCCTTGCCCACCAAGGGGTGGGGCTCAAAGCCCTACATAACTTAATCATGCCCAGATTAACAGATCAGTTTACAAGCATGATCCAATTATATTTTTGGAATTCATAATTACATCAAATTGGCCAACGGCTACAGGGCATTCCAAAGGTGCCTAAGTTTTTCAGGCTGCTGTGACAAATGACACACAAAGCCTTGGCCTGAGCAACTGGAATTTATTGGCTCACATTTAGAGGCTAGGAAAAGTCCAAAACTGAGACATCAGCAAGGCGATGTTCTCTCCCCAAAGTCTGCAGCCTTCTGTTGCGGGCTGCTGGCACTCCTTGGGAGTTCCTTGACTTGTACCCTTGCCTCATGTCACATGGTGATGTCCTCTCCTTTCTCTTATGAGTTCAGTTAACTTCCAGCTCCTGGCTCTTCCCCACGGCGTTCTTTAACTGTGCCTGAACTTCTTCTGCTCATAAAGGACTCCAATAACACATATCAAGGCCCACCAGTTGGGACGTACTTCAAAATAACATCTTCAAGAGACCCTATTTATAATAGATCCACACTCAAAGGAATGTGGGTTCAGATTAAGAACGTGTCTAAACCGGGGCTCATAATTCAACCCGCCATAAATGGGGATGAACCTCATAGAAATTCTATAATATAGGAATAAGCAAAGACTCTCTAGGGCCCAACAGGCAGCTCCATTTGAGAAGAGCATGCTTGTTGAGAAACAGCGAGAACAGATGGCATGGGTATCACAGAGCCAGGAGATGGTGGGCCTGGACCACAGCCTCTTGGAGCTTGACAAAGGTGCAAGAAAGTTATAAGCAGGGAAGGGATGAGTATCTTTTTCAATATGTGTCAATGAAATCTTTACCCAAAGTCACACATGTGATAAGTATTCTTTCCCTTTATACTTTTATCCGCCAATTTGTAAAGTTGTAATGTACCCAAAAATATCAAACAAAGGAAAAAATTGTAATTTCTTTAAACGTGTAGTCTTCGTCTATCATATGAACAGAGGACAGAGTGGTGTCCTTTAAGCGAAATCCTGCCTGAAATAAGCTGACTCTGTTAAGCGGGTCTTGAAATCACAAAATCTTCATTACATATGCAACAATAGAGCTTTAGCTTTGTAAGGCATTTTCACAATGAAGATACAATTTAGATTTACATCGTGTAAATTATGCATGATGAGCATTATGTAATAATTGTATTACTAATAATGATGACAAATTATAATTGCAGAGTATTCTAGCTTTCCAGGGTACCATCTCATCTATTGTCTCTAACTTTATCCTCAGTGCAACCTTGTACAAATGAAGACAAGGGTATTAAGCAATTTGCTTAATGGCAGATGTGGGAATAAGACCCAGATCCTCTTGGGTGTGTTCAATAATTACTTGTTTATAAACTGACCTCTTGGGATTCTTCAGAGAAAAAATACTATGAATTTTAGGCCAGCCCATAGACTCCCTTATGTCAATTTAAGTTAAAACAAAGTTATCCATTTAAAACGTTTTTTGGTTATGTGATAATTTTATTCATAAAATAGCCCAAATTATTGCAGCAAATTAAGTGAGAAATTCAATCTCAAGTCAAGCCTTGAAATCTCAAATTTTGAATCAGTTACAATGATCTTTGCCACAGACAAGCTATCCTCTAAAGGATGCTGAAATATCAGCGTAAATCTTATTAAAATATGAAATCAAAGGTGAAATATATATTAAGCAGAGTAAGTAGAAGAAAAAATGTTATTTTATTTTTAAAACAGCAAAAGAATTAACTATAATGATGACTGAAAAAAATGAAAATATACACAATAAAAAATTCTTATTACTAATTATGGAATCTGGAAAATAAAAACAAAAAAGAAGATCATTAATTAAGTCCATTGAAGCCCTTTAAAAACCATTTTGATATAAGTAATGAAAATGGTATTGGAAAGCCAATAAAATTGATTTGTGGCTGAATTTTGTAATTGAGAGTTTAGAAATTACTATCTGTGCCAGAATTCCAGCTGAGTTTCATAAACATCATAAGCTTTATGTATCCAAGTCTGTGGGCAGACTTTAAAATCATCTGTTTCTTTTATCATTTGAGGAAATTGAAGCTCAAAGATTCGAACTGATTAGTCCAAAGTCACACATCTAGGCTGAACTCAGGCTTTATACACAGATCCATCCTAACATTTCCAGAGCTTGGTACAAGAGGGCAAAAAAAGCTCACACACATTATGCCTACATATTTAGGAGCTAAAAACCAAGCCAAGGAAATGTGAAATAGAATAAGTTCTAGCTTCACACCTTCCTAAGGGTTTGAGGTTCTAATTGAGAATTCCAGGACTCCTTGGAGTTCCATATTGGGAAGCGGTAGCGCCTGGAAAGCCAGTCCCCAGACCTGGTTTGGCACTTTCTATTCCCTCTCCTGGCTCCATCCACACCATGAGGAGGCTCAGTCTTGGATTAGGGACCCCTCAACCTGCAAGTTCAAGTTCTGCTCAAGCACCCTCCCCAGAACTGCTATCTCTTTTGCATCTCTCAGACCTGGTGGTGCCTTTGCCCCTGGGAGGATGGGCCTTGGGAAGAGGTCAAAGCAGGCCTTTAGAGGGGGCTCAGACTCTTTGGGTATGAAAGTCAGGGTTTCAGGTACCAAGATCAAGGGTAGAAGATGGGGCTTGGGCTCTGGTTGGTCAATTCCCCTTGACCCCAGAGATTCCCCCCTACTTTGGTGAGCAATGTGGCTGGAATAGGCTAGAGTAGCATCCTCTAAAGCTAGGTGAGTCTTTTAGGGCCTCCCTTTCTCAGGTCTAAGGGTTACACACTTTTGATAAATGCCTTACGGTGATATGGCATTTATGGTAAACAAAGCAATTTCCCACACATCATCTTATTTGATCCTCCCAGGGCACCCAGTGGGTAGAAGAGGCTGGTGTCATTGAGAAAACTAAGCATCATTGAGAAAACTGAGAAAAACAGAATCTACTTAAGGTCTAAAACGAGAGAAGAGCTGGGCCCAGTTTCCCCCTATCTAGATCATTCGGTTTCCATTTCCTCCATTCTGTATCCATTTCCTCCATTTAATAACCACTCACTGAGCCATTATTGACTGCCTAAAAGACACCATGCAGGCCATAACCAAGAGACATGCTGGGTCCAAAGCCTGAAACCTCATCCAATATTGCCCTGTGAGTTGGGAGACATTTGGCAATAATAAAGCTTTTGCCTACGTTGTCCCATCACATGAAACTTTTTCATTATGTTGGAAATTTATGGTTTTTATAATTATGAAGTAGCAATAATAAGTAACTTTGTCTGCATTTTTAAAATTATTTTCTTGGGATGGAGTCTAGGATCTCCCCTCTTTTTAGGTTTTAATCTGGACCAATCCCTCAAGCAATGGAAGTAATTTTAAATCAACAAGAGATAACATATTTTAAACACATGTGTAACTCAGAATATCTTTCCATTGCTTTCACCAAAGAATGATAACAGGACCAGGTGTAAAGTTGTTGAGATAGACTATTTTCTTCTCAAAATTCTATAGATGTTTCTTCTGCCATTTAGCTTATCAGAGATCTCTGAAATCAGCTTAATTTAGTCCACTTTTAATAGATTCTTTTGTTGTTCTGCCTGGACGCTTTTAAGATTCATTTTAATGTATTCTGGCAATTAAAATTTTATCAGGCTGTATTTTTATATCCTCTAATTGATGTTGACTGAAAAACAGCCTTTTTGATCAGCATATTTAGATCTTTTTTTCTGTTGGTGAAATGGTCGTAACAATGAATCTTAGGGTTTATTTGCTTTCCCCATCAGGGATAGCTGTAATCCATAGGCTCAAATTTCCATTCTCTATTCTTCAGATATGTCATCTTCTTTTGACATATTTACATTGCTTTTACTTGTTCACATGCTTTATGGAAGTTCTCAAATTTGTCCTTCCACTTGCTGATTCAATTTTCTACTCTTCACCTCTGCTCTTCACTGCCTGCAATATAGATTTTAATTCTCCTACTGAAGTGATTGTGGCCCAGAAATTCATCTTTATCTTGTCCATCTCCTATTGTCACTGTTTTCCTCTCATTTAACCTTTTCTTTCTTTGTGATTGTCTGTAACCATTCCATAAAAGCTGTATCTTCATGCAACCTATGATTGATCCCTAAATAGTTTCCTAGGTTTTCTCTAGTTCTTCACATAGATGATTTCCATCATATACATAGTCTGGGTTTTCAGAATGTTGTATCATTTACCTTGATGTGGGAGTGTTCTTCATGACCTTATATAGGATTGTTGTTGTTTCTTTCTTTTGGTTCATCCAGATCTGAGGAGATACCTGTGTAGACCCATCCAGTGTTTGCCAATGAACAGCACAAGTAACTTGCCCATCAACCTACCCTCTGTGCCCTCAGGGATAGATTGCATGCCCCGCTTGAATCAATAAGATCCAATTACCAGTTTTGGCAGACTTTTGTCTGGTGGGATTTTTCTAAACTTCACATCCATTGTCTGGTTGCCTCTTCTACGGATGGATGAAGGACATAGAAAGCTGTAATTATCAGTACAAAATGTCATGCCCCCCCCACCCCAGGATTTTCTTGGAGATGCCATACCACCCAGTACTCTAAACCCCAGCCTATTCTGCCTGGTTGTCTTGTGGGACTCGGTGTTTCTGATGAGATGAGAAATTAGACAGGCGGTCAACATCCTACCTTGAAGAGTTGTACTTATGCAGGGCAATTATCTCAGGACCAAGCAGTGGACACCGGGGAAACAGTTTCTTCCCACAATGGAAGGAATTGATTTTCTTAAGATTGGGCCCTGGTTGCTTTTTCAGTCCAGGGCCACCATTCTTGTATTTAGGAGAACATCCCTCTACATCCTGGGATTAGGATTACTGTCAGGGTTGTTACTTTTTGTTTGTTGGTTGATTTTGGTTTTGTTTTTTCTTAGTGATTTTCGATCTTTCCATATCTCCATAGGAACTGGGAAAAATTTATATCTGGGGCTGCTAGCGATGTGCTATTTTAAACCTGAAAAGAAGAACATTTTAATTTGAAAGTACATTTACATACATTGACACATGTGGAATATTTCGTTGATCATTGTAATTGGACAAAGCCTATTAACTTTAAGCTAGAATATTAACCAGTAACAGGCTCTGTGAACAGAGGCTGTGCCAAAAACCAGCTAGAATCAGCTCCAAGGGTACAGAGCACCCTGTTGTTTAATGATCAGTCAAACCCACATTGCTAGTGGCTTATAATTAAATAGAAGTATTTTTCTAAGGTTTTCTCTTTATGTGCTTTCAAAAAGAGCACCTGACCATCATTTCATACCATACGGTAACCACTTGAAAGTTACGTCAATTCTGAAGAAAGATAAAGGATCAAAGATAATCTGGTAAGCCTTCCCTCAATCATTCACACATACACACACACATGCACACACACGTGCACACATAGCACTGTTAGTTGGGAGAGCAAATTACAGAGTTAATCACAGACTCATCAAACCACTGCAAAGTTATTAGCATATTTAATCCATTGCAAAACCCAATCCCGTTAGGATACCCCAAGAAAATAAATGAAAGAACCCCTTCAGGGGTTGGTAGGTTGCATCAACTTTTGCCATAAGAGAAGCCTGACAATATAAGTCACATCAGGAACGTTTGTCATTATGATTACGTACTTTTCAACTATTAAAAAATGCCTAAATTTAAAAACAAATAACAACAGCATTTCTCTATATATTATGTGAGGAAACACACACACAAAGAGTATAACACCATAAATAACTTTTTTCCATTCAAGTTTGCATCTTCATTCCTGAATCTCATTTAGAAAACAATAGGATGAGGCACCCTGGGAATAAAGGATCATTTGCCATTAGACTTTAATGTGTGATTACTTAGTAATGTAATTGAAAGCATGACTGTAGCACAGTGGCAGGGTTCTATTGCCAGGAGATTATATCAAAAGTAATACAAACTATTTCACATCCTTTTTGCTTTTTCATCCTCAAATATTGTATTAAATTCTATGTTGGATCATATGTAATATTTGTAATGTAACTAATTATAATTACCCGCTAAGAGACAATAATCTCTCACATAATGTTTTACAAGAATAATATCTCACATTTATAAACGTCACTGTTTCCTCAGCTGCATTTCTTTTCTTTTCTTTTTTTAACCTTCCAGAGCTACACATTAGAAAGTGGTTTGAATCATACACAGAAAACATGAGGGATGTCAAAACAATGGATACAAAATTTATATTCTTATTTTAAAGAATAGCTTTTTCTTTTGAAGCTTTGCCCAGGTTTTACGCAAACAAGATAGAGGACAGGAAAAATAGTCTTCTCAGTTCTAGACCTGCTGTGTAATAGACTGCATTGCAAACAAAGATTCTGGCCTCTTAAAGAGTTAAAGCTTAACACATCACCTAGCACCTAGTGGCACCTAGTGGGCACTGGAAAAACATTATTAAACGAACATTAATTGACCAATTATTTGTCATCTAGAAGCTTCTATTCAACAGGAAAATTTAATTCATTATCCAAAAGGATTTTTTATTGCAATTCTTTTTGCAAAATTACTTTCTTTCTGGAAAGCTTTCCCTAGGTTTTTTTTTTTTTTTTAACGAGACAAACCAGGTTATCTAGTATCATAGATACTTCTCATTTACATTGGTGTCCTATTGAATACATGAATAAAGGTGCATTATCTGCTTGTAGCCTGGCATTTTTGCTGTAGAAAGCCATGGCAATCCCATTTCAAGTCTTCTAAGCTGTTCACTCCATGGCAGTAGCAGCAACAGCACCTTCTGGGCTCTATAACATAATGGTGCCCCTTTACCATGCTGAATGGTTTATTAGAACTGCTTAGACTGATGATATAGTTTTACCGTGGTGAGGCCACCTCTCCAGGGCTTTACACACAGTTTGGGGACTCTTCTGTGACTTTAATATTTAGGGGGTTGTTTGTTTTCTTGTGAAATGGGTTTTCATTTAATTTTAGCATTATTTACGTTATTTATTATCTGGAGACTAGGGGCAGGAGCTGCACTGCAGAAATCTGGAGGCTACCAATATCACTGAGATTACCCAGGCCTTCTAAGGTCAGCCTCACACAAACTCTGGTTCAAAGGTGCACTTCTGTTTTCAGTTTGAGAAACGAGTAGAAAATTCCTGCTTACCCTCCTTTTACAAACCCAGCTGCACTATTCTACCTGATGAAGTTTCAGACCCTGCCTAATTTTCTTTGCCATTGTATTCTCTGAGTTTCTACAACTGGGGATATGAAGAGCCAGAAAACCCATCAGCCAGGATCCCAGGCTCTAGAATCCAACCCTGAGTGAGATTAATCCTCTTTCTTTTTCTGTCTTTGGATCCATTCTATAGGCCTGGACTTCTTTCTGCCTTGATCCCAATTCTGAAAACTGCCTAATTTCTCTGCCCTACATTTCCCTCTAGAAAGAGGGATCCTGAATGAAACTTCAACTCCCATGATATCAGTAGGGTCAGCTTTTTGGGGGGGTTACTTCTCTCCAGCCTGTTTTATAAACCTAACAACTGCTGTTGAATTGATCTTGGCTTGCTTTTTCTCTGTCTAAAATGAGCTTCAATAATCAATAAGATTTCCACATCTTCCCCTCACGAACTGAGGTATAAAGACAGATCTTCTGAGAGTTAAACTGGAAAAAAATTATATTTTCCAGAAAAACTATAATTTACATAAACTAAATTTATTATCACTGCGAAAAAGTATGGTATTACTGAATCCATGTTACTTCAGAAATGGAAGAACATTATATTCTAAATTGAGCTTGACAAGACAAGGATTTGACTGACAGATTTCAGCTTTCATTTAACCACTGGGATCAGGGATACCTTTGGTTTTGGGGTTTTTGGTTTGTTTTTTTTTTTCAGGCCACTTCTGAAATCATCAGATAGGAGAAAAGCAAATTTTTAAAAGAGTAATTTAAGGGTCAGTCAGTATAATTAACAAAAACCTTGTCATTTTTAAATCAATCAATAAAAACTCAAAGGCTAAAATCATGCCTTCCTTTCTTCTTAACATCAGCAGGAGGTGAGGAATTTAATTAGGAGTGAAAAGTAATGATCAAAAAAGTATGAGGAGAAAAATACCGAACAGTGATTGTTAAAGAACTAACTATAAAATTATTTCCCTGGTAAATTTGCCTTGGGTTAAGGTGATCTGGAGATACAGGCTTCCAGTGGCCCTTGAAATGGTGAAATTCTTTGCATATCTGGCCTTGCAGATCAGAATATTTCAGTGTAAATCAGGAGAGAACAAAGAAAAGCAATAGGACTGAATTATTCCAAATTTAGGCAGCCTGAAATATGAAGATACCAATCCTAGGGACGCAGCCAAATGAACTCCATCCAAAATCAAACCTTTGCATTGGTAGGCCTTTAGTGAAGGGGGAAAGCTAATGAATAAATGCCAGGACTACTTTCTTTCTGGTATGCATATTTAATTTGGCAAGGTCTGTATAACAGAAATCTCATTGAATTTAATGAAGCCTTAGAAATCGGATGCAGCAGCCAAAAGTTAATACCATTTAGATGCCAAATGCTACAAATACCATTATTGTTTTATTGACTTCAGAAAATAACCCACAAAATATCCTTGGCGTCTTGTTCACTTTCTGGGAATTTCAGAAGAATTCCAGTGAGTGGCTTAATAGCACACATTTTTAGTTACTTATTTTTTTCGAAGTTGGAAAATACCAAAGTATTTGGCACTTGAACTGTTCCATAAATGATTTTTTTCCCAATATGGACTGATTACAGTCAGAAGCCTCATTCACCGCCCCCACCCCCACCCCGTGGCTCCCTCGTCTGTTTGCTCGTTGTTTTTTGCTCGTTGTTTGCACTTGTTGTCTATTTAGGAGGCACCAGAAAGCGAACCTGGGACCTCCCATGTAGAGTACAAGTGCCCAACAGCTTGAGCCACATCCGTTCCCTGATTGTTTTTGTTTGTTTGTTTGTTTGTTTTTGCTCATTGTCTTGCTTGTTGTTTTTGCTCATTGTCTGCTCATTGTTTTTGCTTGCTGTCTGCTCGCTGTCTGCTTGTTGTTTGTTTATCCTCTTTGGGAGGCACCGGGAACCCAACCCAGAACCTCCCATGTGGGAGGCGGGCACCCAACTGCTAGAGCCATATCTACTCCCCTCATTCATTCTTTTAATAGTGGAATTATTTAATATAACAATAGGGTCAGAACACCTGATTATATGAAGTCTCAGATTGCCTCATTCTGAGGCATAATCCCACTAGGAATGAATAGCATCCCAATGTGAGAATCCAAACAGGATGCTGAAATATCTTTTTTCATCACTCCTAAAATTTGACCTGCAATGTGAGTTAAAAGTAACTGACCAGCACAACTTCTGAAGCATTCCTGCTTCTCCAGCTCTAATTATAGCTTCCAAATTGTCTTTAGATCTGAATTTAAAAACACAGAACAAAACAAAACTTCACACTGATTTTTAAGACATATATAATCAGATCTCATTCCCTAATAAAATAAATCCCAGTGGCTTCCATAATGACATATGGCAGGCTTTCATAGTGGAGACATTAACTTATTATGGTATTAATTAGGTATTAAAACAAGGCCTTACAATGGTTTTAGTACATAGGTGAAGACATTTCTCTCCATTTCAGTGAATATGACCTAAGTTTCAGAGATCTGTGTAATTCTAAGTAACAAAATATATTAATCTGGCAGAGCAGGTGTAGTTCAGTGGTTGAGGGCCTGCTTTCCATGTATGAGGTCTTGGGTTCAATCTCTGGTACCTCCTAAAATATATATATAGGGGAGCAGGCGTGGCTCAAGGGTTGAGCACCTACCTACTTCCCGCATACAAGGTCCCAGGTTCAGTTCCCAGTGCCTCCTAAAAAGAAAAAACAACAACAACAACAAGCAAAACAAATGAAAAACCAACTCAGGAGAGCCGATGTGGCTCAGTGGTTGAGCACCGGCTTCCCACATACAAGGTCCCAGGTTCAATCCCCGGCCTCTGATGCCTCAAAAAAAAAAAAAAATATATATATATATATATATATATATACACACACACACATATATATATATAGCTTTCTTTGATTAACTTTTAATATCTATCTTTAGCATCTAGCAGAAGGCCCAACCTGCAAGAGGTATTCAGTAAACATCTGATTAATGAATAAGTAAATAAAATGAAAAAATATAAATAAATTAACTAATCTTGGAGATTTACTCGTAATTAATTTGTGGGCATCATTTTCATAAATTCATATCCTCAAAGGAATGTTTCTGCAAATGCAGGGAATATAATCTCCCAATATTTAATGCGAGATGGGGTGCATGAAAAAAATCTCTCAAGCAGGAGTCTGACCACAAGTCTCACAGAACAATTGCTTGTCATTTACGTTAATATTTCTCTAGCGTTTTAAGAGAAATACATACGAGGAAACCAGAAGCCCCTCTTGCCATGGCATTCAGAGGATGATGTGAAAATAATAAAGGCAATCAAATGGAACACAGAGATGTCTTCAGTCTTTAAATATCCACAGAAAATCATTACTGTGCCTCCTCTACCATACACACACACACACGTAACACAGAAAAGATCAGCCTGTGCTATATTTAAACCCCATCCTGAAAAAAAGGAAATAATGGGATTCTTCAGTAAGAAGAAACTTGATGTGAAAAGCCATCTAAACAAGTGTAAAGAACTGTAATTAAGAATACAGTGGGGAGTGTAGCTATAAATCGCAGAAAAGAGTACTGACTTTGGAGACAGATGACTCTTCATTTTAGCGTAGCTTTATAGGTGTGTGGTTTTGAGCAAGTTATTTGACCTCAAGGACTCAGTTTCTTCATCTTTAAAGTGGATATAATTCTGTCTCCATATGATTTGGGCAGGCATTTAAACAGCCAGGTACATAGTAAATATTAAATTCTCACACTTTATGCATTCATATATATGTCTGTGTTTATATATTTATGTACATATATATATTTGTATATATGTTATGCGTGTGCTGATTTGAGTAATTTAAAAATCATAAATTTTCCAAAATTCACGATTTGTATTCTTGTATCATTCAGAATTTCAAAGCAGGGAAATGTGCCCTAATTAGGATATTTCAGACGGTACTAAGAAACAAATTTATCTGGTTAAATATAGAGGCTATTCGTAAGGTGGAATTTTATCTTATTGAGAATTTGGCATAACATTTTAAATACTTTAAATCAACTGTATGTACTTTTCACATTATCTTTTATTTCTTCCTAGCCTAATATGTTATGATTAATTCTCAACACCTATAATATAATCTTCAACTCTAATGTGACAAGTCAGAAAAATGAAGGACTTTTTTTTTTTTTAACCCAGTCTTTCATAATTTAAAATGTAACCTTTTGGTTTACATGATGCCTGCAAGCAGTGACATAGATGTTGACAACATTAATATCACTATTTCTGTCACTAAAATCTATAGCAAATACATTAGCAGCCACAAACGGAGGTAGTTTTTCAGAGAGCTTGCTAATTGCATTGCTGCTGTGAACTTAGTTTTGCAGTGTTAATACATAGAAATACCGAGCTGAGAAAGAAATATAAACCCTGAGAAGGTATGTAAACAGCTTGGCTGTTACTTTTGAACCTCTGTGTTTTCCTTCAGAGAACAGATCCCATTCTCAATATTGATAGGGCTGAAAATATTTGAAAAATAGTTATCAAAAAGAGCAAGGGTATCTATGTTTTAAGAAGAACAATTTATCCAAACAAAGTCCTGCATTAAAATCAGCATTAAATTGGGAAGAATAGCAGAACAGTGAACTGAATTCCTATTCTTTGTGAATTGGGAGTTCTCTACCGTCACTCTATCAGTCTTAGAGAGCAAGAAATCTTTGTTCAACCTGCAAGTTCCTGGTGATAACGTTAAGGAATGCGATTAGAAGACAAGTTGTTGATACAAAATAATCAATCTGCATTTCAACATATGAGGATTCTCTTTCATTAAACTCTTTAGTTCCTCAGTAAACAGGTAGAGATTTGTGAACGATTAAGGAGAAAATTGGCAAAATTAGAAAATAAGGAGAGATTTTAAATTTGGTGGCTAATTGGACAGACAATTAATTTCATATATGTTCTATTTGATAGAATATTTATGTATGTAATAAATCTACATGTTATCTAAAAAAAAAAAAAAAAAGAAGAAGACAATCAGGTGTAGAATTTGCTGGTTACACACAACTGCAAATTTTCCTTATTTCCCAGAATGCTCAGTTTGTTCTGGGGACTACTGAACAAGTACAAACAAGTTCCTGTAGAAGGTTTCGTTTTGGATTGCATGAGATATCAACCACATGCTAATGAGATTTTTATTTCCTGAGTTTAGGACAATGTCTGGAAAGCAGTAGGTGCTCAAGTAGCATTTGTTAATCGGCAAATTAACAAGTATGCTTTCATTTGCAGAAGCAGTTATTTGTGAAGTCCATGCTCAACTGAATGTGGAGAAATATACCTAAATGTTCCATATTATAGAACGTACCCTTATTAAAACAAAAGGATCCACTCCAATACAGTACAGAATACAACAGTTATAAAATATAAACAAAAATACTAAGATTCTACCAAGGAGTTTCTTGATGTACGTTGTCTTGTTCTGTGTATATATATGAAGATGTATAAAACAACTAAATTTTTCCAGCTGGAAATTATCTCAGAAGTTACCTCTAATCTCACTCATGTTTTACAAATGGGAATCTGCTACTAAGTTTGGATAATCTGTACAGTGTCATGCATCTGATAAAATACAGTTTCCAAAAGGTAAAATCATGACTCATGCAAATTGAAAATGAAAATATGTAATGTTATTTGTTACCTCATTCATTGATGAAGGAACCAATAAGATATTAAAACAAAGTTCAATGAGAATTTGATGACCTAGGACTTTACAGGCAATTTAATAAAGGAATGTTAGGATAAGATTGCTGGCTTAGAGACAAAATGAGTTAATATCCAACAGAGCAATAAACCATAAGCTTTGCAGCTATCTTTCCTAGTGGTCAGAAATTATTGGCATTTCTACCGGACAAAGATCAACAAGTTAACGTTTTCTCCCAGAGAGTTACAAACTAGCCCCATCAATAGAAAACCAAAGGTAGAAGCCTCACATGTCACTGAAGGAATAGTTGGTGATTTCTCTTACCTATCGCCAATTTTCAGATTTTTTTTAAAATTGTAATGACACATTTTATTTGTTGTAGGAAAGGACGAAACAGCAAGTTGACTCACCCTTCTCTCAGTTTACCTATCCAACATTTAAATTCTTGAGCTTCTGCTATACACTAGTCCCGGAAGACGGCAGGAAATTAGGCCCTGCTTTCATGGAACTTACTGTGAGAGGAAAGGACTTGTAGTCTAGAGGGAGTGCAAACAACTAG
Organism: Tolypeutes matacus; assembly: GCA_026826555.1. Classification (NCBI taxonomy): domain Eukaryota; kingdom Metazoa; phylum Chordata; class Mammalia; order Cingulata; family Chlamyphoridae; genus Tolypeutes; species Tolypeutes matacus. Next base: position 8,851,128 of record JAKSZT010054399.1, read on the forward strand.
AAAGTAAACAGATAAATGAAACAGAAAGTCATATAGTAACAAGTGCCATGAAAGCATTAAAACAGAGATCTGAATTTTGTGCAGGAGCAAGATATACAGATATGCATGCTTTCTTTTCATGAAAGTACCCTTCAGTCAAATGTTTACACTACTACATGACAAATAGAGCCCCTTATAGTTAAACAATTATGCTGTTAATGAAACTGAAAAAACAGCTCCAGTTTCTTAATCACACACACACACAACACAATAGTAAAGCCTAAGGAAAGAAAGCAATCTGGATACTCTATCTCTGCAACAAAAATATGTTTAAATTGCTGATTGACCTCCAACTTACCAGACAGTGTATGTTTTAACAATCCTGGGGCAATAGGAATGTTTTTTCTTTTAGTTACTGTATTTGAATTGAGTTGGTTTTAAAATATTTATTTTCATAAAGATTCCCATGATCTCTTTCATGTGGTTTATATTAGCACAAATAATTAAATTGAGCCCTACTATAGAACCTGAAATCCCTATATAAGCAGACGTTGAGGTGCTTAAACTTATATATAATCATTTTCATTATTGTTGAGGATTGAATATGTTCCCCCTTGAAGTCCCAACCCCTGGGCCTGTAGGTGTGAAGCCATTTGCAAATAGGACCTTTGAAACTGTTATTAGTTAAATTGTGGAGTCATGTGTGAATGGGATCTTCCAAGATCCTATTTATATGAGGCCAAATTGAATCAGGGATGGGCTTTAATCCATATGGCTGAAGCCCTTATAAGCAAAGGAAATTGGACACAGAAGGAGAAGCCAGAAGGAGGAGAAGCCAGAGAGAGAGCTCAGCATGTGAGAGAATTACCATCACCAGAATGATACAGACTTGAAGAAAGCATGGCCTTGCCAATACCTTGACTTTGGAGATGAAGGCAGGGACTATAATCCAAAATGCAAATTGGAGCAGAGAATTAAGGCAATTGTCAGAATAATAGCAATACATAATAATATCTAAAGTTTATTGAGTGCTAAGCACATGCCAGACATTCTGCTAGCTACTTTGCATACTTACTAATTCTTTGAAAGAGTGTTACTTCTATCCCCATTTTACACTGAAATATTTTTCCCAAAGCAACCCCACCTTCAGAGCCTGAACTCTTCCCCAGCACACTACATTGCCTTCCCAACAAAAATCAAACCGTGCCACCTGATATTCCCAGATAACGGAGGAAATGCGTTTTCAATTCTGAACAATTCATAATACAAAGCAATCACTATGTTTCTATCATAAAGAATAAATGCAATTCTTTACAATACCTCTGCTCCCCACCTTTCTTGATTTTTTGTAGATAGCTTTAAAAACTAAAATTCACTTTCCTCACACTATCTAATGAAAATACCAGAACTTTAGAAGAGAAGATAATCCCTTCAACTGCTTGTTGTCTTTCACATTTTATATATGAAAAGTAAAATGAGGCAGGGAGAAAATGAGGATCCCTGCTGACATCTCTAGGTGGCTGGTGGTAGAGTCCAGGGGCCTGCCCCCATGCCCCCAGCCCGTGGACCGTTCCACTGCCTGTTTGAGCAGGCACTCCAAGGACGTTCATCTCCTGAAAGCCAATGTTCTGCACACACCTTCAGAGAAAATATAAAGACAGTATTCATTATATTCCATTGCCTTAGTTACTATCCAGGTGTAAGGAATAAAGACATTTTTGTTGAAAGCAGCATGCTATAATATTGGGCAATGGTCATAAATTCAATATTTTAATCTAGGAATAAGAAATAAGACAATCACACTTTTATTCGACAGTTCAATAGTATCTTTACAGAAAGAAACTTTCCAAATAAAATAAATGATTGGCCATAACATGTGGGGTTTCCCCATCAATGTTAAAATCAAATACCATATCAGGAAGCCCAACTGCCAGTGTCAAGAGGACAAAGGATTCTTAAATAGTAGGTTGTTATAATTTGCCTTTTTCAATGGGTCTCTGTTTCCTTTTTCCTCTGTTCTTTGTAATTGCCTAAACAACAAAACATAATCTTAATTTTATATATTTGACTTTGTGATGAACTCAATTCATGTGGAACACAAAGATGAAAGTATGCCCTATAATCTATAAGAAATCATTCACGGTGTTTAAAGTTATTTAAATAATGCTAATTCTAAATCTCCACATGTTATCATTTGCCCTAAAGTCATAACTGAAAGTTAAAAAAAGAGAGAGAGAAAATGAGTCCTGAATAATTGGACATTTTTTTAAGAATTAAAACTAACTGTCTCTATGCTCTTCTTGCCAATAATAAAAAGCAAATAAAATCAGAGTTTGCGAAACACGGTACTTTATTCGTTTCATGTCTATATTGAAAGAAAGGGGAAGAAAATTTAAAATTGAAACTGTTTTGACCAAGGGATTCACTTGAAGTCCCACTTAAAATGTATTATAGAAAATGGACTCAAGAAAAATGAAGAATCAACAAAAATAATGCAATTTGATTTGTTGGAAGCAAAAAATGGAATATTTATTTAGATAAGCCTGTATTCCTCATGATTATCAATTAGAATATTTTAGTATATTGCATTTTTACGGGTGATCTTCACTCTATGTTAGTTCCTTACAACTCTCTACAGTGGAGTTTGTCTTACAATGACTTATGCCATAAAGATCATAAATGGGATTTAGAAGGAAACTAATAGACATTTTGGTCTCAGCAAGGGTATGGGTTTGGATCTCTTGTTGTCTCTCCCCAGTTGTATGACCTTAGACAAGTCATTTTTGCTGCTTTGAGTCTAGGTTTCTTTTTTATATAGAGGGAGATAATAAAACAGGCCTACTGCTTCTTTTGGTGTAGGCTAAAAGACCACATAACCCGCACTCAACATTGGTATTCTTCTTATCAAATCCTCTCATTTTTGAAATGGGAAAATCTGAGACCCAAGGGGAAGAATGCCAAAGCAAAGTTCTCAAGGCCTTTAGGCTATGTTATCCGGGTATCCCACACCAGGGCAGCTAGCTTTATTTGTTTTAAAGGTGTCTTTATGATAGGTTTATGCTTTATGGATAAAGGGGGAAAATGTCTTCCAATATTGAAAACTGATCTGATTCCTACTCTTGAGTTATCTAAGTATCTGAATGAGAGCATCAAGAGGTCACCAGGAAATAAATCTATGATAACATGAAACAAAATATCTCAACGTATTGCTTCTACATATTTCATATCTCATGGCTAAACTCGGGAAGGCGCCCCACCAGAAGTATTTCTCAATTTGAAGCTGTATCAGCACAAGAAAGAAAATGAGGGGGTTGTGGGGAACAACAAAGGAAGAATTTGATTATGGCCCCATCTTTGTGGCATAGGAAGACTCTGTAATTGTCAGTTGAGACCATTCAAAGTGGTCTATCCACTTGCAAGTAAACTGCTAATGTAGACCTTTCCCACCTCCCTTTCCTAGCTATTTTAATGCCTTCACCTCTTTCTCGTTCATGCTGTTCTGTTTCCCTATGCCTCCATAAAAACTTCCATTCTTTCCTTGCCAATCAGTAAGATATCATCGGGAAAGTATCTACTTAATTCATTTAAGATAAATGACTGATCATCTTTTTAATCTTCTATGGCATATTTGCTTGGAAATTCTAATCAATCTCTAATGGATCACATTCCAGACAATATAAAGAAGACAAGTTTTCAAGTGGTGTCTGGTCACCACTTTGAAAAATTGGGAGCAAAACCAGTCAAGGCAGGCTGGCTTTGCATACAAACCATAATTGCAATGACACCTCTAAATAGGAAGCTATCATCTAGCCTTGCTCCCACTGGAAGGCCAGTCTTTATTTACAAAACTCATAAGGCTCGTGGGATTTGTTTTCTTTTAGCTCATTAAGGCTTTTTTTTCTAGAAAGGCCTCCCTGCTTTCCTTTCTCCTCTGGTATTTGATTAAGGATTCCTCTCTCCCGTCTGATTTCTGCTCTTTTGACATGGATTCCCAAACACTTGGCTGATACTCTCAGCAGCATCGTCCCCTTCCTGACAGCCTCCCTGCACTTTGTCATGGGGCTTCTCCAACTCAGAGCTGGCTCAATTCATCTTTGTCAATTTCTGATGTCGCTGGTGTATTTCCGGATGACTTAATAAGTGTAACTGAACACACTGTATACCAAACAAGTTGTTTCACAAAACTCTATTCATTGGGTTGCCTTATAATGAGGGGTGCCAGTAATTACTTTCATGATATATCATACTGAATAATCTAGACATCTGTGAAAAAAAGAAAAATCACCTGACACCTGTGTTTCTCTTCAAATCACAATAGTGATTATTGACTGAGAGCCAATGACAAAGAATTTTTTAGAAGAGCTCAGATTTTTTAAGAGGATTTTCAGATAATAGATGTATACTTAAGATTTCCCTAGTTTGTTTAAGGAAGACTCTTTATCAGATAACATGGTATATACCCAGAAAAGTAAGACCAGATCATTATATGTATCCGTTTATTTTAATAGCATTTTAATACTTCAGACAATTGAAGGGTTTGACTATCTTGTAGAAGAAGAGAAAAACTTTATAACTATCTAAAAATGCTGCTAATATAGGTTAAAATGCTCTCCCCTGAATATATTTGAGGTTTAATGCTAATGTGCAATATTATTATACCATGGAAGGGAAATGAAATGTAGTGCAGGAAAACTTAATGTACCTAATGTATCAAATCAAGACCAAAGAAGAATTATGTTTCATGGACAAGAGTTGTCAATGAAATGATATCTTGAATGTATTGGTTCAAATGAGTGGACAGATGGTTCAAATCTTATGGCTTGCCTAGGATGTGTGATCATTTGTGGGTTATTTTGGAAATTCTGTGCACTTTTACTGAGTCAAAAACTGTTTGATTAGCTTAAGTTAGGAGAGAAGGCTAAGTTTGTCAGACTGGTCTATTAATAGAAGAAATCACAGAAAGTTTTACATTAGTTCATCCACATTGAATTGCTCTAATTTTCAAGTGAAATCTCTAATGTGTTTGCTGTTTAATCAAAGACTTATGATTTTGATGAAAAGGCAGCTAGAAGCAATGGAAAGAAGCCTGGACCTGGGATCAGATAACACCATCTCTGGTCCAGTTTCTACTGCCATTCTTGACCACCAATTCCTTATATGTAAAATGAACTGCCCTCTAAAGCCCATCACTTAAAGTACAGAATGAAAACTGCCATATAGTCTATTTTCCAAATGTAAAGCCTCTGGGATGACAAGGAGAACATTTGGTGGGATACTGCTTAAGACTGTCTTTTAAGCCTGTCTGCACTCTTTGGCACATACCTTAGTCTTGGACCAAGGAGATGATGATGGACAACGCCCATCCCAAGGAACAGAGTGTCTGCAACTGCAAGCAAGATAGTTACATCCATCTGCCCCATGGGATCCAAGCTCCCTCTCAATTGTATTTAGGATTTCTAATTCCTCATGGTATAAGTCTTGCAAAGAGATGAGTTAGGAAAATTCAGTCATAATCCAGGTAAGGAATGAAGAGAAACTTCAGCTAGCAATAAACTTAAGAAGATGGGTTAGAAACACAGTTCTGATTTGACAGAATGGGGTAATTGGTAAGGAAAGGAGTTGAGGGTGACACCAAAGTTGCTACCTTGGAAGAATGAGTGGATGATGACACCATTAATAGATATAAGGAACAGTTTGATAAAATAAAGGGCAACTTTGAGGGAGAAGAGCATGGTTTTCATTCTGGACATTCTAGTTTTGACAGACTAACAGGGCATCCAGGAGGAGAAACCTAGAAGGCAGTTGAGAGGAATTTGGTTTAAATAATGTATCTACTCTGGTTATTATACTTTAGACACTTTTGACTGAGTACTATCTATAGGCAAGGACTGATCATTGGAATAATAAAAAAATTACTAGACTTTGTGATTGATTAGATCACAGGGAGCGGTGAATAACTCTTTTGTCACTGCTGTATTAATGCCTAGTTCAGGTCCTCATTGGAAATAAATTAACACAATGTCCTCTTGACATGGCTGCAATAGTGAAAGGCATGCCATGCTGTAAAGAAACCAATATCTTGTTCAAAATCTTTTAAAATTGTAGTCATAAATTACACAAACCACCAAAATAGCCAGGCTAACAATGTGAAAAAGAAAATTCAGCTGAATTAAGGACTCAAATTAACATCTTTTCAGCTTTAAATCCCACAAGGTTCCTGCTATATGCAAGCAACGCTTTCTTCAAACCAGGTGCCTTTTAGGAGCCTTCTATTATTACATCCATCTGGCACCAGGCTTGCAACATTATGGATCATTGAGACAGGTTGGCTGAAAAGGTAGATCACTTTTGTCAAGGAAGAAAATTTAAGGAGTCAAAGGATCATAACTCTTATCCTCTACAGTAAAAATGGCATTGTTGATGATTTAAGAACTTTGGATGGTGCTATTTGGCCAGGATAATTATAAAGAATACCCCATTGTGGAATATTATTCCATAGGTCTGTAAATTTTCTGTCATTTTTCCTATTTCAGCTCATCTTACACATCAAATAACCCCACACTGTCCATAAAATGGAAGATATGCCATAACATATAACGTAACAGCTATATCGAAAAACACCTTTTATGTGAAATCACTTCCAAAAAAAGTGCTTTACGAACCGAAGGTATTAATAGTTATTTTAGCCTATCCTAGGACTAGGCAACATGACTCCAAGATTTAGAGCCAAACGTCTGTATTTTCTTGCCAAGTTCTGGGAAATAGTCAACACCCTGAATTCTAAAATAGATATAAAAACAATGCCATAAAATAATGGCTGTTGCTCTAGAGTTGCTGAGTTTAACTCTTGCTTCAAACAGCAATGGTAACAAAAGCAACTTCGAATTCAGCACTTCTTTTCCACATGCTTTCAACTGCTTTCAGATTTCATTTCAAAATTGTAGATTCAATCTCCTCTTTTGAATAGGCATATTAGTGTTGACTTCCAAATTACCTTCTTTATCACTTTGCCAAAGTGTCAGAGCTACCTGAAAAACAGTCTACACCTTGGCAATTATATGTGTCGTGCTAAGACCCAACTGCCAGGATGAGCTAAGAATAGATTTTGCCTATTCAGTTATTTAATTTAGCTTAGTTTAGTTCAATTCTAGTGTTAGTTTCACTCCTTTCAAACCTTTTTCTTTGACAGCAACAAAATTCGAGGAGAGAGAGAGAGTGCAAACTTGCCACAGGTGAACTTCATTTACATTCCTTAAAAACTAACTCTGAGCTTAGTTTGTTGCCACAAGACTTCTTGCTTGACATTTTAAAAAAATGTTTTAAACAAAGAGTCCTTTCACCTTCAACTTCAAGGTCTCTTCCAAAGCATGACACTGCCCAAAAGCATATGTATTTCTGGAAAGAGGCAAAAAAGAGCTTTTCCTCTGCAGGTCTTTCACCATCAATAATCAATCATTTGACTCATTTCCAGTCCTATTTGTTTCAACATGATATATACAGGAGCCAAAGACCAGATTGATCTGTATCTGTATGTAAGGGTTCTGGTATAACTAGAATTCACAGTAATCTCTCCATTCATTTTGTCATGGTACAAATTAATCCTTCCATTAAGATAGAAAATAATCACCTTGATACAACTCTCTCTTTTAGTCTGAGTCTAGCTTACTGGACTCCATAATGAACATGCTGATTGAATGATCTTTAACAAGTAAATAAATTCTTGCCTAAATAGTTTAGACTGGGGGTTAACGCTAGTAGAGATCACATGACCATGATGTTCTAAAGAGAGAAGATCTTCTTTGAGAAGATATAATATTTGGAAATACATGAACAGGTAGAATATAATCTATGAAATTTTTAGGTCCCATGTGGTAGATTTGCCATATGTCAATTTAGCCAAACTGGAACCACATTTCCCAGAATTCCTTTTCCTGATGAGTTGGGGAGGGGGTGGGAAGAGGAATAAGAGATATTTTGCATAGATTTGGGAGGTGAAAGTGAAGCAGCAGCTATACTTTTTCCTGTAGGTCACCCCCCCCATCAAAGATGGCGGCCGAGATGTGGTAAGTGACCCATGTGGGTTCTGGCTGATCCTTGTAAGAACCAGCAAAGCTTTGCAAGTTCCGGTTTGTCCTCATTCCTCCCCACTTCATGCTCATCTTTCCTTCCCAACTGCTGCTCTGTAGACTGCAGGATCCTGCACCAGACACAGAAGCAACACCCTTATATCCATCTACTCCCAGTGGATCTGCCCCTCTGATCAGACCCTGACAGCCACATCCTGCAATTGTCTTCTCCAGGACTTTCCTTAGGCACTGTTTATTTTGCTCTTTCCCCTAATTTCTGCCATTCAATCTCTGTTCTAACCTTACAGGAATAGTTCAAGTTCCATCCTTTGTATGAGGACTTCCCTGATATTTACGGTAAAAAAAAAATTAACCACTTTCTTCTCTAGGCTCCCCAAGCACTTTTGCTGTATCTTTCCCTGAGCACTTAATGCATCCTGCATAGTGTGGCAGTTCTGCATATCTCTGTCTCCCCATAAAAACTCCTTGAGAGCAGAAACAATGCCTCACTCATCTTTGTATCTCCACCAGCAGTTAGCACGATGTCCCCTGCAAAACCAGAGCTCAATAAATGTCTGTAGACTTGCTTTTTCCTCTGGCCGTTTTGGGCACAGCTAGGGTTGTCACCATGACTGTCTCTAAAAGACAACTTGACCCTCCTGGGCTCTCTGCTCTTGTTTTTATCAATTTTTACAATGTGCTTATACATAATCCCTGCTTGATGCCAGAAGCTAAGTAGCTTGGTGATACATTTTCAGTCAGGTTAAATGTTTGGCATTTTTTCTTTCACATGGAAAGGCATTCACCAGGTGTGTTAAGAGTTCTCTCTGGAAACCTTGTCATGAAAAATAAGTGGAGTAAATAACTGCTCCAGGAAGTATTATGTCCTGAGACGTTTTTACATTTGACAGGCCATGGGGATCACTGAACAGTTACAAGTAGGCAATTGGCAATACCTTGATGATAAGTTTTATTTCACAAAGCTATCAACCTAATAACTGTGTAAAGACAGGAGACATGGAAAGACTAGAGGCCAAAGACCAACACGTGATGAGGGCTCAACTGAGGCAGGAGTGGAGGGGAGGGAGAGGAGGGGGCTGATATGAGAGATGTTTCAGATGCAGACTCAGCAGAAACAGAGATGATGTCATGGTTTAGAAACCAGAATGACATTCAAAACTGCTTCCATGTGGGGACCTCACTTATCACTTATTGGAACTCAATAAGCACATATTGAATGAGTGTATGAGTGAATGAATGAATGGAAAGATATGCCAAGTAGCCACATCATTAGATATAGATCTGAGCATTAATCCTTCTATCCCAAACCTAATAATAACATCCATAATACTACCCCTCATAAATTCACCATTTACTGAATACATTGATAATTGTGTTGACTCTAAATATATAGGTTCAATAGCCATCCATTCTTATATGATGTATGCATTGTCTGCTTTATTATAACATATGTTGAGTGACTGCCCAATAAATATACATCTATGTGCTAGTTTGGTTCAGAAGTGGTGCAATAAAGTAAAAAAAAAAAAAAATCAGTCCTCTACCCTAAAATGGCTTGAACACAATCTAGGGACTGCAAAACATTTATTCTTTAAAATTATGTAGCAAAGCAAAAGATAATACAAAGTGTCCAAGGGGCAGGGCTAAGAAGATGTGCGCTGTCCTTTAAAGGTTCAAGGTAGAAAGACATCAGCATGAAATAAAGTGTTCGGGAAGTCTCACAGAGCCAGGTGGGTGTAAACAGAGCATTGAAGGATGTGTAGAATTTATAAGGTTTGTCTTCTCTGGGTAGGGGTAATTTTTGTACAAGCACACAAGGAAAGTAAGGAAACGTTAACACAAAAGATGAGTCTGACTGCATGTACATCATCTACTTTATCATGTTTCATTTAGAGAAGGGGTCTGCAAACTGTGCCTACAGACCAAACCCAACCTCTGCCTGTTTTGGTGCAGACCAAGAGCTGGTTTTTACACTTTTTTAATGCTTGGGAAAAAAAAATTTTTTTAAGGATTTTTGTGATATGTGAAAATTATGTGAAATTCAGGTTTTTGTGCCCCTAAATAAAGTTTTATTGAAACAGTTTATCATTCGTCATTTGTAAACTAATTTGTCATGCTGCCAGGGCAGAATTGAGTAACTATGACAGACTATACGGCCCTTTACAGAAAATACTTGCCTACTCCTGGCTTAAAGCAAAGAAAATAAGATCTGAGACCTAGATTTTTATTGTCTATTTATGGAAAAAGCACTATGATATAACATTATGCAAAGGGTCCTAGTCCCTTCATATAAGCATTGGTTAAATTAGCATTTTACAATGTGTGTTCTATGGAAATTAAGTACCAAGGAACGTTAAAATCTGTTACATGGAATAAAAAGAAATCCATGGATAAATGATAGCTTTGGGAGATGTTGAGAAAGACTGTGGGAGTATATCAAGACTTTAATATGTTAATACAAATTATGAATCTTCAAAAGTTTCTCCAACATATTCTCCCCTGGTACTTTTTTCTACTCCACCCTACTCCCCAACGTGGAACATTCAATGGGGTTAGTATGGTTTGAAACAGAATTTGGGAAATGCTTCGTGAAATGTGTGAAAACGGTCATGATGGACAACACTCGTTACATACTCGCCGAATTACTTGAAGATTCAACCACACACGTAGAGTACGTGATATTCTACTGAGCATTCGTAATCTCAAAAATTGCATTGTGATATTAAAATTGCTGGCACATTTCATATACTTCTTGACGACTTGCAAGGATCACGTTCTTGGCAAGAGAAGACAGCTTCCGAAGGCAGAGAAAGTACAGCCTTCAGCACTGCACACTGCAAGTAGAGCAAAAGGGTTTAATACAGCAGAAAGCCAATGTAGCTAGGTTATCACCACCACAGATTTAACTCAGGGCCTCTAATCAGCAGGACCACTTGGAAAAACAAACAGCCTGCCAGCACTAATCACTGCTTGGAAGTCAAGTTATGCAAAATATGTTTCCTTTGTGTGAAAACCACAAGTCTCTGAATTGGCTCCTCGTTATGGGCAGCTATTGAAGTGGGATAGAACTATCTCGCTGATTTCCGCAGCTTGGGAATACTTGTAAAACTTTCACTTTTCTTGATTTTATATCCTAGAGAGAAGTACTGACAAAACACAGACTGGGATAATGAAATACGCTGCCAAAAACAAAAACAGAAGAGCTACGATTTGTTGAATGGCAGGCCAGAGTGTTTGGGGCTTTGGGGTACGTTGCTGCAACCTTTATCCAGCTGAGTGTGCTTTCCAAAGAAAATTTCACATGGCTGGAAAGCATCAACCTCCATTTGTTCATGAATGATAGATTAAATCTTATACAGACTGACTCCCCACCTTAATTGTCTTCTTTTCATACACATGGTATGTACAAGCTACATGGTATAGAGAAGCACCCAGAAGTGTGGGTTGATACACAATCCAATGACTTGATCCTAAAAATGGGATCAATTAAAGGCCTTTGAGATATCCTCTGGTTTTGTTTTTTTTTTTTAAGCTCCTAATTTCCTTCATAAGTTTTACTTCTTTATCAGGTAAGAAAAAGATCTGTAAACAAATACTTTCCTTGTGAACAGACAAGGAATAAAAGCTGCACTTATTTTAAGGTAAATGTGAGGACTAAATGAGTAAATACACATACATACATTAATTAAACACAACACATAGCTTTTAAAAAGTTCCTGGCACAAAGTAAGCCTTATCTAGAAGTGTAATCTATCTATTCACCTATCTCTCTATTTCATCATTGTCATTACAGAAATTTCCATTGAGAAAAACCTTAATTTAAATCTTCATAAAGAAATAACCCTAAAGTGATCTGTTTGCTAATTTCTGATATTTACATGTGTCAATTGTCTTTAAAAGAAACAGCACAACTTTAGTGTAAAATAGACAAAATGTGCCATCATAAGTGCTATAATTATATTGATTTTCATATAAAATCCTAGGGCTGGTTGATAAGATACCTAAGGAAAATTGTCTTCAGAAAATTCTAGAAGAAAACAGGAAGAGAAGACCACCATCTGAGGTAGACCTTTGTGGTTTGCCCCCTTGCATTCATATGACCTGCTTCTGGTACAGATGCCGATTTTTATTGGCGTCTGTTTCATGATTCTGGTGTGGCTCACGGGTGAGCCAAGCATTTTCCCCAGCTACAGTTCAGGGTGGCAAGAAACCCTGGTGACCAAATCAGAGTGACTCTCAGATCCACAGGCAAAGTCAGCTCCTCTTTGTTGCAGGATGGAATGCTGCAGCCATCTTGTCACCATGAGGGGAGAGACTGCCTCAGTGCGAAGCCAGTCTATAGGGAAAACCAGGCTGCAAGATGGGGAGAAACTGAATTTTGTTTACATCATTTGAGCTCCTGGAACAGACTATGGTTAAATCTAGCCCTACCACAAACTTTTAAGTAATATAAGCTAATGAAATGTCGTTTTGTTTAAGCCACCTGAAATAAATTGCAAAAGAATAGTTCTGATTCCTCTTAGGATTTCTCTCTTATTTCTGATCTTGAGACTAATAATTATAGACCTCAGTGGCCTGGGTTTTACCTGTATGTTCCTTAGATTATGACATTTCACATCAGTTTGTATTAGTCAGGGTTTTCTGAGAAACAGAACCAGCAGGATATGTGTGTGTGTGTGTGCTTGAATAAAGAGATTTACTATAAGGAATTGGCTCAGCCGATAGTGGAAGATGGCAAGACTGAATTTCATAGGGCAGGCCGGAGGCTGGAAATTCCAGGAAAAGTGATGTTGAATTAATGAGTCAGAGGTCCTTAGGCTGGAAACTCTGGAAGGAGTGGAGGGTGTAGTCTTCTGTCAGAATTCCTTCTTAACATGGAATCTTTAGTTCTTGCTGTTAAGACCTCCAACTGATAGGATGAGGGCAACTCACCTAATGGACTTAAAGTCAACTCATTATAGATGCTAACCCATCTACAAAATAACTCCACAGTAAGTTTTGGTCAAAGCGTTTGACCAAACAAATAACACCATAACCTTGCCAAGTTGAAACATAAAATTAATTATCTCGCTTTTTTTATTTATTAGAGAAGATATGGGTTTACAGAGCAATCATGCATAAAACACAGGATTTTCATATAACCACCCCACCACCAACACCTTGCATTGGTGTGGAACATTTGTTACAACTGATGATAGCACATTTCTATAATCGTACTATGAATTAAAGTCCATGGTTTAACTTAGGGTTCACTGTGTAATGCAGTTGCATGAATTTTTTTAAAATGTGTATTCTATTACCATATATATACTCTAACGTTTCCCCCTTTTAATCATATTCAGATATATATATATATATATATATATATATATATATATTTCAGAGCTGTTAATCGCATTCACTATGTTGTGTTACCATCACCACCATCCATTGCCAGAATATTTCCATCATTCCAAATGAACCTTGTACATTTTAACCCATAATTTCTCATTCCTTATTCCCTTCCCTCCCCCTGATAACCTATATTCTAGATTCTGACTTTATCAGTTTGCTGATTCTAATTATTTCAAATTACTAAGATCAGACAAGATTTGTCCTTTGTGTCTGGCTTATTTAGCTCAACATGATGGTTTAGGAGTTCATCCATGTTGATGCATGGATCAGGACTTCATTCCTTTTTATGGCTGAATCACTGTATGTATATACCACATTTTATTTATACATTCATTATTTATACATTTATTGGTTGATGGACACTTGGGTTGCTTCCATCTTTCCACAATTGTGAATATTGCCACTTTGAACATTGCTGTGCACATATCTGCCTGAATCTCTGTTTTCAATTCTTTTCGATATATACCTAACAGTGGGATTACCGGGTCATATGGCAATTCTATACTTAGCTTTCTGAGGAAAAGCCAAATTGTCTTCCACAGTGGCTGAACGATTTTATATTGTCACCAGCAATGAATTAGTGTTCCTATTTCTACACATCCTCTCCAACATTTATTTTTCATTATTTAAATAGCAGCCTTTCTAATGGTGTGAAATAGTCTCTCAATGTGTTTTCTTTCAAATTAGTATTATTTAATTCATGAACCAATCAATACTAAATACATAAACCATAAACAAGCATAAATACTGTGGAACCCTAGAGTAAAATCTGGAGTTAGGATAAATGATAAGAGACTAAATGTATTTGAATATGATGATAGGAATGAGGGAAAGTACCTTAACTAAAGTGAAGATAACATGCCAAGAAAAATAATAGACTGGGAACAAGGGATAATGAGGAAAGTCTGATATTCTTGCAGATGAACTGGAACTTATTTTTATAATATAGTGTCAAAGTAACTCTATTTTGACATGCAATTGGGATGTGACACCATGTAACACAAAATGCATTTTCAAAGTTGAGAAATCTACCATGTATTGTGGCATACATTTAATTTCTAATACTCAAAGTGTCCTTGAAGACTGTATGCTACAATCAGCAGCAGACAACTGATGTTGGATTGGCAAAAAGTTGTGAGGTAGACCCCTTGGGGCAACGTCAGGTGTAAGAGTGGCAACCTAAAAATAAATACATGATTTCAATATGTAATTTTCTTAGCAGAGACCTCTTATCATTTTTCTGTTTTAAAAATTGGAAATATGAAGATAGCAATAGTAAAAACATTTTCAAAATATTTATTGAAATGTACTGACATCTGTTTCAAATGTCTGCTAATTTATAATACATGTCTGAGTCTGTTTGTAAACTCATATCATCTCTGTTATTATATTCAATGTGGTTTTGATTTGCATTTCCCTGATGGCTAATGATGTTGAGCATCTTTTCATGTGCTTTCTGGCCATTTGTATATATTCTTTGGAGGGATGTCTTTTCAAGTCTTTTGGCTATCTTTTAATTGGATTGCTTGCCTTTTCATTGTTAAGTTGATTTCATTGTTAAGGATTTCTTTATATATTCTAGACATAAAACTTTGATTGGATATGTGGTTTTCAAATATTTTCTTCCACAGTGTTGTTTTCATGATAAAGTCCTTTGAGGCACAAAAGTTTTTAATTTTGATGAGGTCCCATTTAACCATTTTTTCTTTTGTTGCTTGTGCTTTGCATGTAAAATCTAAGAAACCATTGCTTAACACATTGTTGTGAAGATGCTTCCCTACATTTTATTCTAGGAGTTTAATAGTTCTAGCTCTTATATTTAGGTCTTTGATCCACTTTGAGTTGAATTTTGCATATGGTGTGAGGGAGGGGCACTTCCTTTTTTTTTGCAAATGGTGATCCAGTTTTCCCAGCACCATTTGTTGAAGAGATTATGCTTTCCCAATTGAGTGGTCTTTGCCGTAAAGCAGTTGAGGCAAATCTGCCTCTCTGGGTATCTGAAGCTGGTAGGCCTATGTCCCAGATTGTTCACCTCTATAGTTTTTTATACCCCTTTCGTTGTCTCATGCTGCTTTTGCCTGGAGGACAAAATTCTGGGAGGAAGGTCATGCCAGGGAGGATTTTCCCAATTTGGTGTTTCCCAAGCAAAACCCATGAAGAGGGTACAGACCAGCTTCAAAGTAGCCTGTAGAAGAGCTTCTCCATTAGCTCCCCAAAGCTTAGCTTTTCTGGCCTGCCCAGTAAATACAGTCCTTCAGCTAACTTTCCCCAGCAACCCTGAGGAAGCCCTTCATCTTTAAATCTCCACTGCCTCTGCCCCGGTCCAGGGAAGGTTCAAACAATGGCTATCACCTTTGCCTGGGGCAGGTTGAAATACTAACTGCCCTCAGAGCCAGGACCCAGAGATCTGAATTCACTAATCAAAAGCTGTGATCAGTGATTGGCCATGCATACCCCTGTTCTTGGGGAAGAGGAATTTTATGTCCCTTTCTGTCAGAAGCAGCTAGCCAGGGACTGGACCCTAGGGTGATTTATAGTTCTTTATTGCATTTATCAGCCTCTCCCTCCCAGTCTTCCCTGGATGCTGTATATGTTCTTCTGGCCTCTGGAGTTTCAGAATAGTTGCTTCAGACAGCTCCTGCCTGTTTAATAGCTGCTTTGGTGGAAGGATTGAGTCTTGGATCTCCCTACTCTGCCATCTTTCCCCCAAAGTCCCACTATACTTTTTATTTGTCTTTACCTTTTGGCTGACCCAGTCATCCATAGTGACACCCACAGACCTGAAGTTTACCATTTTTTTTTGCACTAACAAAGAAATGCAAGGTCATCTCAGAAGGTTACCATCAAGTTCAGATGTACTCATGCATTTAGTCAAATAAAATTCAATGAGAACTGAGGTATGGTGAATTCTGTTCCCCAAGACACACATGTTCTTAATCTCAATTCCCATTCCTGTGGGTGTGAACCCACTGTAACATTTGAAAATGTTATTTATAGTTAAAGTGTTGCCCAAATATATGAAGGTGGGGTTTAATC
Organism: Tolypeutes matacus; assembly: GCA_026826555.1. NCBI lineage: Eukaryota > Metazoa > Chordata > Mammalia > Cingulata > Chlamyphoridae > Tolypeutes > Tolypeutes matacus. The sequence continues at coordinate 8,867,624 of JAKSZT010054399.1, forward strand.
TGGATTACTGAGGCTTTATAAAAAGAACCCAGAAGTCACAGAAGTGAGAAAGGAAAAGACATCGCCATGTGACAGAAGGCAGAGATAGACCAAGGAACCCTGAGGTTGTTTGGAACTGTATGCACCTCAGAAAAACCTGTTCTTAAAGTTGATCCATTCCTGTGGGTGTGGACCCTTTGTAAGTAGGACATTTCAATGAGGTTATTTCAGTTAAGGTGACTACCTCATTCAGGATGGTCTTAATGTTATTACTGAAGTCCTTTATAAAAGGAATGAATACAGAAGGGAAAGAGAAAGCCACAGAAGCAAGAAACTGGAATCAATAAAACTCAGAAGAGAAGGGAGAGACCAGCAGATACCGCCATGTGCTTTGACATATCAGAGGAGCCAAGGATCGCCAGCAGGCAGTCTTTGTGGAGAAAGCATTGCCTTGATGATTCCTTGAATTGGGCATTTTCCCAGCCTCAAAACTGTGAGTGAATAAATTCCCCTTGTTTAACTGGACCCACTTCATGGTGTTTGCTTTGAGCAGCGTGAGGATTGCAGGCAGCCAGCACCAGAATGCTACAGATTTGGGGAATAAAGTATCTCTTGCTGACAATGTTGATTTTGTACCTCTTCTAGCCTCAAAAACCATGAGCCAATAAATTCTTGTTGTTTAAGCCCACCTATTGTGTGGTATTTGCCGTAGTTCCTGGCAAACCAAGACAGGAACCTTCTATATAACAGGCCCTATTATTGGCATTGAAGTTACAGCAATGACCAAACAGAAAAAAAAAAACATCCTTCCCCTCATGGAACTTACACATGGGTGGAGGGATATAGGCACTAAACAGGATGGATAAATAAAAATCGGAGTGTGTTAGATAGTGAGTTGATGATAATTGCCACAGAGGGAAAATTAACAATCAAAGAAGGGAGCTAGCCATTACTGAGGAGGGCACAAGGATGGGTTACAACTTTACATAAGATGATTGGGGAAGCCTCACCAAGAGGGTGATATTTAATCAAAGACCTTAAGGAAGTAAGCAGAAGACCTGGCATGTGCAAAGGGCCTGGGATGATAGCATGCTTAGTGAGCTCTAGGAAAAGTAAGGAAGTCTGTGTGTCCATAGCAGAGTAAGAAAGGTAAAGACAAATGGAGGTAAGGTCAAAGACTTAATGGTGTTGGGAGGGGAGAGCTGGCAGGAGCTAGCAGATCCAGTAAGGCTATATAAAACAACATAGGGATTTGGGCTTTTTTTTGCCGAATTACTTGAAAACATGCACCATTTTAAGCAGAGTGACTTTAACAGGGCCACTCTGGCAGTATTTGGATAGACTTGGGGTAAAGGGGTAGGGGACTAAAGAATAGTCTATGACAATAATTTCAGTAAGGATTGATGATGGCTTGGATCAGAGTGGTGGGATTAAAGTTTTGCCAGATTCTGATAAAGCCAACAAGATAAAGACCAGATAATTGAAGGCAGCAAGGAACTTTATGATCCTACTCCTGTGGCCCTTTGGTCACTCTTCCCATCTCATGCCCTTGACCTCCTGTCCTTTTCTCTTGTCCTAGCAGTCATCAACACTTACTCTTCCAGCAGGACTCAGCTCCAAGGTCACCTCTTCCACAAGTATTCTCCTGGGAGAGTGGCTGTCAAAGCACTCATCACACTATTTCCTTGTTTTACTTGTCTCAGTTCTACCAGACTTCTAGTTGCTTGAAAAATAGGGTCCAAGCTTAAATCCTAGCATTTTGAACATTATCAGTCATAAAATAAGCCCTCAAAAATCTTAGTGGAATGAATGAATGGAATCAAATTTTCACTTCAGCCTTTATTAATTTCCTCAATCACTTTCCTCCTTTATGAAATGGGATAATGATAACTTCTTTACTTAGTCTGATGAAGTGACAATATAGAAGTGCTCAATGTAGATCCTGGCAGAGAAGAAGCACATTTATACAGCTAAAAGAGATTTTACTATTTTGGGGCAGACTTCCTCTAACGTTGAAAACAAATTTTCCACTTTTTAGTCAAAGCACCACTTTACCTTTTTGTATATTTGCTTTACTTTTTAAAATATTTGCCTAAGGATAGGAAAATGAATTTGGAGTCAGCGAGAAACTAACCAAACTTTTGCAAAAGCTTTACTTATCCAAACAAAAACCGTTCTGTGAATCCCCCCAATGGGAGATTGGGTACTGACCTAATCTTGTTTGCTTTCCTCTTCTGTATTCTTCCCTACCGACCTCCCTCGGGGCCTTAAAAGGAATTACCAAACCCACACAAAGAACTGCGTTGATGGTCATGCTTACTTGGAGTTTCTGGTCCAATGGAGAAGTGATACTGAAATAACAGAAAAGTGAATTTTTTTTCATTTTTGTTTTGATAGCTTAACATTTCGAGGAAGTTTGTCTTCCTCCTTCAAAGAAGTACAACATAGAAACATCAAATTGAAGGCTTATTCTAAAAAATACCAGAATACCTCCTGGATGAAACCAAAATCACGATTATTTTCAGTAGTAGCAGCCGCCATTTACTGAGTATTTACCATATGGACTAAACAGGGACTGCGCTGCATCCATTTTCTCATTTACTCCCCTCAACAACTCTGTAAAATGTGTACAGTATTAGTACTTTGACCATTCTGCATATAAAGAATCTGAGGCTCAGAGAGGGTAAGTAATTTGCCTAAAGTTAGATAACCTGTAACTGGCAGAGCCTGTATGTTTGACAACCACACCATACACACCGTTCCCTCTAGAAACCTCCATCTGCTTTCAAATCCCCATCTTTTGAACCCTATTTCAGGCTCTCATCTCAATCTCCAACTTTTGCAATGGACTTTCTAATAGACCACACTGGAATGACCTTCATAAAACATTGCTTTAATCTAGCACTTGTCCCATGCATAAAACATTGATGGCTTCTCACTGCCCATAAAGTAAAGATCACATTTCTTAGTATGACATTCAAGGCTCTTTATCTCTGGCCCTGGCCTACGTATCTGGTCTTGCCTATCAGCCACCCCTTACACATAAAGGCCACAGCTCAGGGTTCCACACTGCAAAGTTCGGAACCCTGACTGTTCGGCTCTGTGCAATGATCCTGACATCAAAAAGTCTGTAATCTGTTCTGCTCACCATTTTTAAGACATCCCTTGGGCTCTCAATTCCATTTGCATTCCCTGTCTTGAATGCATCCCACCAACATTTGACTATTCGGATTTTATCATATTCAAATTACTGCTCAAGTGATTCATCTTTGATCATATTTTTCCCTATCACCTTGGTCAGAAGCAATTTCTCTCTGTTTCGGCATTCAAATAAAATTTACTTTGTGCTCTATATATGGTTCTATTCTCATATTGCCTTAGATAGTAATGTGTCTTATCTCCTCTATTAGATTTTACTCATTTTGAATATAGAGAATTGTAAGGGTCAGGATATGTTAAGTTATGGTACAGTAACGAAAATAAATCTCAGTGGATTACAACAGCAAACATGTATTTCAATTTCATGCTACCTGTTCTTTGGCTCTGAACTCAACTTCCATGGCATCTTCCTCAACCATATGGAAAGTAGCCAGTCACAATAGCCAAGGAAAGATAGATTGAATGCTAGTACTTAAGAGTTTCTTCCCAGGATTGACACATAAGCATATGCTCTGTCTGTTCACAGCACATTGTCCAAACCAGTAATTGGTGAAGGATAACTTCAAGAAGATTGGAGATATTCAAACCTACCATGGTCTTGGAAGGAGCAGAAACAGAATATTTATGAATTTCCCTAATGACTGTGGCAATCATCTTAGCACCTCTGGGCACTATAAGAACTAACGCCTTCACCCACTTCTGCAAGTCTGTCATGACTTATCAAGAATATCTTCTTGTACTTCACCACAGTCAGAGTATAAAGCTAGGACTGTATAGGCAAACACTTCCCTTGCTCTGGTTCCAAGTGTTTCATAACCATTAAAGTATTTCTAGACCAGACAGTTGTACCAGCACAATCCTAGTTGCCACATGACTCTGTTTCACACACAATCATCATTGACCTCCTGATAATTAAAATGCCAGGTTTTGCTGATGTCTGCTACTGAAAGAGCCAGTATGTTATTGGCATACAACAATAATCATGTCTTCCTCACTCACACATCTACAGGCTGGCTGGGGTTTAGCTGATCTAGGCTGGGCTCAGCTAGGTTTAGGCTCAAGCTTCAGGTTGGGTCCAGGTCTGCTCCCTGTATCTCTCATCCTCTGGGAATATCCATTCAATGCATATTCTTGATGAAAGGCAGGAACACGCAGTGCAAACTCAACTGGGCAAGTACATTCAAGCCACTGCTAGCATTATATCAGCTAATACTCATTAGAGCAAAGTAAGAACTCGGCCAAGTCCAAAATCAAAGGGTAAGTATCTACAATGAGGCAAAACAAGTCACAGGGCCAAGGGAAGAAGAAGTATACTGCTCCAGAGAGGCAGGGGGAAGATAGTGAAAAACTGTGAGCAATAGTCTAATCTGCTCCACCTGGTATAAAAAGAAGAGGAAATAAAACATGAATTTTCTGGTAACACTTTTGATGCTCAAGCAGGAATTCCTGCAGGATTTGTCTAAATCAGAAAGAGGATGTGGACCTAGTCTTAGAGCAATGTTCAAGTGGTGTCTCAGTTTCCTAGGACTACTGGAACAAAGTACCACAGACTGGGTGGCTCAAAACAACAGAAATGCATTGTCTCACAGTGCTAAAGACTAGAAGTCCAAAATCAAGGTGTCACCAGGGCCAGGCTCCCTATGAAGTCTGTAAAGAAGAATCTCCCATGGTTTCTCCTGGTTTCTGATGGTGGCCAGCAATCCTTGGTATTCCTTGGTTTGGAGATGCACTGCTCCAGTTTCTGCCTCCCTCTCCACATGGCCATTTTTCTCTGTCACTGCGTCCAAATTTCTCCTTCTTATAATGGCACCAGTTCTATTGGATTTAGAAGCCCACCCTAATCCAATTTGGCCTCATGTTAACTAATTACATCTGCAAAGACCCTATTCCAAATAAGTTCAGCCTCATAGGACTGGGGGTTAGACCTAAATGCAACTCTTACAAGTGGTATATAAATTGGCTTCCTGAACTATATCTTTGCAAGCAAATTGCCTGTTTGCTTCCCACTGCAAATGACAAAAGAAAGTGTTGGGCAACTAGAAATGAGAAGGTTTCTGTGATTTGTTAGAACTTGGGGGCTGTGTGGGACTCCAAGCCTAAATTATTTGAAACCTATTGTCATGTGTGATGTGACTAGTACAAAGACTCAATCCAGAGGACACAGGCAATAACAGCAATCTTCAAGGGGAATAGACTAGATGTTACCAGTAGATCAGGGAGGGAGTCTTGAGCACTTCCAGTCTGAGGGTGCACTGGAGTAGTCCCCCAGCTGTATAGGGTGGCACCTTACTTACATACGGAATCACATGTTGGCGGATATAAATTTATAATGCCCCAAATTTGACCAATTTTTTTTTAGAATTATAGAGGTCAAATAGAGAGAAAAAGGAACTGATACAAGAAAATATTAATGAAAATCAGAGTGCAGGACAGTGTTTCAAGAAAAGGGAGTGATAGGCTAAACTGCTTAAATATAATCCACTTTAGGAACTATTATTTATTCAAGAAAATGAAAGCATTCAAAAGTTTCTGGGCTCAGAATTTAACACAAGGAAAAGCCACATTGAAGGATGCAGGATTATGGTAATAAACTCTATAATTTACCAATAGGAGCATAATTTGTAACCCCCAAATTGTGTACTCTGCGGTCAGGTAAATTTTCACTTTCTCGTCTAAACAAATGGTGCAACTGCTCTGATGTGGATATTGCACCATGACGAAAGGATATAAACTAGTAGTGTGAGTCTGGGCTGAATATCCAGGGTTTGAAGAATGCATTCTCCCTTCAGCTCTTTAGAGGTGGAAGAGGAAGTACGCTAGGGTGAATGCTAAGAAATTCTGTTGACTGAGGTCCTGTCTTACATTCCAGTAGAGCTTCTTGCTATGAGGCAAATGCCTTGTATCTGTACTGCCCCATGAAGTAGCCACTAGCCATGGGTGGCCCTTGAGCCCTTGACATGTGGTTAATGTCACTGTAGAAATGAACTTTAACTTGTATTTAATTTCAATTAATTTTGATTGAAATAGCTACATGTGGCAAGTGCCCACTGTATTGGACAGCACGATTCTAGAACTACACAATCTTCTGAGAGTAGCACTCTCCTAAGTATTCGAAAACAGATCAGATGGCCCCCATGCTGCAAACTCATGCTATCATTGTCAATAAGTGAATGCCAAGGAGAAGACAACAGCAACTTAACAGCACTTTCAGTTGTCAGAAGAAAAAATATCTGCTTCTGGGCAGACATCTGACTGTGCAACAATTGCAGAGAGACAATTTAGCTTAGAATTATGTGCTGCCCTGACTCTACCTGGCAGGTGCTTTCTGTGCTGGCTCTTCTATCTGCAAAGTTGAGAAAGATGACAGGGTTTTAAATGATTAACTCCTCTGGGCCACATTACTTAATTATACAGTACATCCAGGGATAGGCACATGGGTCTTTTATGGTAAATGATATGACGGTCTTAAAAACTCATTAATATGTCATTAACCAAGCAGACATTTACTAATTAAACAATTAGCCCCTCTGTTCTTTTCCTTTGTTCCTCCCAGAGATGCTCAGCTACCCAGTTCCCCAATTTAGCAGAAGGGCCCACGTCTTTTCCCAGAGAAAATCGCTAATAAAGCAAACTCTGAGATTAAATTATTTCAACAGATTTTTCTTCCAAGTTGGCTGCAAAGAAAATCAAAGCAGGTGACCACAGTATAACTTAATGTGGATGCTTGTGTTTTAAATAAATTGTCCCAATCTGTGAGCCGATTTTAAATCTATGCTAAATATCACCCTCCATGATTGGCATAAACACGGAATATAACAAAACTACATATCCCACTTAAATGAACAAAAACAGACAAGATTAAGAACTTGAGGGAAGCGGCTGTGGCTCAATCAGTAGGGCTCCCGTTTACCATATGAGAGGCCCCGGGTTCCGTTCCCGGGGCCTCCTGGTGAAGGCAAGCCCGCCCGCACGGCGTGGTTAGCTGACCCAGCGAGCACAAGCAGCAAGGGGGGGATAAATGAATAAATAAATAAAATCTTTAAAAAATAAATAAATAAATAAAAAATAAAATTATTAAAAAAAAAAAAAGAACTTGAAGTGCCTTATTATGATTAATCAAATGAAACCACCAACAAAAAAAAATGTGTAATGTTCTTAACTTTGTCTCTCAGAGGGATTTAAATATCATCCTGCTTTCTTGCTAATTTTAACTTAATCATATTTGTTTGGCTTTAACTATGTTAAACTGTGGCACAAGGGGAATTATCTAGCATATCAGAATAAAATATAAAAATATCTTCTAAAACAGGGTCTTCTGTATAAAAACAGCAAACTTTAAAAAGTTTTATATTCGGGGTAGCAATTTCTAAAAACATTCAGAAACACTGAAATGCATGCTTATAGTTTTCATCTACAATTTGGTTATATGTTTTATGATTCAACTATACAGTTTCAGTTTCTTTTTGATAAATATCTTACTTAGGATGTTCCAATTAAAAATAAAAGAATGCAGAATATTGTGAATATAATTAATACCACCGAACTATACACTTGAAAGTGGTTAAAAAGGAAAATTTTGAGTTGTATATATAGTAAGACAATAAAACGTTTTTTAAAAAGAATGCTGTGGAAACAGTAGAGCTCAGAGGAAAAAGTTGACACATTGGGCTCAGAGTTGGTCTCAAGTCCTCCAAGTTTTCTACTGGCTACCCAGACTGCCTTTCAAGGAGATCATGAAATTGAGGAAACAGTAACATAATGCCCTTTATTAGGCTAACAGGAAAATATGTCTAGATAAGAATCCCAAGAGGTCTAACTTTGTGGAGCATCAGCAAATTTAATATCCCCTCCATGAAATAGGAATGGAAGGGCTTTCAGGGACCCCCTAGCATTGCCACCTGGGGCACCAAATAGCATCAGGGGGATATTGAAAAATTACATTAAAAAGTACATTGGTTCTCAGACCAGAGGTAGCTTTACTGTGATGTTAAACTTAAACTTAGGACCACTCTCTGATGAGTGGCATGGGATATTTTAAGTATCGGGAGTGAATGCTAGATGGGAAGGGGAAGCCAGGTTGCAATTAGAAAAGATTCTTTGTAACCATTTATGGTACGTTGTCTAAATGAATCTGAAAATGAAAATGAATCTGAATTGCCAATGTTCAGGTTATTTATTGCACTTCTTTGCCCATTCTAAATAAACGTAAACTTTCATATTGATTTGTATTTGTAATTTTGAATCTGTTTTCTTAAAGAGGACTCCCCAAATTATGGAAGACCCACAAAATCTAGACCTATTCCTGAGTTTACCAAGATGTTCGCTGCTGAAATTAGATAATGAACTCTGCTAGAATCTATTGGAAGATGCTATCTGATGGAGCACAAATGTGAGTAATCAATATTAATTGGATATGTGAGTGTTTAATGGTTTTCTGCAGAACATTCTGATTTTCATGATTTTCTGTATCTGAACAGAATTGGAAATCTCTAATTCCATGCAGACCATTGTGGGCTAGGAGAGCCAAAGACTTGGGTCTCCTCACATAAGTAGCCCTGTGGCCGTAGGTAAGTCAGTCTTTAGTCCTCGTTATACTCAACTGTAAAAAGAGGGAAGGTGGCGGAAGGACCAGAACGTTGGTACAAAGCATAGTCCAAGGACCAGGGGCCTCAGAAACACCTAGAAGCATTTGAGGATTGCAGAATCTCGGGCTCCACACAGAACTACTGACTGGGAATTTTAAGGTCTCCAGGAGACCAGTGTGTACTTGAGAGCTTCAGAAGTGCAGCTGCTGGACTAGCCATCTTTAAAGCACCTTCCAGATCTAAAACTTCCAGTACTGAACTGGATAGAATGACCTATGAAAAATAACTGAAATTTTAGGGAAAATTAAAAAAAAATAAACCTTTGCTCATTTTTACCTTCTCTTCACTTTCCTCTTAACCCTGGCCATCCCCAAATTTCCCTTTTGTTCTTAAGCTTGATCACATTTTGCCTATTGCCTACCCATAGTGCTTGATTTACCTAATTTCATACAACAAATTCAGTGGTGAATTTCAATTTTGCTTAACCCATTGTGACCTTTTATTGGTGTAGTTCAAAGCCTTTGAAGAATCAAGAAATAAATAAAATGAAAATTATATACTGTCTTTAATTCACAATGATTTTCTGTAAAACCCCCAAAATACAGATTATAATTCAGTTCATAGACATTTTCTCATGTTCTTTGAAGCTATCTTTTTTAAAATAATAATAATGTCTCCACACTTTGGAGGAAATTACATCAAAAGGCCCTCCAATTAAGCCAACAGTAAATAACTTTGGATGGAAGAATGTTTGAAAGGATGACCCAAGTTTTCTAGAAATCAACAGATCCACCCAATGCTTTGCTCTCTTTTAAATACCAACTTCATTCTACAAGGCCACTGGGATGTATTTTGGGTTAAAAAAACTCTGTTAGACATATGGAATATAAGTTTATAAGGATTTTTAAAAAGAAAATGTAAGTCTGCACAAGATTGTATTCCTTGTCTGTGTAGCTACATTTGTACAACTAGCAGGTATTCATTCACCTGCACAGGTATCCACACTTGCACTGCATGCAAACAGGCTTAGAGATAAATTAAGAGCACTAAGCAGTATACACTTTGAAAAACATTGATTCCTAAGGAGGAAAATGGAAGTCATCAATAAACTTGTTTCTGACTTTTATTAGTCATGGATTCAGAAAACAGTGAGCTTTGATTCTAGTATATACCTGTAAAACGGGGAAAGCCATTCAACATTTCAACACTGGAAAGCATTTGCGTGAGAAACGTTTTCATAAGGAGAAGATCAATCCCCCTTCCACTAACTGAAGACAAAATTAATTACAACAGTTGGCAGAAGATAAATGGTTTCAGTACACAGAATTGTGTAATTAGAGCACCTGCAGAGCTGGAAACTGGCTCCTAACTTTGAACCTCAATCCCAACTTGACATCTCTCCCCACTTTCAGTTCTACCACTAGCAAACATGTTGAAAGTCCCCTCGTGTTGCCTCCATAATTACATGTTGGGGTTCAGAAGTAATCATTGGCTCCATTTCCTACATGAAACCTTATCGTGCTCAAGTTTGCAAAAGGTATGTTGTATCACCTTTTGAAGTGTTGAACTCTCCAGAGAGAAAAATTTATTAGGGGAAAGTCGATGTTATGGCAACAAAAATAATTCTGCCACAACATGTCAAATGAGCCATCCTCCTAAGGACAGGAGTCAGAGCCAAGTTTAGAATGGACAAGTATTCTGTATTGACTTCTTAAATGTCATTTCAGATTAGTGTAAAGCAAAGGCAAACATCAAAACTTATCTCAACATTCCAATGTTTACTCCAGAACAAGACTCACTGGAAAATAAGAGGTTAAGAACTAAAGAAAAACTTCAAGGAATCTTTTTTCTCCTCCCCCTTGCCAAACAGCAAAAGGGGCTGTCAGTTAGGCTCTGTGGAAATTTTGGTTCTCCCTTTGAAGCCAAGGGGAAAGTTTTTAATCTCATCTTTAGTTTTAATCCTTTAAAATATGTAAGTGATTTAGAAATGTACAAGTCAAATTTGGCAGTAGAAACTATAGTAAAAGTAAACCAATTTCTTTCAACTTCGCAATAATAAAGGAGTTCAAAGCCAGCCACCTAAACTATCTACTAGCTTAGCCACAAACTGCAATCTACTGATTTTAAAGTTCACCTTATCAGAAATGTTTAGAGGAACCAAGCGTAAGTACAAACAAAGAAAGTGACAAGGTAACTGTCAAAAGAAATGTCCTCATGCTTGAAGATCTATTTACATATTGGGTTGTCTTTTCCTGGATGGACGGAAGGAAAAAAAGTCATAATTTTTAAGGAAAGTTTTTTCTTATTCAAAGGGTAATTTCATCTGTTCAGAGCCAAATATTTGGAAGTTACATTTGGGGGCTCAATTATGTTTTTGGTATACAGCTGTACTCATGGAATTCTCATATAATTTATACCATCGAAAGGAAGATAGATCTTATTCAACGATAGTATATTCATGTTCCAGTTATACTTCTACAGAAAAGAATACTCCACACTTAGAGGTTGTAGCAGTTTGATATTATTTATGAATTCCAAAAGGAGAGATTATGTTTGTAAACTGGTCTGCTCCTCTGGGCATGATACCCTTTGATTGTATTTGATTCAGCTGACATGCCTTTGATTAAATTATGCTAAGATTAGGGCTTCGATTTGACCATGCCATTAGGGCATGCAGGGTTGAGTCCCTACCCTCCTTGGTAGGCTATATCTCAATCAAGAACACTGAAGTAGATACACAGAAAAAGACATGGCAGAGGAGAGAACTTGGTTTTGATACTGGAGCCCCAGGGAGAGATAAGACATTCGCCTGATAGTTTACAGCTGACCTTGTGAAGAGACCAGAGCAGCTGAGAAGCCCTGAGAGACACCAACCTACAGCTGAGATCAGAAGAAGCTGGAACAACTTAGCCTTAAGAGGAAAGAGGAAGGCTGAACCCTTGCAGATGTCGCCCGCCATCTTGCTTCAACATGTAGCAACAGAGTTTGGTAAGGAATTAACCTTGAGTTGAACTCTTTAGGACCTTGTAACTATAAGCTTTTAGCCCAAATAAATACCCTTTATAGAAAAGCAACAGATTTCTAGTACTTTGCATCAGCACCCCTTTGCCTGACTACTACAGTGGTGTTAAAGAAACACCATTTTACTATGCTCATGGGTTCTGCATGTCAGTAATTCAGAAAGGGCACAGCAGAGATGGCTTGCCTCTGCTCCATGATATATAGGGACTGCACTGGGAAGACTGAAGGCTACAGGTGACTTGCTGGCTGGAAACTGGAATCACTGAAGGCTCATTTACCCATGCCAGATGGTTGATGCTGGTTGTCAGTTGGAATCTCTGCTGAGGCTGTTGACTAAAACACCTACATGTGGCTTCTCCATTGGCTTCTTGGGCTTTCTCACAACATAGTGGGTGGATTTCAAGTTGAGGTCCCAGAAGGGAGGAAACGGAAGTGGCCCATTTCCTAAGGTCTAGGTCCAAAGACAGGCATGGCGTCATTTCTGCTTCTGGCCAAGCAGTCACAGAGTCCAGACACAAGGTGATATATACGCAACCACTGAACTGGAGGTGTGTCAAGAATTTGTGGGCTGCAGTGGTACATTCTTGCCCCCCTGAAAGACATCATTGTTGGCATTTATTTCAGACCTCTCTCCACTTCAATCAATTTTGTCCCTCTAATTTCTATTTAATTTCTCCTTGCTCAGAAATTTCTAAACAGCTATTGCTCTTGCCTCCTGCCCTCACCTCAGCACTATTTTACTTCCTCATCATGTACCCAGTTCACAACATGGCACCAAATCTTCATATCCTCTTCCTACCCCTGTGGGTACCAGTCATTAAACATGGAGATGATGGTGCTTGTTGAATGAGAAGGAAAGAATGTGGTCTATGTTCAAGCATGAATGAGAAGGGGAACAGGCAAGGGATTGGATAGAAGAGCTATCCATGGCCACTAAGATCCAACAAAATAAATCATTCTAGAGACTTCTGGTAGGAAAGCCAATACAAATCTAGTTCATCTTCTTGTGTTAATTTATCATTCACCTGAATGCTAGCTGTCATTGTTCCAAATAAATTGTCACGAACCATTTTCATGTGTTAAAAACAATTGAAATTTTATGAAAATCATACAGAAATAGAATCAAAGATCTAAAGATGTGGTTTTCAAACTTTTTCAAATGAATTTTTTGGATAACCCAAATGTAGAATGATAAGAAATGATTAATATAACAATGCATTTTCTTAAATGGAAATATATAACATTTGCTTACCATATTGCTAATCAATGAGAAAAATGAGGTGGTCTTTTGGAAATAAAATTTTTAACGAAAAGTCATGGATGTCTGCAGCTGCCACATCAGCCTCACCTATAATATTTGCTTGTTTTTTATGTTTGTGTGGTTTTACATTTTTGTTTCACTTTGTTTTGGTTTAGGGGCTTTAGTTATTCTTGTTGTTGCACAATATCAAGAAAATACTTGACTTGCAACTTTTAGGTAGTGTGGTAACAGAATTTTTAAACCAATTTACTCTGCATTATGCAATATAATCCCACTTATTTATGTACTGTGATCAAGATTTAAATTGCTTATCCTATGACCACCCATCTATGAGATCTGTAGTATGTAGCAGCATGCATCAACCCTTCAAGAGCTGTGATAATCTTTGGAAAAGTAGAGGGAAATTGAGGAAAACACCCTTCAAGACTACATGAGCCAGATGGGAAGTCAAAGACCTACAGCATTGAGTCACTAAATTGAGAAAATTTAAACCAGAAATCAGTTGTAAGCAACACTTCACAGAAGTCTAATTACTTAAGAAATTAGAGTTCTTTCTGGAAGGGAATAGAAGCTTGGTAGAGACGAGCTTGGACTCGTTGACAGTCTCAGCTCTGCTCCACCAGCAAACACCTGATCTACTGGAGACTTGGATGCCATGGTTTTAAGACTTTGTGTAAAATCTAAAGGAGGCCATTCTAGGGATGAACAAAATGTACTTTGATCTTGAGTTAGAGCATTTAGAGCATGCCACAGAAATGTCAAAAGGAGGGAAAGCCAAGCAGGTGGACAGATGCCAGAGTAAATGAAGCTCTTTAGGGTTCACAATTAGTAATGACTCATGGACTCAAATCCCAAAGGCCCCAATTGTGGGAAGATTACCCCCACTCTCCTAGATAAAGAACATGACAGAGGAGCATTTTTACAAATCCTCTGGAAAAAGTGATTAAAAGTACTGGATACTGTTTCCAGGAAAATGTGTATATTTATGTTTGGAAATTTGCCATTTCATTATAAGAGGTTCATGATACTACTGAAGTCATAGAATTCAAGAAAAGTGTTGGTGAAGTTAATTGCAAATGCATCAAACAGTAAAGGACAGAAAACAAAGATGCTACTTCTGCACTTAGAGATAATAAGCCTAAATAAAAAACATTCCCTAATTGAAGACAGGGGATGAATCAGCACTTGCTCCTTGAAGAGAGGAAAATGGGATCCATCATGATGATATAGAAATAAGCAAAACTAGAACAGATGACAATAAAGTCACCGGCATTAAAGGGAGCTGATCACCTCCCAACAGAAGATTTGGTCTTGGTTTGTCAAAATAACAACTATTTAAATCAGCACATGTTAATTTTAATTTATTCAGTTTCTTTTCTCTGTCTTAGGATGATTATCACTTACATAACTTCTCTTTAAAAGCACTTGTTTCATCTACCTTTATAGACATTTTATGCACTTGGCTGCTCACCTTGCTCCACCTCACCTTGCACATTACCTAATTCATTATTAATGTTCAATAAATGTTTATTAAATTGAGTAAAAATGAAAGGCAGTTGTGTGCTAGAAGTCTTTTAAGTCATCAGAGGCAGAGCTGGAATGCAAAACACCATTGCCATGGTCCAGCCCAGTTTTCCATCCATTGTGATCTCTTTATGTGCCAATGATGACAAGTGCCCCAACATGCCATGTCCTCATTTAGTTTTCTGAAACTCAAACCCTTTTTGAAATTTACTAACTTTGGTTTAAAATAGAGAAAATATAGGCTGAGCTAGTCTTTTCATGGTAGCATGATCTTGCTTCTCTCCTTTCAATACTCTTGACTTTCAAATATTTGACTGCAGTGGTCAGGGGAGTAGAGATATGACTACCCATCAATAACAGTACTGGGAAGAATTTATTACATATATTTCTTTTCTGATATTTTTATTCATTCATTATGAAGATCTTTAGATTACTAAAATTTGGGGCAATGGATTTGAATAATGGAGCAATAGGAACAAAATGTAAGATCACAGAAAGCTGAAGTCAGCCAATGAAGCTGATAATTTGTTAGGCAGTTTGGTGTATGATAACTATAATAAAAGTGGGACATTTATCAGCCACTCTAATAAAGCATTATGAACAGAAGAAGAAGGAAAGGGGAAGGGAGGAAAGGAGGGAAGGAGGGAAGGAAGGAGGGAGGAAGGAAGGAGAAGAGAAAAGAAAGAAGGAAGGGAAGAAGGAAGGAAGGAAAGAAAAAAGAGGGAAAGAAGGAGGAAGGATGGAAGGAGAGAGGAAAGGAGGAAAGACAAAAGATAGGAAGAGGAGAAAGAGGAAAGAAAGAAAGAAGAAGAGAAGGGAGAAAGGGAAGAAAAATCAAGAAATGGTATGTTCAGCAAGTAACAATTATTTCCTGACAGGTGTTCTATGTTAGAGTAAGACAAGTGCGTGTAGCTCCTGCCTTCATGTTTATGACCTAACCTAAATGGAAGAGGTAAGTTTGTAATACATAAAATTATTAGAGAGTAATACAAGAAAGTGTACATCCAATGCTAAGAATTTCTACATAAATATAAAAAACAGAGTAGCCCAAATTAATTACTTAGTCAAAACTCTGAATGAGGTAGAATTTGAGCCAGGTCTTGAAAGGTTATTATCAAGTAGAAAAACAGTCTAAACATGCTTGAGAAATTAGATTGGTCTAACAAAATTTGGAGGATTTATGTTAGAGAGTAAAGGGGAAAAGTTACCTGTGTAGGATGGAGCCAGATTATGGGAAAACTTATTTTAAATGCACCAAATGTACTAGGTAGATCACATTGTTAGTGACAGACAGTAAATGATACAGTAGGCTATTGAGCAGGGAAAAGAAATTCAAAACAGAGCTTAAGAAGAGTAGTGTGGTTGAAAAAGCATCAAATTCCGAGCTTAGGGACCTAGATTCTACTAATAATTTGGCACTTACTAGTGATAACCATAGGCTAGACCTTTAATTTCCTTATTCCTCAGGTCCCCAGTCTGAGATTAGGATAATAAAATATACTTTGTATAGATTTATGAAGAGCAATTGGCATAATTAATAAATGTATAAACTATGAAGTTCTATGTAAGTTCAGATTATTAATTACATTACTGCAGGACTCAATAAGTAAATGTAGCCTGGAAGTAGCATCCAGGTTGCACTGGTATGGGGAAGCCTGAAGGCAGATTAACTGAGAAACTAAGGCAGAAGTGCAGAGGTAAGATTATGGCATGCTAAATGCAAGGACTGGGCAGAGTTGCCTGGAAAACGATACCACCACCTTAAAGAATAAGAATTGGTGGAAAATGAACTAAGGAGGAAGACCCTTTAATTTTGAGTTAGGTTTCTGGTTGAGTTACTTAGTAGATAGTCTTGGGAATATCTTGAGCTGCAAGGTAAAGAAAACCATAGACTTACACAAACAGAGCTTTATTTGTCTCACATTGTAAGAAACCCAGCAGTAGGCAGCACAAGACAATGGAGGGGCTCAAGCATGCTGTCAGGGACCCACCTTCTTCTCTCTTGCTGCTTCCCCATCCTTAGTTGTTGCTTTTGTCCACATGCTGGTGGCCTCACAGGCACCCAATGGTTGTGGCATCTCCAGGTATTATATCCAAGTACTTGGCAAGCAGAAAGGGCAACGACAAAGGCATGTGACCTACTGGGTCGCTTTTTATAGGGAAAGCCAAAGCTTTTCGGAAGACCCACCCATTAAACTTCCATTCATACTTTATTATTTATTTATTATTTTTATCTCTTGGCCACCCCTACCTGGAATGTGACTAGGGAAAAAGGAGTTGTGGATTAAGGTTGGGTTGTATGATCAACAGGATATGCCCAGAGCCTGTCTTCAAGGAATTTCTGAGCATATTAAGTGAGATGTCTTATTTTATTTAGATAATTATTAAGTACCTACTCTGTTGTCTATAGGGCATTATAGTAGCTGCTCATTAAAGTCAGTTCCTTATATTATTTTACCAAAATATACAGTGAGTGTCTTCCAAGTGGCAGTTGCTACATCTGGGGGCAAAACTGACTGAATGAGTAAATGATTTCTGAAAGATTTCACTTCTAGGTCTTGAAGAGATGATCATATGAAAACCAAGTAGAAATGTTCTACATGAGACTAAAGATTCAGGAAAGGAAATAATCATTTTAAAATCAGTGTCTTTGAGTTTAGAGCTGAACTATAATGAGTTATTATAGAAATATAAAGTTGGAACTCTCAGGATTAACCTTTAAGAAATACTAAAGGAAAATAAAAAGGGATGACCAAATTTGGGGGGAGTAAATCTTAATGATATAGTCATGAAAGGCAAGAGAAGAATGAGTTATAGTAAACTGTTGCAGTTTACTAGTATCAAGTATTACAGAAAAGTCAAGAACAATGAGAACTGAAGACCTGGTAATAATAACATAATTGATGGCTATAATTTCAGCAAAATATTGGGTGCATAAACCACATTTCAAGGGATTAAATGAGGCTAGATTATGAGGATAAATACAGGGAGTTATGAGCATTTATTTAAGACATTTAAGTCAAAAGGTACACAAACCAAAAAGGAATAAAATGATGGCTAAGAGGTAGACTTTCAAGGGAAGAACTTTTTAAGAGGCAAGCTTTGAATTTGTTTGAAAGCAAGAAGTAAGGAATGACAATAATAATAAATACTTTAATCATGGTAAAGTAAAAGAATGACCTTGAGAATGAGACTTCTCAAAAATAAATGGGTAGAGCCTAGGACACGTGAGGAGAGACTGTTATAGGGAACAGGACTCAATATGAGAGCTTAACAAGAGGAAGACATGATTAGGAGGAGATTAAAGTGGATTTCTCTGCTAAGACTAGTGTTGTATTGTGGAATGAAACGAAGTGAAAGTAGGGTTGGAACAGACCTCGGGTGAAACCAATAAGGAATCAGAGGGGGTAAATGAAGAGCTTCCAAGAAGTAGCAAGTGCCAAAATATAGCGGGAAGCAATGTCTCTGGGTCAAGTCTACATCTTCTTAGAACTAGAATTTAAAGCTAGAAAATATACTGGCGTGTTAGTTTGCCAGGCTGCTATGACAATTATTCAAATGACAAGCATTTATTAGCTCATGGTTTTGAGTCTAGTCGAAGTTCAAAATCAAGATACTGATCGACCTGGCCTTCTCCTGGGGTCTGTGGTGTTCTGGTGCTGGCTGCCAGTAATCTTTGGGGTTCCTTGGCTTGCATCTCTGCCTCCCTTTTTTCTTCTTCTCTTCCATATTTCCACAGACTTCCAGCTTCTGGCTCCCTCCTGTTTCTCTGACTTTTTGTTATAAGACCTACTCATATGGATCAAGACCCACCTTGATTTAGTTGGCCACAACTTAACTAAAAATAACATCTTCAAAAGGTCCTGTTTACAAGTGGTTTCACACCCACAGGAATGTGGATTAAGGAAAAGAACATAGTTTTGCTGGAGTCCATAACTAAATCTACCACATCTGGAAATCTTGTTTTTTTGTTGTTATTGTTTTGTTTTCTAGTGGTAATCTATGACCCAAGAAGAGTGGTAGATATAGTAAATGTAAGGATTATTTAGGTTGGAGATTGATATGGGAGGCTTGTCTGAAATCCAGAGACTTTGGGAGTCTACACTGATAGCAAGAACCACTAAAACTAGAGGTAAACACAGGGTTCTGATGAAGAAAGATGATATAGTCAAAGGAAATCAGAAGATTGGGCAAAATGGAAGAGGATGTGAGTCGGGGCAGGAGTGTGAGAGACATTAGCAAGAAGTTTGATGGACGTGAAGAGGAAGGGAAAATGGTAGGCAAAGCATTTGTGCTTCTGGGAGACACCAACACTGAAATTTCAGAGGTAGAAAGGCATCGGACAATGTCCAACCATATTATGGGCAGTTGTACAGTGAAGTTGGGATCCGGAAATGTTGAAATTATGAGTTCACAATACTTTCTTGATGAATTGTCAGTAGGAAAGTCAACATCACCAATAATGATGGTGAGTGAGGAAGAAGAACAGAAATAAAATATGCTAATGAACATGAATCAATTATGCTAATGGTGACTAAGAGCTTGAGGTCTGAAACAGACCAGGATTTCAATCCTAGCTGTACTATGTAACAGCTGTTTGCCTTTGCCCAAGTTGTTTAACCACTCTAGGCCTCCTTCTCCTCCCTATAGTTTGGAAATAATAATAGTAGACACCTCTCAAAGTATTTTAAGGAAGAAATGAAGTATGGTATGCAAAGTGCTTAGCACAGCATCCAGTCATTGTTCAGTCAATGCTGGGGGAAAAACCATTAGGAACTAAAAATGAAATATGGGGATCCTTACAGCAGTGATGATTTGGAAAGGTAGTAAAGAGATGCTTGGACGGCTTTGAAAGATAAATGGGGAAAAGTTAGCAGAATTATGGAAGGGCTATTGAAAAGGCTGGGCCTCCACGGAAGAAGGCAGAGGGAAAGGCAAGTCTTGTCATTTAAGAGAAGAGGACATAGGGAAAAAAATGAAAATGAGAAATGGGCTTAGGATAAACAGAATTTTCCCCAGCACCAATCAGGGACTTTGCAAGTCACACTCAAACGGTACAGGAAATAAAGGGAAGGGTACAAGGCAGGTAGAAGAGTATACAAAGAGATGGGCATGAGCATCTTAACTGTTGCAGAGATTGGAAAGGATAAGAAGTTTCTATGTCCTCTCACCATCAAGACACATAAAATGTCTACACTTAAAAAAGTGGGGAAAGCATCTGTTCCTTGAAGACCCAGGGCATGAGAGTCTTTTCTGTTATCCTCACACCAAGACCATAAAGTTAGAAAGAAAGATGATGTAGGACATCATCTCACATGTCCTCACTAAGGTCAAATATGCTTTCACAGAACTTTGGTCCTTGTAATGAGAAAAACACAAAACAGAGCATTTTACGTGACTTTTCCCCCATAGTTATTTTTCCATCACTGTGCTCAGGTGTCCAATATGTTCAATCAGCCATGGTTTAACAATGATGAGATATTTGATCATTGATCGCTAATGATATAGGTTGTTTTCTATCCACAAATATTGTTTATTATGTTATATAAAGAGTGTCATTCTGTTGGAATGCAGAACTGGGGAAAGCATCTTCCTCCAGATTTATGAAAATATGAAGGTGCCATCTTGACCATTCCCAATATTGACATTCACCAACCTTAGCTACAGAATCATCTCTTTTTAGTTCCTTTGAGAGGTCTCCTGCCACTCTTTTATCCCCTGCTTCACAGTAAACACTTTGAGATTCTACTGAGCTACTGAACTTTTATTTCCTATTCATTCCTTACCATCCAAACACAACAGTCACCACATGCTTTGTGGTGCAACACAATGCTGTTTGTAGAGATTATGCCTGAAAGACTGGGGTCAGTGTATATAACGTTAGGCCATACCATTTGCATATGACGACCTAATACCATTTAAATAAGTTAAAATCACAGCCTTCCAACACAAAACCAGCTATTAAAACATTGCCATAAGCAAAGTATTGAGGCTTAAGCTAACTGCACGAGATGGAAGGGGATGGAAGGGTATGTCACTAAAGCACTATTGCTCTGATCTTTTCCATGATCCTTTTATAGTCATGAATTTCTCCATATTCTCCCTTGTATGCTTTATGAAAATCATTTTCAGGTTTAAGGCAAATGGGGCATAAAGTGAGCAGTTTTTTAGAAACATGAGTTGCATGGAAGAAAGAACAGCAACTAAGATTTTTTTGTGATTAATTTGATAGACTTCCAGTAGGAAGTATTTAGTTTATCTGCAATAGAAAATGAATATTAAAATATTCATACCCCAAGGCTACCAGCAAAAAGTAGATAACAGCTGTTGGTCTAAAATGTGGTTTCATTATGCAGAGAGTGGAATAAGCTTGTAATTATGAATTAAAGCTAGAACATTTGAAAAACTATGGAGTTGGTTTTCTAAGCCCAACGTTTGAAATCAGTTTTCTGTTAGGAAATAAAGAAATTGTTCACACCATTTCCCACAATAAGCTTTCAAGTGGTATCAGCAATAACAGAGTAGCTTTTGCTCACCTCAAAGAGAAATAGGCATTAGATCATATACTTAAATGTCTTCACGATATTTTTCCTAAAACATTCAAATGTCTTGCACTGAGTCTATATTTCAAACAAACAAAACTCTACATTAATATTTATTTTAGACCTAATACATAACTAATATAAGCAAGCAAGATTTTTTAAAAAAACTTGTTTTGGTTAAGCAGACTGCAAGTATTTTTGTTTTGTTTTGTTTTTTATCTGTGTGTATTATTCTTTCTTTGGGGATGATATCACTACACCATATAAAATATTTTTAATGTAGTTATAATATCGGAGTAAGAAAATGCGGTATTGTAACTTTATAACCATGAAAAATTATTTTTTCTTATTTCAAAATCACTGAAATTCAGAAAAAAATTTAATTGCCTTCTAGTGGGAAAAAATAAGACATTCTTTTCTTATTGTTCAATCAGTAATCCACTAAGAATTCTGAGTTTAGTTTGAAGCAATTTATTTCAAGAAACCTGAACTCTGTTTCTCTCTCTCTCTTACACATACATATGTACACTTAACACATATGTAAATTATTTAGTACAGAATAAAGCACAAAATACCTTACTTTCCTAGTCCCTTTCTTACTGCAACCCCATTAAAATCTGTTTAGAAGCTAGGTAGATTATTATTGGGAAAATACTGAAAAAAAAAATATGATTGTATGGGATGAAGAGTGACTAAGAGATGCTTTTGAATTAATGTGACACATTTCATTAAGAATTACAAAGCATTGAAAATAAAATTCTGAGATCATCATTATCGTTTCTTAAAGATGAAGAAAATGAGACTGAAATTATGTCCTAGATCCAAAATGAATAAAGTTTGCAGAGAAAAATAAAGTTGAGAAACTTTGTTTCCATTATATGCTGTGATATGAACTTTGAGTTAAATTGTATATTTCTTGGTACACAATGAACCGTATCCCATGCCACTTTTTCCTTTTAATACTAAACTGTGGCAGAGTCTGACTCTTCCTCCTTGACTCTAAGATGTATCTAAAAGACAAAAGGTAGAATCAAGGCACTAACTATCTCTTCTGTTCTCCACTTCCTGGGTCAGATTAAGGTGAGACAGAAATGCAGATGGAAACCTGGAAACCCTGCAAGGGTTCCTTTAACTCATGCCAGCACCCTTAGGTTTGCGTTGCACATGTAAATGAAAGGGAGAACAGAAACAACTATCTGGATAATATTAAAAAATCAGAAGCTTATTTTAAAATAATCTTAATGTAGCTGAAATGGAGGAGGGGCAAAAAACAAGTTCATCTACATGAGACTTTCTTTATTTGACAGCTTTAAAATCGCATGGTATGCTGCATTTATTTTGTTCCTAGAGGAAGGCATGGGGACAGAGTGTCAAAAGGTGGAAGACAAACTGCACAACAGCAAAAGTGTCTCATTCTCCATTGAATTCCATAAATACATTCAATGATTTAGTCAAGACAAACAGTCCTCTAGATCCCTTCTCTGAACAAATGACAAGCATCAAAACAAGTTGACTTACGATGAGTGGATAATCACACAATAAATGAGGGAATCTGAATTCCTAGCCTGGAGAGCTCTGCCACAGTCTCCAAGGGAGCAGCAATAGTCCTCTGAGTGTAGGGACAGTGCCTGTCAAAATAGGAAAATAGGATGACCCACTGATGTGTTTTTTTTTATTGATGACTACCCTTGTGAGTCTTTCCTCTTGTAAATGAGACTTAGCCTGCAGTTGTGGGGTGCCTAAGGGTTGCCACCTGAGAGCCTCCTTGTTGCTCAAATGTGGCTTCTCTCTAAGCCAAACTCAGCATATGATTGCATTACTTTCCCCCCAACGTGGGACATGACTCCCGGGGATGAGTCTCCCTGGCAACGAGGGATTAATACCAAGTGCCAACTGGCAACACAACTGGAAAAAGACCTTGAATAAAAGGGGGAAATGGTAAAGACAATGAATTCAAGTGGCTAAGAGACTTCAAAGAGAGTCGGGAGGTCATCCCAGAGGTAACTCTTATGCACACCTCAGTAGGAGCTCATAGAACATCTAAGTGCCTATCACCCCACACAGAGGGTTTCCTGAGAGCTCTGGAGACACCCTGGTCCTATATAAGGGGGGATAGCCCCAGAGAATGATGCCTTATCAGTGGGCTTTATTTTGGAATCTGTGCTCATGAGAGTGACAGAATTAGACTCAAATAAGTCCTCCCTGCACATGGTTCACCAGTCCCTTCTATTCAAACCTATATGTGATGCTGGAGTTTTTAGGTATACTTCCAGAGACTGGTGCCTCCCGCCTACCTATGTGCCAGGTGTGCATGAAATCTCGGTGGAGCTGCAACTCCTACCCTACAGCTCAATGGACTCATCCAAGTCACCTGGTGAGGAGACAATGATGGGCAATGGCCATCCCAGGGAACGGAGAGGGCCTGCATCTGCAGGCAGGATCATCCCACCCACCATATCCATGGGATATAAGCCCTCTCTCACTTGGAGTTGGAGTGGACATCACCATCCCAGTCCCCTCAGGATTGGGGGAAGAACTATGGACTAGAGTGGACTTGATGGTATTCTCTTGTTCACATATGGTGATTCTAGCAATGGAAGAAATTATAACTATGAGGTGGAGCCAGTGGCCACTTGACACTTTTGGGGTAGGGAGGGGATGAGCAGTTGAAATACAGGGGCTTCTTTGGGATTTAGAGATTGTCCTGAGTACCGTTGTGGCAATGGATGTAGGCCATTTTAAATCAGCACACACCACTCAGAACTGAGTGGGAGAGAGTGTGGTCTACGGTGTGAACTGTGGTCTATGGTTGGTGGCAAGGCTCCAGGATGTGTAAGTTCATTGAGGGTGGTGGGCCACACTTGGGGGAGATGTTTGTGTGGGATGTGGTGGGAGGTGTGGGAGGTGGGCAACATGGGAATCCCAGTGGGTTCCGTGTAATATTTTGGGTAATTGAAGCACCTCTTAAAATATATGTGTATATATATATATAAATAACATTTTTGTAAGCAAATACACATATATGCATATATATTTATATATCATTTTGCAAATGTTTGTATGTATTGTGAGAATTTTGATTTTTACCCACAATAAAAATAAATAAATAATTAAAAAAAAAAAAAACAAGTTGACTTAAATTTTGAAAGTAACTGTTACTTTATTGTCAATATGTAGGCAGACAAAATTAGCTGGGTCAAAATAAAGATAATTTTCTTATCTTTAGCAGGAAGAAAGACAGAGAAACTTTGAAACGTGTAATCAATTTAAAATCTGCTCTCAAGTACATTCTAATACGAAAGTTTTAACCAAAAAAAAATGGAATTTAAATCCTTCTGGGCTAAAGACTTTCTAACTGAATTTAAATAACCATTAAACACACACAAAAAGAGTGTATATATATATATATATATATATATATACATACACACACTTTTTCCAAAAAGTAAGGCAAATAAATAAAATAGTTAACATAAGTATACAAGTTACTACTTTTGACTGTTAAATTAGATAATCACAAAGTCTGTGTATACTATTAAATAGCAATATAAAGGCAAAAGTATTTCAAATTATATTATGGCTTTTCTCCTCTAAGATAAAATGTCAGTATAAAAGGAGTGGAAAACATTACAGAAATACAGAAAATTTAAAAATTGATTTCTTTCTCTCTCTGACTGCCAACACATAATTATATGTCAAGGACAGAACACCATTATCTCCCACAGTTATGCATAATTTTTTAATGGAAAATAGCAATAAAATACCTTGAGAAACAATAAGACCATCCAGTTTTTAGAGTGCCTAAATAATGTTTAACATTCTTGAAAATACTCTGCAAATATTAATTAATCCCCATTTTTAAAAAATGGAGGTAGGTAAGCATCATCATCCTCTCTGATGAAGAAAGAGATACTTAGTCAATATTCTCATCTGAGGACTAGTTAGTGTGCAGGCTAGGATCATCTGCCTTCACAAGCACATGACTTCTTAACTCTAGAAAGAGTCAGAGGGAGAAGGGAGACACACTTCAGAATCCAGATGCTTCTAAAACTTTTGAGAGAGTTTCTATGAAGGATTTTGATTTCTGTTTATTCTAAGCTCCCCGGTTGATATGAGCTGAAAACCTTCTTTTGAGGATGGCACTCAACCACAGACATCCTGTTCTCTTTTAATTGAGCCCCTTTGGGGGAAAGTATGGTTTAAATATAACAATATATTCAGAACCCTAAAATAATTTGATCTATAATAAATTCTTAAGCAAAGGAGGAAACCCAGCCTGGGGACGCTGGGAGGGAAAGATTGCCATGTACGAAGTCAGAGATTCACAAAGAAGTTGTAGAAGCCCTGGAGACTGTTAAAAATAGGCTAGACAGCACTCCACATACAGTGGTGTAAGAGACCACATTATCCTTTGCTATTAGAGAACTTCACCATAGCTTTCCTTAGTCTTGATTAAAAAAAAAATTAAAGTGGGAGAAGGGAAGGGAAAGTCACCAAATGTGAGGAAACCGCAGTTTAAGAAATGCCTTTGATAGTGACCTAAGTCTGTTCATTATAATATGTATTATCTAATTTTTACACTTGAATTTAAGGGTGAAGTCTTAATGGGACTCTATTATTATCTGTTTGATAATATTATTATATTAGATTCTATTATTATCTGAGTCCACTGTTTTACATTTTCATCTACAGTTTCTGTAACCAGTGTGTTCCCTGCATACCGTGCTATAGTTAGAACTGTAGTATACACCAGGTCAAAAAAGATACTGAATGCTGTTTGGGGATTTTGCATTTTGTCCCTCCTTTAAACTCCATAGTTTTTTTTAAGTATAATTGAATATATATGTATACACACACTCATATATGTGAATTAATAATAGGTTTTAAGGAAAAATGAACAATATTTGAGTGTATATAATCTTTTCATTCCTAAACTAAGGGTATATGTTAATCATAAATTCCACACACATTTCTTCTTCAATCATGTTCCAAGTTAGTGACAATTCCTTTTCTCATTAAAAAAAAAAAATCAGAGAGTTCTGAATCCAATCTGGATGTCTCCACTTTTGCAAGGATCACAGCGGCATACCAGTTTTCATTATCCCTTCTCAAGACCTTAACTGCTTTTCTACATTTAGGATTGATAGTGTACATTTGATGCCTTTTGAAAACTACTGGGATTTCTTCTACATTCTCCTTTCAGTTAAGCTCATAGTTTCTTACTTAAATGAATTATATATTGCTCAAATTTAGACAAGCTTTCCTTAAAAGTAAGCTGGATGCTTTAGGTAGATAATGTTACACAAACGAAAACCAGTACTCATTGGACTACGTCTTCTAGATGTAGTAATACTTCTCCTAGAAAGTTGTATGCCATTTCTAGAAAGCTATATAAACTCTTCTAAAGGATGTGGCAATTTCATTGCTTTCATATATTTATGTGAAAGTATTTCTTTTTTCATACAGCATCATAGAGTAATCCTTTTGGAGACATTTTGAAATCAATTTGAGACTCAAATTTAAGTTAAAATTCACTATCAATGCATATAAGTCAACTAATATGTTCATCAGCTAAGGCACTATCATTTATACACAACTAAATTTGAATATATATATTATGATAAGTATATCATAATATAATTTTCTATTGACAACATTTTTGGGCTCTAATTGTGAAATTGATCTATATTTTAAGACACATTAATCAACGATAGAGAACATTCCACATGTTAATAAATTAGGAGCTTTCAGCAACATTCTAAGTTTTTCAAAGCCTGACATTGGACTGAGGTAGTCACCTCCTTTGCTAGCTTTCTATTGCTACCGTAACAAATTACCATATACTTAGCATCTGCAAACAACACGGATTTATTTTCTTAGAGTTCTAGAGGTCAGAAGTCTGATGCCAGCGTCACTGGGCAAAATGCAAGGTGTCAGCAAGGCTAAATTTCTGGAGATTCTAAGCGAGAATGCATTTCCTTGCCTTTTCTGGCTTCTAGTGGCTACCCACATTTGTTAACCATGGCCCTTCTCTCCATTTTCAAGGCCAGCAATGCCAAGTCCTTCTCATATCACTTTACTCTGATCTTTTCATCTGGCTCCCTCTTCCACTTTTAAGGACCCTTGTCATTACATTTGGGAAAATCTTCCTATTTTAAGGTCAGCAGATTAGCAAACTTAATTCCATCTGGGACCTTAATTTCTCTTTGCTATGTAAAGTAACATATTAACAGATAGTAGGGATTAGGAAGGGGATATCTTTGGGGGACCATTATTCTGCCTGCCACATGACCCAAAATCCAAACTACAGATTTATTATAAATTCCCTTATACTTGAAAACTGCAGCTAGTTTAAATATCATCTGAAAATGCATGTCATCTGAGTTATAGAAATAGCTCCCGAAATTAGTTACCCACCAGGTTTAATACTGACTACTTGGGAAGCGGCTGTGGCTCAATCGGTAGGGCTCCCGTTTACCATATGGGAGGCCCCGGGTTCAGTTCCTGGGGCCTCCTGGTGAAGGCAAGCCCACCCACACGGCGTGGTTAGCTGACCCAGCGAGCACAAGCAGCAAGGGGGGGATGGATGAATAAATAAATAAAATCTTTAAAAAAAAAAAAAATACTGACTACTTTTAAATTTCATTGTTTACAAATATAACCTTTTTCTCACAATCCCTTATAGAAAAGCATAGATATAAAAATGAGTCAATGATCCTGTTTGAGTTATTTTTTAATTTTATTTTATTTTTGGAGGTACCAGGGCCAGGGATTGAACCCAGGACCTCCTATGTGGGAAGCCGGCACTCAACCACTGGACTATACCAATTCCCCAAAGATTTATTTATTCCTCCCCACCCCCTCGTTGTTTGCATTTGCTGTGTCTGTTTTGCTGTGTGTTTGTCTTTTTTTCAGGAGGCACAGGAAACCAAACCGGGACCTCCCATGTGGGAGGGAGGCGCCTAATTGCCTGAGCCACTTCCATTCCCTCTAAGTTAGTCTGCACCTTAGTACATAATAAGGAAGTTAGGTCGATAGTATTTTTAGACCCGGAAAAGATGGTGGTCTGCCTTGGACCCTGGGCTTTAGATGGCCCCGGAGCTCCTCTGGCCTTGACCCTCCTTGAGGGCAGAAGCCTGTGGAGCTGAAGGGACACGGCCATTCAGAATCCTCATTTCCCTTCTGGACACGCTCAAGATAACTGGGACGCTGGGAGTTCCTCCCTTCCTGGCTGGGAACGCTCATCTAGACCCATGCTGGCCTCTTCCCACCCAAGCCAAGCCCTGTCATTGCTGTGGACTCCCCCAGGCCCGACAGGTGCCCAGAGGTTGGTGAGCACTCCAGGTGTGCATGGAGTTTGGAATGCAGGCTGCATCCCCACACATGTGCTGGAGGGTGGAGAAAAGGAGACACTGGTCACAGGGCACCATTCAGCAGCACAGAGCTCCTAGGAAGCCTAGAATTCAAATTCCAGCTTGGCCTTCCAGGTGGTTGTAAAGTTGTACTTGTCAAGGTAGGAGGCTAGAACACATTTTTATTGTAAGAGTTTGTGAGTTTGTCTTATGGCTTTAAATGTTTACATGTAGGTCGTAGGGACATCCATTTGTATCACCCTGGTTGGGGCCTTGAAGATATTAGGGGTCAGTCAGGCGAAGGCTTCCTTATTCTGAAATTTTAATTTAAATTTACTTTGCATATCAATTAACAAGTTGACATCTCTAAAAAAAATACCACTTTCTTGACAGATACTATAATTTCTCTAATTTCTTTCACCTTAATTCAAATTATTCTCTGAGACTATCAAAATTTGTTAAATCCAGTGTTTCAAAGATATGAATGATTTTGGCTTCTTTTTCTTTTTACTACAAGAGGAAGCTATTATTATTTTATTACTCATTATTCATGTATATGTCTGTGTAAATCAGAGCTCCATGTAGGTTTATTTATAGTGGGGATCTGGGACAACCCATGAGAATGCTGGAGATTTAGGATAAGCTAAGCATAAAGGTTCAATACAGAGAAGCTAAGAAAAAGAAAGATAATTGTGGAAACTCCAGATAAAGATAAATATTTTTTATCATTGTGTCACCAATAAAATGATGAAACAAAATCTGCAGAATCCATGAAACTTGAAATTGGAATTCATATTTATTTATATAGTGAATGAACAAAACTTTAATTTTGGCAAAACGTATTTCCAAAAATACGTCAAGGCCTTATTTATAAAATATGAGTCTGAAAAGTCATAGGGTCTTATCTGGGACATAATGACCAAGGCAAATCCACCCAAGTTTGGTCCCATGGACTACATCATCCCTGATAAATGTGAATTAATCTCAAATTGAAGATAAATCTTGTTTTTTGGTATTCTACCTCATTTTAACTACATTGTTAGCTACTCGTGTTATTGAAAACAAAGAGAATAATTTCAAGTTGTTTAGCCACATCCATCCTCTCTTTGGAGAGGAGCTCTGGAAAGAACAATCATATTTCTAATTTCTTATTGATTATGACTTCTACTGGTCATGGATAACAATTATATAAATTTGACAAAGTTTCATCCCTGTTAGCTTGAGCCACTAATAATCAATATATATAATAGTTTTTTTATAAGATTATTTGATTATGTCTTCCACCAAGGAATGGAGGGTATTTAATTATCACCTAAAAATTACTAAATCTTAGTAAGTATTTTACAAAATGCCATTCTTTACTTAACAAAGGGCAAACACCATATTTTATGAAGTTCCACTCATCTGATAGAAGTCTAGTGTTTGTAATTGTGTATATAAAGCCATCAGTCTTCTAGAGCCATCTCTAGCTGATCAAGCCCCAAAGCATCGTCCATTCTGCTCAGATCTGATCAGCATCTTTATAGCTTATCAGCCTTGGGGTTCAATTTTGTTTTGGATGCTTTTATAAATGAGCACAATCACTGGTGAATCTGTTCTTCCAGACTGCAAAGAGAAAAATCAAGAGAGGAACTTTAGCAGATTACTGTGTCATTGAGAATAAAGTACAAGCACAAATGCACCTAACGTAATCACAACGATGATTTTGTCGGCTGTACATTTTCAGTTTTATTTCAGTAAAATTAGATGATCATCTTAGTTATTATTGTTTTTGAAGTTATGCTCTAACCTCAGGCTAGGGGTACAAACAAAGCTCTAATAAAATAAATTCATTCCAAAGTACAATTTTTTTTTTTTCTTAAAAAGAAGGAAAGATAAAAACAAAAGAGGAGTAGCAATAGATAGGGGGTGTAAGAATTATTTCAGGACTTTCTTCCTCTGGTCAGCTGTATGATGCATTTTATATCTTTTAACAGCTAGATTCAATAGCATGGTTGTTCATATGATCCAAGACAACTAAGAAATACCAGAAGCCAAGAGGAAATTTTAAATCATTTTAATGGTTTTTGCACTTACAAAATTTCTCCAAAAAAGAGTTCAAAATAATACTAACCACAATGGGTGACTTTTTATGTCTATAAAACAATTAATGCATAATGTTTAGAGAAATGTTTTGTTTCTTATGTTTATGAAAATATTTTGCTAAATTCAAAGAAGATCAATTAAAATATTGTATCATTTAATATTTTAATAGAAGAAATAAAATTCAAAATGTCAGTATACCAAATATTCAAGAGTTAAGCGTAAAAAGACTATGAGATGGTAAAAGTAATTCCAGTGCCTGGCCAACAGACAATTTCCCCTTTTATGTGAGAAACTCAGAGGAGCAATAGCAGTGTCAAAAAATCTGAGTCAAAACTGTTCAATTTCTGGAAGTCTACTTCTCAGTTATTAGAAACTATGTCTTTATCCTAGAGATGGATCTCTGCACTGTAAGAGCAAACACTGACATAAAGAGCCTCAAAGAACATTTATTTTCCACCCTTTCTTTCTACTCATTCTATGGTGGGCACCTTTCTTACAAACATTTACTTACTGAAAAAGTAAGCATATATTTGTCCTCAACAGAGCCTCTTTCAGAGCTTACCACAGTATACAAAAACATTTTGGCTGCCTCTACATTGAAAGTCACTTTGGTTTAGTTATGGACCAGTCAGCAATAAAGTCAAAAATACCAGATCCACCATCAAGAACCCTGGCGTGCCAACTCATCCTCTTGTCAATTTTATATCTAAGAGATCATAAAAGAACTTCTTAGAATGATGAATGATAAACTAATCTTTAATACCCTTTTTCCTAAATCAGACAAAACTACTTCTGATGTTTCTCTCAAAATATAATGTATTCCATCCATGCGCTTTCTTTCCTCTTCCTTTGTGAATTCCAAATTCATGGAACCAAGTGTGGTTTACTGTAATTAATATGAAAAATACTGAACTAGAAAATAGCTGTCATCTTGGGTCAACCACACTGTACTCAGAAGTTTGCAGAGAATTTTGGCTTTTAGGTAAAATCAGACACATTTTGGGATAGCTAGGAGGATGAAAGGTAATAAAAAAGAGAACTTCTAAAAATGCTAGATTTCTGTAAATATCCGAATGAGATTAGGTAATTTATTACCAACATTTGACTGGATCACAAAATAACACCCTTGAAAGAAAGAAGAATTATAGGAATTTACTTTCTAGCTAGTAGATAATTCAACCAATCCTCTCACCCTTGGGGGCAGAAAGGGGGGAGCTTTAAGGGCAACAGTAAGCAGATAAGAAAAACTAAAACTAAAAAGAGCTTTATCTGAGAGGCAAAGCCACAAACAGTGATAGCATCTCCAAGAGTAAATTCTGCATTGGTGCACTTCCTGTGTGGGTCAGTGTGGCTGGAGAATGAGGTATGGAAAAGCTCAACAGCCTGTCAGTGGACAGTACTGTGGAAACAATAGTGGGTGCCATGTTTGAGGTCTGAAACAAATTTGGGGAGAGAAATAAACTAGAAACGTGGGCAATTCTGTGGAAACTAAAATAGAAATGTAAGTGTAAATGTTGGTAAGGAAGGAATTTTCTTTAAAGCTTCTGTAAGCTGTTCTTGAGCTGGAACAGGATTTTTTTTTTAAGATTTATTTTATTTATTTACTCCCACCCCTTGTTGTTTACGCTCACTGTCTGCTCTCTGTGTCTGTTTGTTGTGTACTGTCTGTGTCTGCTCTTTTTTTTTTTAGGAGGCACTGGGAACCGAGCCCAGGACCTCCCATGTGGGAGGGAGGTGCCCAATCACCTGATCCACCTCTGCTCCCTGCTTCTGTGTTTCTCTTTGTGTTTCCTTGTTGTATCTCCCCATTATGTCATCTTGTTGTATCATCTTGCTGCATCAGCTCACTGCACCAGCCCGTTGCTTTGGCTTGCTGTCTTGCTCGTCTTCTTTAGGAGGTATAGGGAACTGAACCCGGGACCTCCCAAGTGGTAGGTGGGCACCCAACTGCTTGAGCCACATCCGCTTCCCTGGTAAGGATTTTTAATGGCATCGGTACTATTCTTTGCTTGTTTGGCCTTTTGGAGAGGTCTAGGATCAAAAAATATTTTTGTAAATGAAGATCTAAATGGAAAAAAATAACTCCCAGTCTCTGTGATAGTCAGAGTTGAAAAACAGGTACAAGTTAAAGCCAATGGGGGTAAAGTTGCATGAAGCAGGAGAGTGTGGAAATTTGCTTTGTAAAGTGTGGGTAGATGCTAGTTTGAGGCAACATTGTTAATGAGAAGAATAGGATAAGATTAAAGTGCTCATACTCAGGATATCCATTTTTCAGGATAAATGTAAACAAAGATTAAAAACTCAAAACCCATCTATATGTACTTATAAGAGACATACCTAATACAAAATCAAAAAGAAAGACTGGAGTTAATACTTAGATTATAGGTTACCAGAAGATAGAATGCGAGTAGAGAATGGGAAGCTGACGCTTAATTTGTGTAAAGTTTTTAATAAGTTTGATTGTAAATGGTTTGAAATAGATAGAGGTAATGGTAGCACAAGAGTGTAATTAACGGTGCTGACATGTGGGTGTGATTGTGGGTGGCGGGGAGATTTAGGGTCATAGAGGTCACTAGAAGGAAAGCTAGAGGATGACTCATGGGTTAGTATAACACATAAACACATAAACCCTGTTGTGGATGATGAATGTGGTTAATAGTACAAATATAAATATGTCCTTCCATGAACTAGAACAAATGTACATCATTATTACAAGGTGTTAATAACAGAGTGGTATATGTGAAAAAATACACTTAATGCCAGCTGTGGACTATAGTTAACAGTAATATTTTCATATTCTTTCACCAATTGTAACAAAGGTACCACACCAATGCTAAGTGTCAATAACAGGGGGATAAATGGGGTATGTGGTTTTCCTTTTTGGAGCAATGAAAATGTTCTAAAATTGATTCGGGAGATGAAAGCACAACTCTGTGATTATACTGAGAAACACTGACTGTACACTTTGGATGGATTGTATGGTTTGTGAATAAAACTGCTTTAGGAAAAAAGTACCATCTATGATGGTTAGACTCGTGTCAACTTGGTCAGGTAATAGTGTCCATTTGTTTGTTCAAATAAGCACTGGCCTAATTGTTACTGTGAGGATATTTCATGAACTTAAATCATTGCAGCTATGGCTGATTAGATCTACAATCAACTGAGGAGATTGCCTTCAGCAATGAGAGAAGTCTCATCCAATCAGTTGAAGGCCATGAAAGGAGAAGTGATGATTTCAGCAGGCAGAAGAGAGAAATTCCCCGTCTACTTCAGACAGCCAGCTTCTCCTGGAGAATTCTTTGAAAACCTTCATCAGAGTTCTCAGCTTGCAGCCTGCCCTGTGGAATTTGGACTCATGCATCCCCACAGTCATGTAAGACAATTTTATAAAATCTCATATTTACTGATATCTCCTGTCAGTTCTGTTTCCCTAGAGATCTTTGAAAAGAAGGAAGGAAGGGAGGGAGAGAAAGAAGGAGAGAGAGAGAGGGAGGGAGGGAGGGAGGGAGGGAGGGAGGGAGGGACAGAGAGAGAGAAAGAGAGAAAGAAGGAGAGAGAGAAAGGAAGGAAGGAAGGGAGGGAGAAAGGAGGGGAGGAAGGAAGGAAGGAAGAAAGGAAGGAAAGAAAATAAAGTAATAGGAAAAGATCCTAATTAATTCTGATTAACATATCTTTTGTAGCTATATCAATATCATGAAATAGAACTTAAAGTCAGAAAAACATAATAGTAAAAACAAGAAATCCTACCATAAAGTAAAATAAAATGGCCACCTGCCTTGGGCATTGCAGGAGGGCCCCCTTTCTGAGAAAGGGTTTTCCAGAAAGCTTATGAGATTGAATATACCACATTAACCAATTACATCTGCTCCCTACTCCATAAGAGTCCCCTGTGTAAAATGGAAATTTAGCATCAGCTAATCAGGAATTTCCTTGCTTGCTTCCCCATTCACCCTATATGAGCTTCCCCTTTCTGCTCCCTCAGCGGAGCTCCCTTCTACTTTCCGAGTAGGATGCTGTCCAATTCATGAATTGCTCAATAAAAGTGTGAGTTCCTTAACTGCAGGAAATGTTTTCCCTTTAACAGTTTTGATGACAAGTCCAGGGTTTGAGGTAACTGCTGACAATCCTAGAGACAACAAGAAAAGACCCAGCAGAAGTACCTGCTGACTCCTTTATATTCTCTGTCCTCCTCACCATCTCCAGGACTGTGGGCAAGTCCCTCTCAGATCTGAGCTCCACTCTCTTTGTGTTCTCCAATCTCGCTAGCTTTTAGTCCAAAGGTTAGTGAGTCAATCTTGTTGCTGATAAGGCTCACATTATGAGTCTGAATCCCCAGCCTTTTGGTGCAGTCTTCAGTTTCATTTTTTTGGGCCATTGCTGGTTTCTTTTTCCTGTACACAAAGTAAGAAGTGACAAGATAAAAATGGGACTCTCAAACTCTAAAAACTTTGATTCTCCACCATCTGAAACACTGGGGCCAGAAGCTGTGCCTATCTAACAAAGTGGTAAAATCTCACCAAAGGAAGTTCTATTTAGATAAACTTATTCATCTCAGAGGTGCACTCAAGAAAAAGGGCTCCCGAATTAATCAGGCTGAATGGGATGCCCATTTTAATTGGTACTCAGAGTTTACTAAGAAATTGCAAGACCCTAAATTAGCTTCATTAAAGGATTCCTTACAAAAGGCAAATGAGAAATTAAAGCTTATGAGAAATCTAGACTTGATGATGGTTCTAAACTTTTGAATGATGCTACTCCTAACAAAAAGCCAATGAAACACTTAAGAAGTGAGAAGCTGAGACAACTGATGAGGAACGTAGACAAGGTGACTTCACTTCAACTCCGCTTTCACCCTCTTCTCTTTATCTTTCTTTGCCTAATTACTCTGAATCTACTAAACCTCTTTCCCATTTACCCCTTTGCTTGGAAAATGAGGAAGAAAAGGAAACAAAACAGATGCCCTCCATTGATTCTGGCATTCTGACCACCACCACTTTTAACTTGTACTTGAAGACAGAATTTAGAGGCATAGTTATCATAGAGGAATTTAGAATTCTTTTGGATGCATATGATCCAGGGTTGTCTGACCTATATCAGCGTGTACACATGTTGTTCTGAACATCAGTTGCTAAATCCTGGAAGGCAAAAGTAGATTGGACTGATGCCTCTGTCCACAATAAATCTGAGGGACAAATAAGCCCAAGAAATTGAGTAAAATTTCTGTGAGATTACATATCAGGACAACATCTTAAAAGTGTCACAAATATCAATGGGAAAGCTTTAGCACTCATATTAAGCAAAGAACCAATTTGTCCCAACTGCCAAAAAAAACATTCTGATAAAAATGTTGGGGCAAGGCCATAAAGCTAGCTCTTTTATATAAACTAGTCAGTTTCATACTTCTACATTTTCTGTGTTTCTGTGGTTTTACATTTGACTCATGGCTGAAAATTTTTTTGATTAAAGTTACAAACTTTCTATTTGTGTCTGTACATTTGATGTATGATAGTTTCCTACCTCTGGATGGCATTACCAAATTAACTTGTAAAACTTCTTAAAACACTATTCAAATTTGCTTAAAGATAAATAAGGGCTTAAATATAATTCAATATTCCTATAGTTCTAGAAATCAAGGAAACCAAACTTCTAATATTTCCAATGAACAAAGAGTATATGTAGAACTAAACCCAAATGTTTAAAAAAATTCAAGTTCACGTAATTCAGATAAGCCTTTGACAAACAGGTCTAATGTAATATTGTTAGTTAAATAAAAACATCTATATCTTTTAAGTTATCAATGTTAAGTGCAATAAAAGCATACAATTTTCTTCTACTTGGGTATCTTCTTAAATTTATACAAGTTTACTGATCAAATAAGCTACCATGGCATCTACTAGATCTTTAAGATAATGAAAAATGTAAATTTGTGCTTAACCAAATTGAGTTATTATTCTGACCAACTTTATTTCAGGAATAATTGTGTTTTGTAGCATCTTTTTGGTAACTTAATATTTAAGGGATGCAGGATGTATTTTTGTTAAGGAAAAAGATAGTAGTTTTGTCCTAAAATAAAATGAATCGTTGATGCAGAATGAAGAACAGGAATGTGTAGGACAAAATTTGAATGGCTGTAGAAAGTAGTAGAAGGTTGGCAGAAAAGTAATTTCATTTGTCGTAGTCAAGGCTGGCTAAGATTTGATAGGTTTCTAAGATTTTTAAGAGTTTTCTTATCAGACAGTATCTTCACGCAAAACTAAAATTTGGTTTTCACTCTGTTAAAATGACAAATTTTGGATCAGGATCCAAGATGGCATTGGAGTAGCTCAGGCAGGGCACAGCTCTCTTGCAAAATAGGGGAGAAGGCATAGAAGTTGTCCCAGGGAGCTGCTTTAGAGACCCCTGCAGGCCAGGACAGTGCCACGTGCATTGAGAGAGATAAAACCATGAGTTGATACCTCTGTGGCTGGGAGTACCCTCACCCATTCCCCCACCCCCAAGGCAAACAGCCTTGGTAAAACCTGTGGCTGAGTGGCCAATGCAGAGGGGAAAGGACAGATTCCTCCCCTGGAAGAGGGACGATGCGGCGGAGTGTGGCTTGTCTTCAGTAAAGGTAACTACCATAATTAGCTAGTTCAGAAGAGCTAGTGGAAATTGAAGGATTCATCTCTGTGGAAGGGTTTGCCAAGGAGCGCCATTTGCTGGCCAGCCAGGAAAGTGAAGGAAGACAGGCTGGTTTCTCCCAATTCTTTCCCAGACACGGCAGACCTGGTTGGGCTCCCTGAGCCAGTTTTTACTACTTAAACGGGAATATTAAAGTTTTAGAAAGAAATAAACTAAAAATAAAAGAAGAGTTATGAAATAAAACCACTAAGTAAGAGAGAAATTGACCACCAGAGCAAAATAACTGATAAAAACAAATGGTTAGGTATCAACAAAAGATAACAACCCATACTAAGAAAGATATGGCCCAGTCAAAGGAAAAAAACAATAATCTAGATGAGATTCAGGATTTAAGATAACTAATAAATGATGTTCATAAAACTTTCCTTAATGAATTTAAGGAGATGAAGGAAAATATGACTAAAGAGATAAAGGATATTAAGATGACACTGTGTGAGCATAAAGAACAATTTGAAAGCCTGCAAAAATGTATCAGAGCTTATGGTAATGAAAGACAAATTGGATGAGATTAGAAATACATTAGATGTATATAACAGCAGATCTGAAATGTTAAAAGAACAAATAAGTGAATTTGAAAACAGAACACATGAACTTGAAAAGATAGAATAAAGAAAGAAAAAACTGTGAAAATTGAATAGGGTCTCAGGGAAGTGAATGACAACACAAAGCACACAAACATACATGATTTAAGTTCCCAGAAGGAGAATAGAACAAAAAAAGATTAGAAAGAACATTTCTTAAAAGTTCTGATTGAAAATTTACAACCCTTATGAAAGACATGAGTATCAATATTCAAGAAGGACAATGTACCACAAACTGAATAAATCCTGATAGACCTACTCCAAGACATGTACTATTCAAACTGTCACAGGCCAAAGAGAAAGAAAGTAGTTTGAGAGCAACAAGAGAAAAGCAATGTATTACTTACAAGGGAGCCTCAATAAGGTTAAGTGCCGACTTCTCATCAGAAACCATGGAGGCGAGAAGATACAATATATTTAAGGTACTGAAAGAGAAAAACTGCCAGACAAGAATGCTTTATCCAGCAAAACTATCCTTCAGAAAAAAAAGATGAGTTTAAAGTCTTTACAAACAAACAAAAACTGAGAAAACAATTTAAAAAATCTACAACAGAACTATTAGAACTTATAGGTGATTTCAGGACAGTGGCAGGATATAAGATTAATATGCAAAAATCAATAGCATTTCTGTACACTGCTAATGAGAAATCTGAGGAGGTAGTCAGAAGAAAAATTCCATTTACAATAGCAACTAAAAGAATCAAATGTTTAGTAATAAATCTAACCAAAGACATAAAGAACCTGTATTCAGAAAACTATAAAACATTGCTAAAAAAAACTAATGATGATCTAAATAAATGGAAGGCTATTCTGTGTTCATGGTTTGGAAGACCAATATCATTAAGATGTCAATTCTATCCAAACTGATTTACAGATTTAATGCAATCCCAATAAAAATTCCAATATCCTTCTTGAATATTGGAATTGGAAAAGCCAATTATCAAATATATTTGGAAGGGTAAGTGTCCCTGAATAGTCAAAAATATCATTTTAAAAAAGCAAGAACAAAGTTGGAAGACTCTCACTTCCAGACTTTAAAGCATATTATCTAGCTACAGTGGTAAAAACAGCATGGTCCTGGCATGCTGACCATGAATTTGACAAATGGAATGGAATAGAGGGTTCAGAAATAGACCTCACATCTATGGTCAAACCCACTCAGCTAAGTCAGAATAACCTATTCAAGAAATGGTACTGGGGAGACTGGGTATCCATATCTAAACGAAAGAGGACTGTTATCTCACAGCTTATACAAAAATTAATTCAAAAATGGATTAAGGGCCTAAATATAAAAATTAGAACCATAAAACTCCTAGAAGAAAATGTAGGGAAACATCTTTAAGATCATGGGGTTGGTGGTAGCTTCTTGGGCCTTACACCAAAAGCACAAGCAACAAAAGAAAAAATAGGTAAATGGGACTGCCTCAAGATTAAACACTTTTGTTCTTCAAAAGATTTTGTCAAGAAAGTAAAAAGGCAGCCTACTCAATGGGAAAAAAATCTTCAGAAACCAAATATCTGATAAGAGTTTGATCTCCATGTTATATAAAGAGATCACGCAACTTAACAACAAAATGACAAGCAACCCAATTTAAAAATGGGCAAAAGAATTGAACAGGGAAGCAGCTGTGACTCAATCAGTAGGGCTCCTGTTTACCATATGGGAGGCCCCGGGTTTGGTTCCCGGGGCCTCCTGGTGAAGGCAAGCCCGCCCGCACGGTGTGGTTAGCTGACCCAGCGAGCACAAGCAGCAAGGGGGGGGGGGGGAAAAAAAAAAAAAAAAAAAAAAAACAAAAAAAAAAAAAAAGAATTGAACAGACATTTTTCCGAAGTGGAAATACAAATGCCCAAAAGACACATGAAAAGATGTTCAACATCTAGTTATTAGGGAAATGCAGATCAAAACTGCAATGAGATATCATTTCACACTTTACAGAATGGCCACTATTTTTAAAAAAAGAAAAAGAAAAGAAAACTACAAATGCTGGAAAGGACCTGGAGAAATAAAATTACTCCTTCACTGTTGGTAGGAGTGTAAAATGGTGCAGCCTCTGTGGAAGATGATCTGGTGGCTCCTTAAGAAACTAAATATAGAACTGGTGAATGATCCAGCAAGCCCCCTACTAAGAATACATTCAGAAGAGCTGAAAGCAAGAATTCGAACAGATATTTGCACACCGATGTTCATAGCAGCATTATTCACAGTTGCTAAAAGCCGGAAACAATCTAAATGTCCATAAACTAATGAATGGATAAACAAGATGTGGTATATTCATATGAGGGAATGTTATTCAGCTGTAATAAGAAATCAACTGGGAAAGCACATGACAAAATGGAGGAACCCTGAGCATATTATTTTGAGTGAAATAAGCCTAACAGAAAAGAACAAATATTGTATGGTCTCACTGATATGAAGTAAATACAATGAGCAGATTTATGGAGTTAGGCTATGAAGTGTAGGTTGGTGGGAGATGGA
This sequence comes from Tolypeutes matacus, assembly GCA_026826555.1. Lineage (NCBI taxonomy): Eukaryota > Metazoa > Chordata > Mammalia > Cingulata > Chlamyphoridae > Tolypeutes > Tolypeutes matacus. The sequence goes on from JAKSZT010054399.1 coordinate 8,907,870, forward strand.
CTGTGGGATGAGAAGGAGAGATGATGCTGGATGTTATGTAGAATGTTTAATAAGGTCAAATGTAAATATGTGGTAATGGTTGAACTTGATGGTAACACATTATAATTAATGTAACAAACACTGTTGATTTATGGATGTGATTGTGGCTGAATCCAGTAGTCTAGGAAGATTAATGTTAGTTGTAGGACAGCTGGAGGATAATATTGGGAATGTATAACAATTCTTTGGGCGGTAGATGAGGATTGTGGTTAATACTATAAATACAAGAATGTTCTACTACAGGGTGTAGCACACACTCAGCAAGGTGTCAGACATGAGCTTTATTTATTGAGACTTACGGACAGGAGAGGGTCTTCGGTGGCAACAGGCCAAAGAATGAAAGTAGTGTTCCACAAGAGGCGGGAAAATGAGGGGCAATATAGGGTCTCAGAACAAAGACATTTCATAGCAGAGTTTCTGCGAGGGTCACATGAAGCGCATAAATGTGGTCTGGTGACGTTATTGTAGGAAGGATTGTACATCCTGGAGAAAAGTACAGTCTACAATACCATCTGTACATTGTCTCCCTGTGAGGAGGTTTGTTACATTTTAACTTGTGTCCTGAGCTTCCCTTAGGGAGGGGGAGCCAGGGCTGGGTCCCACTGGACACCCCACACAGGGTGTTAAGAATGTGGTGATACATAAGAAAAATATAACTAATGTAAGTTATGGACTATAGTTAAAACAACATTGTAACTTTTTGTAGCAAAAGCAAAGTTGGTTCTATATTAATGCTAAAGGTAAAAAGAAGAAAGAATATGGGGTTTGGTTTCTTGAGATATGAATATGATTAAGTATTTTTTCTCTTCCTTTTTGCATGAATAAGGAGATCTTGACTATGTCATTTAACTAATCTGTGTATCTTTCTGAGCATTAGAGGAACAACTGAATTAGTAGCTGGAATTAGATGAGATAAAAGTGCCTGGGCAGAACTTTTTAGGAATAATGTTTCCATAACTTGTTGAGCTGCCCTTTTCTGTTATTTTTTTGAATTTGAAATAAAGTTACTAAAAAATAATAATAAAATGACTAATTTTCTTGGATTATTGGTATGCTTTTAATTGGAAGTTGTAAAAGGTTTTTCTTAACCATCTGAGTTATCTGCCTAGAAGGCAAAGATTCTGTCTTATCAGAATAAACTCCTGTGCTTTAAACTGACCTTATCAGACTTTTTGGTTTTAGAGAACAAGCCTTCTTTGAAAGAACTCTTCCTCTATTTTCTTTTGTTTTACAATCATGTTAACTCCCCTATTTACTTTTGAAATCTCTTATTGTCACTTTGGTTAAATAGGGAACCAAATAGTTTCACAGTGACCCATTTTCCTATTTAACAAAATATTCAAACCTGACAACTTTTTGACATTTCACTTTCACAAAATTAAACCATAAATGATGTCTTCTTGTCCCTGTCTTTGGGATTTCCCAAAGGGCCCCTGAAAAATCACATAGGATTTTTTTCTTTCACCGTGTAAAAAGAGGTGATAAAAATAGTTCGGTTTATTTGATATGGTATGAGTTACATTGGAAGTGTTGTCAAATTCAAAAGAATTTTCTAAACATCTGTTGCTTAAATTTGTATGGGTAAAATGTTATTAATATAAACATTTCAGAAATTGTTTAAAATTCCTAGAGATCTGTAAATGGCTTTCTGTCCATGAGATGTCCTAGTATTGCCTGATATTAGACAGCGGTGTAATGTTATTAGTCATAATTTCACTTATTCTTTAAAAAAAAGTGTTACATGTCACAGAAACAACTAAATTTCCTTCTCAATTGCATTATTTTTGTAATGAAATTTCATCAGAACTTTCACTTTTGTAAAACAGTTAAAACTTAACCATGGCCATTTTAAGTGTTTTGCCATATAGATAGTTTTTATACTGATACTAATCTGAAAACACTTGCAATCAGCTCCAGGCCAGAGTACTTTGTCTTCAACCAAAAGGACTGTCTCAGAGACTAATGGAAAAGACTAAGCCAGGTACTCTGGGGCACAGGGTTTTTTGCACTAATAAGGAGACCTTGACAAATAACTAATGACATTGCTTAAATAAGTGACACCATACCATTGGACTAAGTCAAGATCTCTGGAATTCTACTGAAGAAGTAAATGGGTTCATGAGATTGCTAACACAAAATCGAGTGGAACAAGGATTAATTATCCAGGACCAAATGAACTGATAAAGCATGATTATAGTTTTACTTGCATTATCGCTGATGTTTAAATTATCTATTTTCTCGATACAAAGAATCCCTTACTCTTTTCCATTAAGCTATCCATAATTCATAAAACATTCATCATTTTCACCCTGCCTGAGTTTTTCTCCATGCCACAATTCAGAAACTGCTACTGAATATTCTTATATTTATGTCAATACATTTATTTGCAGAGTCGATCAGAATCTGTATTCCTTGTTAATAGGACATAAGTGGAGACACTGATTATATAACCCAAGCTTTGACTGGAATGTCATATAATGATGCTCATTTAAGCAGATGACCAGAGACTACTTTTAAGGAACAACAGTTGACTTTATGGAGCCAGTGTTTACAAAGCCCTATTGGAAAAACCACCCTGGCACCTCGCTCTAGGGTTCCCAGCCTTACAGGCCAGTAATGAATATTACTTTCTGGCAAGCAAAGGAACTATATGATACTCTGGAGGCCTTGAGAAAGAGGAATTCACCCAAATCTATAGGTATTATAGGTGAAATACAGTGGCCAGTTCTGGGCTTGGCTTCCTTGCTTCAAGAGGCTTTTAAAAGTGTAATCGAGCTTCCTTATGAAAACTATCAGCAAACCAAACTTTAAAAAGGCCTAAAGTAAATCATCATTCATGCTGCCTCTGTGTAAATTATCAGGCCAAATCTAATGAAACCAGCTTTATTTTATGTTCAAGAATAGTGTTTTTGAGGTCATCTGCAATCAAAAGAAGGGTGACTGTAGAGAGAAATGTTGTGTTCCAATAGAAAACTATAGCACACTCCTGTGGGTTAACAGATTCTGCTCTGGTTCGTTGTCTGAGCTATTTTGCATCCATTTATAAACTGCAGATAACTACATGATTTTGTTACCTGCATGTAATTTGGACTGGATCCTCTGATCTTGCATATATCGTCTACCATAAATGCCAGTCAGAAGGCTAACTTAGGATCTTTTGTACATCAGTCTTCAATCCCTTGACCTACTGTAATGAAGGGTTCCATTTACCTAGGAGCACTTAGCCAGGAGCATATGACCTGGAATGAGCAGTTTTAACTATGTCTAAGGTTACGAAGCACACCTTTAGCAACTCTCTCAGTGCTCTTCAGGCCCTCCAGGCTGAAGTGGACGGCTCTATGTCTCTGGTCTTGCAAAACAGACAGGTTCTAGATACCCTGACTGCCCTGAACAATATTGAGTTTATGTTAATACGTCCAGCACAGTGATAAATAACTAAAATTATTTTCAAGGACCAAGTTAAGGCATTTCATGATATCAGTCAGATTCACATATTTCAATGGACAGACCTATTTCCTGACCTAGGTTCCTGGTTTAAAAGAATAGGAGAACAAACTAGTATGCTTTGGAGTTATGCATTTAACTGTGATTATTGGCCCATTTGTTTTTATTTCTTCTTGTATAAACTTTGTTTCATGATTCTGTTCAAATTCCTTGAGACTGTCAAGGTAGATGATTTGATCTAAAGATAAGTTAATGAAAAGGAAAATGAGATCAAAGTGGGACTATCTCTAATGGACCAAGACTAAAAATAAAAATAACAGACACTTTGACTAGGAGAGAGAGATGTCCCCATGGTCCACTCAACTGAGTAAGTAACTCCACTCCAAAGGTCTTAAATGGAATTTAACAGCCACCCAGCGAACCTTACTGAAAGCAAGAAAGGAAACATGAAAAATAAAAAGGGAAAATGGAAAAGGATGAGCCTACTCCACTGCCTAACAAGAAAAGAAAGCAATGGTGGTGACCAGAGTATTTCAGCCAAGTTTCCAATGAGATCATTGGAAAAATGACCAAAAGGGACGACCATAAGTAAAATAAAATGGCCACCTAGATTGGACATTTCCAGGAGGGGCCACTTTCAGAGAAAGGATTTTCCAGAAGAAAAAACAACTGACTTGCAGGGGCTTGCTGAGAAAATGGGACAATGGAAGGTACACTACAGACTGCAGTTCAGTAACATCTGGTGATAAATCAGTTTCAATCCAGGAAAGAGCACTAATCAGATTGGACATACCTTACTGTATTAGTCAGCCAGAGGGGTGCTGAAGCAAAATACCAGAAATCAGTTGGCTTTTATAAAGGGTATTTATTTTGCAGTAGAAGCTTACAGTTACCAGGCCATAAAGCATAAGTTATTTTCCTTACCAAAGTCTATTGCCACATGTGAGCAAAATGGCTGCCAATGTCTGCAAGGGTTCAGGCTTCTTGGGTTCCTCTCTTCCCAGGGCTTCATTACTCTGGGCTCAGCTACTGTGCACTCTCCACAAGGCCAGCTGTAGACTATCAGGCGAACAACTCTGTCTCTCTCCTCAGGGCTTCTACCATGTGTAAGGAGCCATGTCTATTTCTCTGTGTTCTCTTCCTGTGTGTTCACTTCCCGGGGACCAGCTCAAAAACTCAGCATCAAAACTCCAACTCACTCCTCTGCTCTGCTGTGTAGTTTTATATAATGAGTCCCCAACCACCAAGGGGACAGGGACTCAACGTCCTACTGACATGGCCCAATCAAAGCCCTAATCATAATTTAATCATGCTCAGGTACAGACCAGTTTACAAACATAATCCAATATCTATTTTTTTAATTCATAGATAAAGCCAAACTGCCACACTTACTAACCAGGGCATATCTGCTCCTCAACTTTGAGAACCCCCTATGTAAAAATAGAAACCTAGTAGTCAATCAAAACATGCCTTTACTTGCTTTTACCCTATAAAATATTCCCCTTTCTGCTCCCCCAGGGGAGCTCCTTCTACTTTCTGAACTGGATGCTGTCCGATTCATGAATTGCTCAATAAAGCTGTGAGAAAAGTTTTTCTTTTAACACTATCTACTTTATGCATTTAACAACATGATCCTGAGAAATATAAAGCAAAACACTAACAGAATTCTGAGGAAAACTAAAAATAAAAGAATTATGATGGGATATTTTAATCCATTTCTCTCAGAAGCACGCAAAAATTATTAGAGATACAGAGAATTTGCAGGACAAAATCATGAAGCTTGATAATATATAGTTTATCTGTAAGAAAATGTTTGTTTTGTTAATGCGATTTCAATCAAAACCATTTACATACTACAATTCAGATGGTTCTTAATTTACTCACAAGCGCTGAAATAGACTTTTAATGGAATATTTTAGTTGAGAAAAGGTCACCTTTGAAGTTATTCATTTGCCCCTAACAATGTTAATGCTGTAACATTTTTGCTGGCTAAAAGCAAATAAGTAAAATACTTTTTAAAGTATAAACACATCCGAAGGTTGACAACTGAAGGCTGTGTTTTGTTTTGTTTTCACAAATCTTCTTGGTGGTTTTCTTTGCGTAAGGTAAACAGGAAATTAAAATACCACTCGTCTTGACATTTCTGTTTGTGAACTCTCATGATTCTAATATTGAAGAACCAAGCAGAGTGTACAAACCCACAAACTCTATCCACTACATCGGAATATTGCATCATTCAGGGATGTAGTATCCACTATGACATGGCCTGAGTTCTCGAAGGTGACCTTGTAGCTCTGAAGTCATTTAGGGTAGAGCTGTTTTCATGCACTCATTCCCATAAATGAAGCCATCACCCTCATCTGCTCATTAGAATCAATGCCCTCGTGCTGCAAAACACTTTAGAGATCATCATCAGCCGTCTTCGAAATTTGCAAGCCACATACTGAGTGGCTTGGGTGCCCGAGCAAATTGATATTAATGAACATATCAATAAAAACAGGTTGACTTCAAGCCAGTTGCCAAAAGCCGGCATGTTGGCACAGGGCTGCCTTCAACCGCCTGCGAGCAGTGTCCATCCACCTGCTGGTGGAAAATCCACCACTTACGATCATCAAAACAAATGTGTTGGAGCTTGCCGTTTGGAGCAACTCTTTACAGGCATCATTTATTCTGTTAAAATGTTGCCACCTTAGACCACCTCAGGGCTCTAAAGCAAGTTGCTGATCGTTTTCTATGTAACCTGAGAGTTACAACCCTGGAATTTCCCCAGCTTTTCTCCTTTAGTCTGTTTCCTATCCACCAACGCGATCTTGCACTTCAACCATTTGTGTAAGATTATCAGACCTCTCTCAGACACCTGAATACACAGGTGGGGGATGGAGGGGAGGTAGGAATTTCTCCTGCAGATAGCATGCCCACAGCCTCTCTTTTTCTCTTTCTGTGAGATCTTTTACAATTCACATCTTCTTATACATGAGGGGTAATTAATAATTTGGGTCTAATTGTCTTGTCTAATGACAAGAGTCAGATTTGTCACCATTATCACATAATTTCTTTAGAAATCAACAAGATTATATTATTGGTCATAAATAGAAAGTATAGTATAATAAAAGTTCTGTGGTTACACAGTATCATGTAAAAATAATCATATTCTCCTCTATACATTTCTGCTTTAACTTCAATAATTTGCATTTTTTACCTTCCCTCAAGGACTACTTATTGAATTAAACCCAAATACTAGAAAACAATGTAGCTAATGTTAAAGTACAAGCTGCACCATTCTAAGAGAAAAAGTTTTAGTTTTCCAGAATTTTCTTAGTGCTGTTGTGGTGGTGGTGATGTTTAAATACCTTTAGTCAATTTTGAAGTAACTTTTAGAGTAATTTAAAAATATTTTTATTATCTTTTAGAGATAAAAGGAATGCCATCGTTGTAGCTTAATAAAATTAAATGCAATCATGGTAAACATCATAGTTTCAGAGGAAGGTTTCTCAGTAATTTTAATATTTACATAGCTTTTGGTCCAGAGGAGTTAACTTTTTTTAAATTTTTTTTAATTTCCAATTTTTAACTTTCTGAAAGAAAAGTTTTGTAATCAGGGGACTAGATGAGTTTTAGCCCATTTTTAATTGCCCATAAGTGACACAGTTTCTTTGGAAAATCTAAACATCTCCCAATCGCCTATGAATCTTCTTTAGATATATCAAGGAGACATTTTAAAGACAGAGATTTAGAAAGCAAAGTGTTTCCCACCACCATGCCACCCCTAAAACCCGGCTCTCCCAAATTTAGCTCCTGGTCTCAGAAGACTCTAGAGTGAATCTCCAACTCCCCTGAGCAAGTATATGTCAGAGCAAAATATACTGTTTTCAGCGCGTGCGTTTCAGTAAAGATGAAAAGGTATGCTTTAATTCCTCTACTGTAGTGAGAAAAAGAAATAGTGGAGGATGTTGGCAGACAGACAAAAATATTTAACAGTTAGCAGGGCGAGTGGAGTCTTGCTGCCTTACTTTGAATAATGGTTTAAAGACCTTAACCTTCTCCTCACAGTCACTGAAACCCTAACCCATTTGCACATGGTTGCTCTTTCCATACACGGCACACCAGGCCATCCTCTCTCATGCCCAGGCCCTGTATTTAGACACATAACTTTTCATATGAGCTAAGGAAACGCAACTTCAACTCAGGGTTTCCTTTTTAATTGGTCACGGTCACGCTATGCAAATAGGAAGAAATCTGCAACCCATTAGGCATTTTCCTCCAGCATTAATAGTCAGAAAAATTAATTATATTTTGTAGACTTTCCTATTACTGTTTTTTTCCGGTTTGGAAATGTTCTCAAAGACTGTGCCTGGATAGCAGCATATACAGTCAATTAGATTGTGAAAGAGGAAAAACAAAAGCTTAAAGGAGTTGACAGACTTGCAGTCCGATCCTTGGAAGGAGGGTTGGGTGACAACGGAGAAAAATGGCAAAACATTTGGCTTACATGGCAACTAACATGAAGTATCTCATGACAAACTGCCCATTCCATAAACCTAATCCCAAATAATCAACCATGTGCTCTTGAAACAGTTGAAGCTGATCAAGATATGTTACCCATCGTAATCCCCATCCTGCCATTGAATTGCATTCCTACTGGAAAGAGTATTGGATCAAAATTCCTTCCCAAATAACATGCTGTTCTTGGAACAACTGAGACTCTCAGCCTTTCTACAAGCAGGTCACATAATTATCCATACAATGACTCTGGTTTTCTTCACAAAAGTTTGGGAGGAATCATGTAACTGAATTAAATGCAGGGAACCATTGAAAACAATGTGCTATTACTGCCCTTGGCAGTTTAACTAGCTCACTTCCAAAAGAATATGATATTTTATGACTTGGCATTTTCAAAGCTTGCAGACATTTTAGAAGTTTAGGGCTGGAGGCAGCCTTACATAGTATCTAATTAAAATTTTTCAAGTTTCAATTAGGAAACAAGGCCCAAGTGACTTAATCCAAGTTAACAGCTAACTACTGACAGAAGGGGATGGGACCACAATCAGTTTTTCTCCTGACAAAATCCTGGTAACAGGAAGGTAGGCAAAGATGAACTTGTTTCCAGAACTCTCTCTATGTTCTATTTTCTGAAATATAGCATGCTATAAATACCTGGAATTCAAAACAGCATTTCTATATTCAATTTATATATTTATGTATTTTGACACATAATTTTTCATATATTTTAACATTAATAGCATATTTACACTTGTAGCTCTAAGTTTCAGTCACAGAATAAGACAATAGAGTATTTTACAGGCAAGATTTTTCCTTGTGATTTATTGCAACGTATTAGGTAGTTTCATGCTCTGGGATTCACTATACATCTTTTAACTCATTTTATTAATTATTTTTTTTTATTTTTAAAGAAGCTTTATATTACATAAATGTTACATAAAAAATATGTGGGATTCCCATATGCTCCACTCCCTCCCCCTTCCATACTTTCCCACATCAACAACGACCCTCATTAGTGTGATACATTTGTTACAATTGATGAACCCATATTGAAGCATTGCTACTAACCTTGGACTACAGTTTACATTATAGTTCACACTCTGTCCTGCACAATTTTGTAGGTTATGACAAAATATACAATGGCCTGTATCCATCACTTCAATAACATGCAGGACAATCCAAGTGTCCCAAAAATGCCCCCATATTATACCGATTCTTCCCGCTTCCATCCCTCAGAATCTCTGGTGGTCACTGCCTTTATATCAATGATAAGAGTTCTTCCATTGCTAGAATAATAAGAAGTCTTTGGTAGAATAATAATACATCTACTTTAGTCCATTGTTCATTCTCCAATCTTGAGGATTCTGGGATGGTGATGTCCACTCCGCCTCTATTGAGAGGGGGCTTAGATCCCATGGGGCAGATGTATCTTGCTTGCAGTTGCAGACACTCTCTGTTCCTTGGGATGGGCGTTGTCCATCATCATCTCCTTGTTAGTTGTCCTGGGTGAGTCCAATGAACTGGAGAGTCGGTGTTGCAACTCTGCTAAAATTCAGGGATCAACTGGCACATGGACAGACCAAAGATTTAAGTCTCTGGGACATATATTTATCAAGTATAGTGTTAATTATAGGTTCAAATAAAAGGGGCAGAAGAGCCAGATGTAGAGAACCTATAAATGAGTCTAACCATGTTACACTGGGGAGCATAAATTTCAAAGTAAGGCCAACTGATGCGGTGCCGAATACCTGAGCTGTCTGCTCTGCTTAGAGTTTCTGGATGTCTCTAGAGCCCTCAGGAGTCCCGCTATTTGAGGGACTGTTTTCTGTGGCAGTCAATGAGATCCTGCTGAGATGTGCAAAAGCGTAACCTCTGGAATGACTTCCCGACTCTTTCCACTTCAAATATGGGAATGTGTTTTCTATAGAGTATCAGGTTACAAGTCAGGAATTATCTTATGATTACTTGAATTTGTTATGCTGACATTTAATAATTATTTACAAAGAGGCAACTTAAAAAAATCATATCTACACATGTAAGTTTTATGGGTATAGCAATTTATGATTTTTCAAAGCATTTTCAGTTTTGTAGTAACCAAGTAATAGAACTGACACATGGATTCTAGTCTTTTGTGTCTTAGTGATTTTTTTAAATTTTTATTAATAGCAATATGAAAATGGTCAATTTATGGGGAAAGTACATTATTTTTTAACGTGACTTAAATCACACACAGTGGGCATATGCTGCTTTCTTCTTTTAGTTCCCACGGTTCTGGGCAGCTAAAGCCCCTCCCTCCACCCCCACCTCACCAGATTCACTTATATCTCCCACAGATACCTGGACTCATGACCCAGACCTAACTAGGAGACTCCTTCCCCTGGCTGGCAGCGGCTGGTTAGGTGATAAGTCCTGAATGAAGTCTTTCCAGTAAAATTGAACCCAGAACTTTCACTGGAAATACCACAAAAGAGGTTTTCTTTTTCACTGTTTCAAAGACATGGTTTGAGAGTAGCCATTTTGTCATCTCATAAGGAGGGTCTGTTGAGAAAACAATGTCACAAGGAGGAGAGTGAAGAGATAGATATCACCCTTGCCTTTGGATTCAGTCAGGCCTGAATATAGAATACCCTTGAATTTCAGTGACATGTGCCAACAAGCCCCACTTCCTCCCTCCCCCCGCCCCACACACACTTTTACTTGTCTGTGCTTCAGCTCTATGAGTCAGGGTTTTTTCCCCTTGCAGCTAAAAGACTTTTAACTACTTATCAAACATCAGAGGCTAAAACCAGGAAGTGGTAGAAATCTTGACTTTGTCCTCTCAGTTAATTTTACCCCCTTTAAATTGAGGCAGGAAAGTGTAAAGCTTTAGGCAACTGGGGCTTCAAATTGAAAACTCTTAAGAGTTTTCTCCATCTAAACCCTGCCTTTTCTCACAGCCTTCTGAGCATCTACTTTTTGAAGTAGTATTCTGGTTCTTGAGAATCCCAGAAGATTTTAAACAAACAAACAGATTCCTCTTCTTCCCATTAACAGATTGGTTAGTCCAAATAGAAGCATAAGAGAATCACCCTTATCCAGTGATTTCTGCAGAGCTGACCCAAAGACTTAACTGTTTTACCCAAATAGGAGGATTTAGGAACTCTGATAGAGTGCTGATGTCAAGAAACATGTGACACTCAAGGTTTTTTTTCCTTTCTATAATTATGCTCAGAGAAAGGAAAGAAGACATGGGCATATGTCTGAGTCCATGATTTTAACAAGTTGGTTAATAATGGTCTTAATATAGCTAGTGTAAAAAATATGAATCATTTTAATTCCACTAGTGTATTGTACTCAACTTTCTCCCAAGTTTCCCATATGCATGGACACTGAAAAGTTTTCAGTTATCAGGATGCTGATGTTTTCTTGCCCCCCTCCTCATTACCATTTGAAGAAATAGAATTAACAAAGTCATTGTTCTGGGATATCATATCATACTGTGATTTAATATTATTATTTTTAAAAGACTGGATAGGGAAATTGGTACACCAGATAGTAAACTTGACAAATGTTCATATCACAGACATGACTCATATCTTCTGCCATACTTTTAATATTTCAAATGTGCCTGAGAATATAAATTTGAAATAATAAGCTAATTCTATAAGAAGCCATAAAATGCCAAAGTGAGCTTAAACAGAAGCTTTTACCTCCCTTTAAATACTTTTTACTTATGAAATTTGTTGTTTTTTAAAAGTAACAATATATTATGATTATATAGCTCTGTGTAGTTTAGAAATAATCTCAAATGCCAAATAACCCTATAAAATAGGCAAAAGAGATATTACTCCTTCTCTATTGAATAAAAGACCCCCAATAAGGCAACTTGTAAGTGTTGGTCTTAGATGTTTTGAGTTAGTCCCACACCTCTGAACTGGTTACTAGGAAGTATCAGTCAGGGGCCCTTCCTATCTAGCCATCAATCCAGGGTATTCTCTGTGAGTTCATGAACATCACAACCAAATGGCCAAACCTGAGTTCAGGTACCTCTACTAAATCTTACCATGAGACTTAAAAGGAAGAAATTAATTTAGAAAAGCCAAAAGAACTCTGTGCAGATTAACACTGCATATAGGCTCCATGGGGGCTCCAAGATGTTGTCTGTCATGGTTTCCTCTCCAATGCCTAGAGCTCTATCTTGCATAGTCATCACTCAAAATTGTCCTTCAATGCATTCATTGAATCTACGCAACTTAATTAATGACCAAGAACCAGATTTCACAGAGTTACAGCACTATTGGAGACCTCCAAAATCAGTATAACTCAGGGAAAAGTCAGTGGAGGGCAATCCCAACTTGACTGAGATTATGTATCTGCTACTCTGTTGAGATTGGTGCTCAAAATGAAGTTAAATTGATTTGTAAAACATAAAGAAAGTTATGCATCTCATGTGCTTGAGTTGTGGATGGAGATTCATACTTGTAAGAAACTATAGCTTCTCCAGGTGGTCCAGGGACAATAGGGTTATGCTTAATATGCAGAATCTCCATAAAATATTTCTAAAGTCACAGAAGAAAACTTTTTCATAACTTTTCAATCCTTCAGTTCTTTATTGTCCTTCTACATGAGGGTTATGTGTGTGTGTTTGTGTGTGTGTATACATCTATATACAGATATAAATTTTTTTTTTGAGGTACCGAGGGCTGGGGAATGAAACCGGGAAGATGGTGCTCAACTACTAAGCCACATTGGCTCCCCTGAGTTGGTTTTCTTTACATTTGTTTTTGCTTGTTGTTTGTTTCCGTTTTCCTTAGGAGGCACTGGGAACCAAACCTAGGATCTCCCATGTGGGAAGCAGGTGTTCAACTGCTTAAATCACATCTACTACCCTATATATTTTAATACATGAATTTAACTAATTCACTCAACATATATGCACTGAGCACCTCTTATGTATAAGGTGCTATACTAGACACTAGAAATATACAACATACAGTTTCTTCCCTCAGGGGATTTATAATGTAACTAAGAAGACAAACTATTAATGTAGTATATTGGTATGCACCAAAGAATAGTATGTTCAAAGTTGTATGAGTTTAGAAAACTGAAGGATTGGTGTGCTGGAATTGTCAAGAAAACCTGCAAAGAGAAGTGTTTTTCAAACAGTGGATGAAGAGCCATTGGTGGTCATGAAATCATTTTTTGGGAGTTGTGACCGGTATTGTAAAAAACAGAGTAGATTTTGGAGAGTTAGGTTAGGATAATTAGGATAGGACAGGATAGGGGAGGGAAGGGAAGGAAGGGGAGTGGATGGAGGGGAGGAGAAATTAGGAGAGTAGAGAAGAGGGGACAGGAGAGGAGGGAAAGGGAGTGGAGGGGATTCAGATCTATCACATGAACTAAGTGTATAATTTGATAAACCTTTTGTTTCAGATGTCTCTGTGTGTGTTTTATGTTCACTGGGTCATGATACAAAATGTATTTCTTATTGTGGTTAATGGTCAAATGTTTTAAAGCCACTATCACATAAGAGGTAGAAACTGAACAGTTACTTGAAAGATGGGTGGGACTCTAAAAGTGGAATAGTGGTGATAACTACAGGAACCAATTGGAAATGAGCAAGAAGTAAACAATAACCAGACTGTTTAGTAAAAAAGTAAGTAGAAGGACCACATGATCATTATCACAGAGAGAAATTTCTGGAAATATAACTAATTTTTTTTTCTTTTATATCTAAAGCCTAATTCCCATTAGAACTCTTCGTTCAGCTGAACTGTATCATTCCTCTGAAATCAATTTTTAGTATGAATTCCTAGCCTTGATATGCTTTTAGTGCCCTTTAAGATAAACTCTTCCTGCCCCCCCACCACTCATAATTCCAATAAAGCAGACTTCACACACACACACACACACACACACAACCTTGTGTGTCTAGATATAGATGAAAATCAGCATAACATCCCCTAACTCAGTGTACTCCCGATACTCAAAACACAATCCCCTTGGCACTTAAAGACACTGTCCTAAATCCTCCTCTGTGACTTAAAATGCATCACTACCATCCCCTTTCAAAACATGTCGTTCCTCCAAGAGTGGTGGAAAAGGAAAGGGGCAACACTGAGACTACATCTATGAGCATTTTTCATCTCCACAAACACTACAACCCATGCAAACATTTGCTGATGGAGCTGTCAGGTTGTCTAGTAGTGAGTATACCACTCAGCAGGAGAGAATGCCATGAGTCTGGAGAAGAAACTGGAATGTCCCCAGAACCCTTTTGCTATTAACTGGCTCAACTGGTAGACATGTTTCTATCTTTAGCTGGAGGTGATAATATAAAGTCTTAGTCAGGAAAAAAAATTATATATATGCCCTGCTATAATTTTTCTAAAAACACCAAGGAGTTAACCAGCAGGGGGAGCCCTAGAGGGGTTCCCACAATGCCTAGAGGCAAGCCATACACAGAAAATGAAAATCTTGAAAAAGAATGTAAAGACATTTTCATGAGAAGAAATCAAATAAAATCAATGCACTTCTACCAAATCCCTACTATGTGCAAGACTAAGATATCATTTCAAAATAGTTTTGAGAAGCCAACAGTGAAATCCAGGGAGTGGATTCTGTTTGGATTTGTTTTCTGACATGATGTTTCACCAAACTGATTCTTGTCATATGCATACACGGCCTCAGGTCTGATGTCCTGGCCTCTTTCATCTCATCATCTCTGGGAACATAGACTCTTTCCCAGATAAGAGGAGCAGTGCTCAAGACCAGGTTAATGAAATTTCTCTGGTCATTGCCTCCACATACATCTTTTCACTAAAGAACGTGTGTGTTTCAAACAATTCCATAAACCTCTATTCCTTAAGAAACCATTGTAAAGTTCTTAAATTTTTTTCTGGTAAGTACTTTATCTGAACAAACCCTTCTAGTCTCTTCACCATTTTTATAGATGTAATCAATTATTACAGTCAAGCAAAATACACTGCCAACTTTCCAGATTCCCTAGCACGATTTTAACTACCAGCTTGGGGTTTTATTCAGTATGAGCATAAAAGTTATTATATCCTAATTGCTTGTGATTGTTACTACATTGAGATTTATTTTTGTTGGTTATTTCAAAAGACTGTTAAAATGAGTTTAGTGACTTCATTCTGGTTTTCCTAATTGATTCTATTATTAGGACTGTGGAAGCCTGGGGCCTTTTGGCCTTGCTGAACATCTTGAGCAATTTTTTAAACAGTTTGGGTTTGGCAAAACCTATTTTGCCAAGAACATTGCCCCTTAATTTTTAAAAACCATGTGCATTTTAAGGAAAATATAACCCATATGTTCCTAATTCCTCTGTACAAAACACATCAAAATGTTTTGTAAGAACTGCTTGATTTCCAAGAAGCTTAGGACCCTTCCTTATAAGTCCTTTTAAGTCATTTTCTTTTAAAACAGGAAGTTACTTTTGCCAAGGATAAAGTTATTTAGACATCAACTGTTTCAAGGAACTCATGAACTAACTGTACATATTTTATGTTTCCCTGGAATATGTTCAGTGTATAAGATGGTAACAAAATGAAAACAAACAAATCTTTCAGAGCAACTGCTTCAAAAGAGTTTGCTGAGAAGAAAGGTGTTCTGTTTTGTTTTGTTTTCAATTCTAGAGAGATTGTTCTAGAAACATTCATGAATGTCTGTTTTCAAATGTTACCAATTAACTTTTCCGAGAGGATCTGGAAATTTTAATTCAGCTATTTCCATTTTAATATATCTGTTTCTAATCCTATCAGTAAGAACCAACAGAATGTTAACAAACCAGTGTGTGTGTGTTTCGATGTATATGTCCATATATAAATGTTGTGTGTATATATAAATGTGTGTTTGTGTGTTTGTGATCTTAGATCTTCTTGTGGATTCTCAGGTACTGTCAGGCTCCCTCATTAATCCCTGAGTCCTCTTCATTGATAAACCAGTAAACTTTAATAATCATTCTTCCTTTTCCAGATCCATGTTTTGGTGTGTAAGCGAAAGTCTGGAACTTTCAGAGGAAAGCACCTCCCCCCAAAACTCTTGTGGTGTGTCCAAACAACATATCTGACTCATTTCTAGCTGGGTTTCTTGGATATTCTTGTATCTAAGAAGACTTTTTCATGCCTCAGGACTCATCTTTTCACTTTCTCCAGAGTAGATCTTCCTTCAGACACACCCCATTTTGGAATATCCTGGAAGCAGAGACCTTGGTTCTCCAAGGCTCTCTGTTCAGCCTCCTCCTTCCCTGTCAGCATACTGCCAGCCTGGTATATCATAACTCCCATCTGAGTGCCAATCCAACACTATGAGACACCATGCATTCAGGCAGAACCCAACAGATATCACAGCAAAGCCTTTAAAAAGGGGAGACTTTCCTGATTTGTGAATAGCCATATGGTTAATGCTCAATGATAGGAGAAATGTTATCATTTGGAACTGTCATGAATATAATGTGTTATATTTTAATATCATTCTTTATACTATCTTAAATATGTATAAACAAAAAACACAAAATGGACAAATCACTTTCACCTTCTCTGGGTCTGTTTCCTCATCTATAAAGCAATGGAATTGAATGGAATGATCCTTAAGGTTATTTCCTCCACATATATCTTATGAATCTATTTATACTTTTAAAAATTTATTAGAGAAGTTGTAGGTTTAAAGAAAATTCATGCATAAAATACAAGAATTCCCATATACCACCTTATTGTTAACACCTTGCATTAGTGTGGTATATTTGTTACAATTTTTATAATTGTACTATTAACTATAGCCATGATTTATATTAGATGAATCTATTTATTCTTAACACACTGACTTGCCAGCAATTCTGAATGTGAAGAATAAGTCATCTGCAGTTAATATTCAAGGCACATACTGCTTTTTGTTTGATGTATTTAAGAGCTCAGCCTTGAGTTTCTGTTCCATGCTAGAGTTGGGAATATAAAGAAGAAAGAACAAAACAGATTCTTCCCTCATGGATTTTACGAGAGTTTAGAGAAATAAGCATCCAAAGAGCTGTTACAATGTCTGATTAAATTTTTCATTGATAGAGAAGAAAAATATAGGCTAAAAATTCTTTGCACGTGACATAGAGATATAAAAACAGGGATGTTCAGTCTCAAGAGAATGGTTGCCAAAGAAAGCATGTTGTCAGGACAACATAAGAGCTGATCAGAAACAAGGCTGAATGTCCTAAGGAAAGGGTAAGAAGAGGCTCAAAAATAATTTTAAAAACCATGTAATGCAAACAATGTGATTTAATTTCACTTATTTTGTACGCAAAATGTACTTTTCATCACTTTTCAAATAATAGAAGTTCACAGTGTTTGAACTTCTGTTTTGTAAATATTCCTGTACTTTAGTTGGGATATGTATTTCAATGTGGTGCTTTTCTTTCAAGTTCTTTATCATTCCAATGTACTACAATTGTCACAAGAAGCCAGAACGATAAACAGCTCATAGAAAATTTATCAGAATGGAATTCAAACCATGACATCCCGTTAATACAGAATCATGGCTTCTCCAGGTCGAGAACACAGCCCAGTACTTTAGTTAGGTATCGATATAAAAGGTCATGGGGGAGTTGGAAGAGGGCCATGAAACAAGGCAAAATTTACTAACATAAGAAATTGAAACATGGGAAGGCAGTTTTAAAAATAGGACTCTTTAATCTGAAAAGGTAAAAGCAAGATCAAATTTAAAATAATGATCAGTAATGTTAGGAGGATCTTCCATTTATGTTATACTCATTAATGATTAAAGAATTTTATGAAAAAATACGAATATACAGTGGACATCTGCTTAACCGTTTAAAATAGGAAATGGCAGATCAGTCCATAATTCTCTAAGTTAACCTAAATCTTATTGAATGTGCATCATCAACACTTACTTGTAGAATTAAATCCCAAACAACAAAAAAGTACTTCTTATGCAAATCATCTATAAGTTACCTCATTAGATGCAGACCCACCTTATGAGTTTGACTTAATTGGAAAATATTAGTAAATTGGCCTTAATAGGCACCTGAAGCCTCAAAACTATATCAGATCTGCCAATATGTTGCAATAGTCCCAAAATTTTTCATGGGGTTGGACGTTTTCTTTCATCTGCAGCTTTTGATTAGGGCACAAGTGGGAAAAGAGAGAATGAATTCCCCAGGGTGGAGCAACAAGGGCATAAAGGAGCATCTCTTACTAATCCTTATTCGCTCAGCTTATATTTCACAGAATCAATCAATCAATAAACAAATAAGGAAAGCCAAAATAAAATAAAAAATTCAAACAACTTGTGGTGGTTTGAAGCTGTATGTACCCCAGAAAAACCTGTTCTTAAATCTACTCCATTCCTGTGGGTGGTGAACCCATTGTAAGTAGAAAGTTTTGAACTTCAGTTTAACTTCAGTTAAAGTGTGACCCACCTCATTTAGGATGGGACTTAATCATATTACTGGAGTCCTTTATAAATGGAATGAATGCAGAAGGGAGAGAGAAAGCCACAGAGCAAGGAGCCGAAATGAACAAAACCTGGAAGAGAAGGGAGAGACCAGCAGAAGCTACCGTGTGTCCTGCCAAGTGGCAGAGGAGCCAAGGATCACAGGCAGCTGGTCTTCGGGACAATAGCATCACCTTGATGATGCTTTGATTTGGACTTTTTCTTGGCCTAAAACTGTAAGCTAATAAATTCCCATTGTTTAAGTCAACCCATTTCATGATATCTGCTTTCAGCAGCCTAGGAAATTAAAACACAATGTGAATGTTCAATATATTATAAAATGGAGCAATCAATCTAACCAAGTTGATCCGCAGTATTTAGAAACTTTTGTTTGAGAAACATAGAAGGGTAGTGAATAACATCAACAGAATTCTAGCTGCCTAAACTCTATGCCTTGACATGTTTCACTTTAACCTTACATTGGTATAATTTATCTTGAAGCTCTCTCTGTGAAGGGATTAAAGGTAACATGTTTAGGAAGGTAATGAAGTAAAGGTAGGAAAAACATATTTTGATGAAAATAGATTATTTGAATGCTACTTTTTCTGATGAATAAGATTTTTAAAAATTGAGAGATATTTACCTTATAACTATCAAATGGGTAATTTTATTTTTGAACTATCCACAGTAACTTCAAAAGGTAAAATTAACTATATTTGAAAAGCTTTCCACTAATAGGGAAGTAATCAAAGTAACCACAACTAAATAAACTTACTTGGCTGTCATTCTAATGTATTTGGTCAACCTTACCTTCCTTTTCATTACCCTGTGCTTAACCAATATCAACTTTATCAACAATTGACCACCAATTAATCCCAGTCCTGCAGTGAAGTCTGCCTGAATTGGTGATAACAGTAATCACAGAAAAACGGCTTTATTCTGTTTGAAGATTGTGAGTAAACAACAGAATTCATGAAGAAGCAAATTGTTTACCCATGTGAGGTGAATGAGATTTACCAGAAGAGCAGGATTTAGTGCCCTCAAGGGGACAATTTATTAAACAGAGCTGAAAGTGTGCATTCATTGCACAGATATAAAAAGAGCAAAGGCATCATCATTCAAACAGTTACTTTAGGGCACTAGGATTTCTGTATCAGATATTTGTACATGTACCCAGTCCTCCCAAGCAGTAATAGAAACATGATGATATCTATTAGGCCATTCTGCAATGTAATCACATTTAAATAGTAAGAGAAAAACAAAGTCTGGAAGTTGGGACATCTCAGTTTCCGTGACCTATCATGGACAAAACACTTAACTCAGTTTATTAATCTGAAAACATGGCTTTTAAACAAGATGATCTTGAAAATCTCTTTCAACTCTAAAATAAGATTATTGATTGGCTTCCTTCCCAATATGTTAATTTATTTATTCCAAGTTATAGTAAAAACACTTTTTCATTACTGCCTCCTCCCCCACTCATCCCAAATATACACATGATTACTTTGAATCAAAACAAGATTTAAAATGCAATATTCTCTTTCTTCTCTCTCAAAACATGTGGAGGAAATGAAGACTATGCAAAAGCTGTTTCCTGATTGTGACAAAATGGTTTAACAAATAATTTCCATGCCCAAATACATGAGTTTTGACCAATCACCTCATTTCTTACCTGCTCTGTTTTCCATCCCCAAATTAGATGACTTAGTGCTCATTTTGTAAAGGAAGTGTTAAGAAGATTTTTGGATATTGATAAAAAGGCACAGCAGAGGTGCAAAGCAAAACTGATTATATATATATATAGTTTTAAAACTTATAAATCTACTTTGGGGACTTGATTGGTTCAGCCATCAGGTGTTTTAAAAAGAAATGAATGAAGAGAAAGATCATGGATATAAAACTCAAGCCAGATTGACTTCAGATGAAATTCAATGTTGCAGGACTTGCAGGAAGATGGCATTGGAGTAGGCAGGCAGGTCTCAACTTTCTCACAAAAACAAAGGAGGATGCACTAAGTTATCCTAGGGAGCTGTTTTGGGGATCTGCAGACCACGAGAGTGCTACCCATCCTCTAAGATGGTGAGGCACAGAGAAACAAAGAAGCCAAAATGAAAGCCATGAGTTGCCCCAAGGCCAGGAATGGTACCCACTCCCCACCTTCAAGGTGAACAGCCAGGATAAAACCCGTGGCTCACAGCAGCCAACTGAAAGAGAAACAGACATCTTCCTCCCTAGGAAGAGAGAGGGTGTGGCAGAGGGAGAAGAGAGGATTCTCTTCAGGAAGTTTGGTCAGCCGACCCGGCTTTGAACCTTATCTATGGAAAGAGTCACTGATGAGAACCAACTGCTGTCTATTTGGGAAACTATAAGGAGAAAACCGCTTTTTGGAGCCTTTCATCTCAGACCCTTTGGATCAGATCTGCGCCCCATTAGTGAATCCCTGGCCCTATTTTGATAACATAAGCAGGGCAGTTTTAAAGACTTAGAATAAGTAGAACCAAAAATCAAAGAGGAGCCATGAAACAAAACCACTAGGCAAGAGAGAGAATTTGACCATCAGAGCAAATTCACCAACATATGCATATACCTAGACATGAGCAAAATATTACAAACCATACAAAGAAACAGGAAGAGATGGCCCACCCAAGGATCAAACCAAAAATCCTGACAAGAACAGGATTTAAGATAGCTAATCAACAATAATCACACTAATCTAAATCAATTCAAGGAGTTGAAGGAAAATATAACTAAAGAGATAAAGGATATTAAGAAAACACTGGGTGAGCATAAAGAACAATTTGAAAGCCTGCAAAGAAAAGTAACAGAGCTTATGGGAATGAAAGACATAATGCATGAGATTAAACATACATTAGAGGCATATAACAGCATATTTGAATTGGTGGAGGACAGAATTAGTGAATTGGAAAGCAAAGTATTTGAACTTGAAAAAAAACAGGAGAACAGAAAGAAAGGAAGAAATAAAGCATGATCTCAGGGAACTGAATGACAATGTGAAATGCACAAACATGTGCTATCAGTGTCCCAGATGGAGAAGAGAATGGAAAAGGAGCAGAAAGAATATTTGAGGAAATAATGACAGAAAACTTCCCAACCCTTATAAAAAACATAAATATCAATACCTAAGAAGGATAACACACCTCAAAAAGAGTAAATTTGAATAGACCTACTCTGAGACACCTACTATTCAGAATAACAAATATCAAACTTAAAGAGGGGTTCTGAAAGCAGCTAGAGTAAAGCAATGTATCACATACAAGGGAACCTCAATAAGACTAAGTGCCAATCTTTCATCAGAAACCATGGAGGCAAGAAGAAAGTGGTATGATATATTTAAGGTACAGAAAGAGAAACCTGCCATCCAAGAATTCTTTATCTGGCAAAAATGTCCTTCAAAAATAAAGGTGAGTTTAAAATCTTCACAGACAAAAACTGAGAGATTATGTTACCAAAAGACCAGATTTATAAGACATACTAAAGGAAGTGCTGGGGCCTGAAAGGAAAAGAAAAGGGCAAGAAACTTGAAGAAGAGTGCAGAAATGAAGATTATTAGTAAGGGTAACTAAAAGGGTAAAAAGACAGACAATACTAAGATATGACATCATAACACCAAAGGAAAAATGGATGAACTAAATAATGCCTTAACCATAGTAACATTGAACACTAATGGATTGACCTCCCCAGTCAAAAGGCATATACTGACTGAATGGGTAAAAAAACATGGGCCATCTACATGCTGTCTACTAGAGATTCACCTCAGACATAAGGAAAAAAATCAGGTTGAATGTGAAAGGTTAGATAAAGATATTCCATGAAAATAGTAACCAAAAAAGATCTAAAGTAGTACATTAGTCAGGGTTCTCTAGGGAAATGGAACTGATAGGAGATATCTTTAAATAGAATGAGATTTTATAAAATTGTCTCAGACGACCATGGGAAAGCACAAATCCAAATTCTGTAGGGCAGGCTGCAAGCCAGGAACTCCAATGAAAGTACTTGATGAGTTCTTCAGGATATGCTGGCTGTCTGAAGTAGACATGAAAAGTCTCTCTCTGAATACTGATCACTTCTACTTTTAAGGCCTTAGACTGATTGGAGGAGATGTCACTCATTGCTGATGGCAGTCTCCTCAGTAGATTGTAGATGTAATCAGTCATATATGCAATCAACTCTTGTATTTAAAGTCCATGAAATGCTCTTGTATTACAATTACAAGTGCTTGCTTGATCAAACAAGTAGGCACCATTACCCAGCCAAGTTGACACATTAGCCTAACTATCACAAGTAGTGATATAAATATCAGACAAAATAGATTTGAAAAGCAATAATGCTATAAGAGATGAAAAATACCATTATATATTAATAAAAGAGGGAACTCACCAAGAAGAATAACTATAATAAATATTTATGCACCTAACCTGGGTGCCCCAAGGGACGTGCGGCACAAATTGGCAAATGGAAAGGAAATATAGACTATCCTACAATAACAGTTGGAGACTTCAATACACCGCTCTCAGCACTGGATAGGGCATATGGACAGGGAATAAATAAGAAACAGAGATCTTGAATAATATAATAAATTAACAAGATATAGCAGATGTTTATAGAACATTATACCCCAAAACAGCAGGATATACATTCTTTTCAAGTGTTCATGCATCCTTCTCCAGGATAGACCATATGTAGGGTCACAAGACAGATTTCAATAATTTTAAGAAGATTCTAATTATGCAAATACTTTCTCTGATTATCATAGAATGAAGCTGGAAACCATAGTGGATGGAAAAAGAGGGAAAATTCACAAATATATAGAGGTTAAACAATATACTATTAAATAACCAATGGGTCAAAGAAGAAATTGTAAGTAAATACCTCAAGATGAATGAAAAGGAGAATACAACATATCAAAACCTATGGGATATAGCAAAGGCATTGCTGAGAGGGAACTTTATAACCCTCAATGCTTACATTAAAAAAGAAGAAAAAGCTAAAATCAAACACCTATTGCACACTTGGAGGAACTAGAAGAAGAACAGCAAACTAATGCCAGACCAAGCCAAAGGGAAGAAATAGTAAAGATCAGAGCAGAAGTAAATGAAATTGAGAACAAAATAGCAATAGAAAGAATCAATAAAACCAAAAATTGGTTCATCAAGAAGATCAACAAAATCAACAAACCATTAGCTGGAATGACAAAGGAAAAAGGAGAGAAGATGCAAATAAATAAAATCAGAAATGAGAAAGAGCACATTACCACTGATCCTGCAGAAATAAGAGATCATAAAAGGATACTATGAACAACTGTACAACAACAAAATACACAACATAAATTAAATGGGCAAATTCTAGAAACACATGAATAACCTACACTGTCCCTAGAAGAAACAGAAGAACTCAAGGAACCAATCATGAGTAAAGAAATTGGAAAGTTATCAAAATCTCCCCAAAATGAAAAGCCCAGGACCAGATGTCTTCAGAAGTGAATTCTACCAATAATTCAAAGAAGATCTAATATCAATCTTGCTCAAACTATTCCCAAAAAATTGAACAGGAAAGAATGCTACCAAACGTTTTCTATGAAACTAATATCACCCTAAAACCAAAACCAGATAAAGATACTATGTAAAAAGAAAATTACAGACCATTTTCTCTAATGAATATGGATGCAAAAATCCTGAACTAAATGTTTGCAAACCGAATCCAAAAGCACATTAAAAGAATTATACACCACAATCAAGTGGGTTTCATCTCAGATATGCAAGGGTTTTTCAACAGAAGAAAATCAATTGGTATAATAAACTACATTAAAAAATTGAAGAAGAAAATTTACATGATCCTTGCAATTGACATAAAAAAGGCATTTGACAAAATACAATATACTTTCTTGATAAAAACACTCCAAAAGAGGGAAAGAGAAAGAACCTTTCTCAACATAGTGAAGTATATACATGAAAAACCCACAGCTAACATTGTACTCAATGGCAAAAATCTGAAAACTTCCCTGGTGAGATTGGGAAAAAGACAAGGATGCCTACTGTCACCACTGTTACTCAGTATTGTGCTAGAAGTTCTTACTAGAACAGACATTTTTCCAAAGAGGAAATACATGGCCAAAAAGCACATGAAAAAATCCTCAACATCACTAACTATTAGGGAAATGCAGATCAAAATAACAATGAGATACCATTTCACACCTTATAGAATTAGTCATTGGTAGCCCAGGATTCAACCCCAGTCTGTCAGCTCACTTTCTCTCCTCAGTCCCTGCTGAACCCAAAGTCATTGCTCTTACCTATGATTTGATGAATATTATTATAGAAAAAAATATGGAGAATAATGCACCTCTGCTTCAGGGCTAGCTGATATCTTCTAGTCAGATCTCCAACTAATAATTGGTTTATCTTGTCCAAGGTAATTTTTTTGTTTTATCAAAATGTTTTTAAAAGTGTTCCTGTCAGAAAGAATGCCTGTCTGAGGGACATACATATATCAGTAAAAAAGAATCACGTAAAAGGACAATGTAGTGTTCCAGATGAGCTCTACATTAGCCAGAGGAATAAGGGAGGCTGGCGGAGGCTGGGAGAGAGGAAGGACAACTACTGCAGTCTTCTCAAAGTCACCACAAGAGCCAACTGAATTACGTCCTCAAACCTCCAGCTCTTTTGCCAGAAGACAAATCATTGGAGGTCAGAGGACAAAGAACTCCCATCTTCCTTAATTCCTTGCTGGTGTCCCTAAAGTCAGGCACTCTCACAGTCTGGAGACACCTACCTCAGACTGTGCTGGGGAAGGAGGCCACGTAGTGATTGTGACTTGCTGATGCTGGACCCGCCCTCACCCCATATTTCAGTTACCTGTTTTGGGAGAATATGTAGGATCATGCTGGGTCTCACAGAATCATCCAACAAGAAGGATGTGAACATAGCAGCACTGGCCTTTGACCTAGGTTCATTCTGCTTATAGAACGATTAATAACTCTTATCATCAGTTATGGGCCCTGGTCCTTATGAGTTGCACATACTCCCAAGGATAGTTACTTTATCATGTCACTTCAGCTCACTTATCCCTAAGGTTGCCGAATCAAGAGACCCACTTGTCATATCCTCAAATTCTTCTTTCATGCCATAGCCATATTTGGTTACCACCAGAATCTAACACTTACCTTCTTAAAAATAGTACATGCAGGATATAAATATTCTTTTTATTTTATCTTCTTTCTTCAGCATTTATGATGAGATGGTCATAAATGAAATATGACTGATCTGATTCACTAAGCCTAAGTTTTACATTTATAGCTACTATGCATACAGATGCATGACAAATGTCACATTCTTATTTGTCGTAAATGTATAATTAAAATCTTTCCCGAGGATTATGCAAACTTTTCTACATAAATTAACTCATTTAACCCTCACAGCAAACCTATGAGATTACAGTAACAGAAAATATATAAGGCTCAGAAAGATAAGCATGCTCAAAGTTATGTAGTTATTTAAACAAACTTTATAAACATAACTAAGTACATAAACACAACTTTACATACCTAATTAAATACATAACTCTCTAATCCATTTGGACAAATTAATTATATCAAGAATTTATCTAATCCACTATTTTTGCTCTTATCAAATGCTGATTTACAGGGGTAGTTTTAGTTTCCATGACTGTTCAAGCAATTCCACGCAATGCGTTGGCTTAAACAATGACAATTTTTTAAACTCACAGTTTTGAGGCTAAGAGAAAGTCCAAATCAAGGTGTCATCAAGGTGATGCTTTCTTCCCAGAGACTGGTGTTCTGGGGAGGTTGCCGAGGATACTTTGTCCTTGGCCCCTCTGTCACATGGCACTGCAGATGGTGGCCTCTCCTGGCCTCTCTGTTCTCTTCTGGGTTCCACTGAATTTTAGCTTCTTGCTTCCCATGGCTATCTCTCAGAGTTTCATTCTTCTTATAAAGAATTCCAGTAATAGGATTAAGAACCATTCTGACCGAGGTGGGACACACCTTAACTGAAGGCACTGCATCAAAAGGTCCTACATACAATGGGTTCACACCCACAGGAATGGAATACATTTAAGATCAGGTTTTTCTGGGCTACATATAGCTCCAAACCATCACAGTAGTCATTGGTTTTGTATCTAATCATATATTTAAAGTCTATCAGCTTCTTAAGACTATAGAGTAGGATGAAAGCTATGAACTTTGTCCCCAGAAAAAATGCACCTCCATCCATCCACCTTGTTTTTTCCCATAATTTCAGGCAGTTGGAGGATCCAAGCACACTAGAGAATCAGAAGCCTCAGGCTTACAGCCTTGCCCACTGTGTCTTGTGTGACTGCCTGTTCCAGAGTTCTGTGCTTTGGTGACATTAATTAAGTGTTCAAGAAAAAGACAAACATTGAAAGAGAAAGACACTTGCTATAAACTTTGAAACCTTGACAGTCCAAGAGGCTATACATATGGGTTACCAGAGAGCTTGCTTTTACTTTGAATATCATATTCTTGAAAACATAAAACCCAGAAAAGAAGCCACTGTAATTTATGCACTCTGAACCATGACTTTGGCAAGTACTTTGGAAACAGATTCCCCTTTATCCGTGTGCTTTTGTCCTACAATGCTGAAAGCACTGATGGCTGTGAAGATCCACATTTATCTACACAGACTATTTCATTTTGTAGATATTTATGGAGGTGTTAGATTGGGCATTAGCACTCTTTGGCAAGAAAAGACTCTTCTGGCTTGAACTCCATGAACATTGAAAATTTAGCAGACAAAAAGATGAGATTATTTTCCAAATAGGTTCCCTTAGTAAAAGCTAAAGTTCAGTTGCAAGATTTTAATCTCAGCATAAAATTCACATTTCATTATTTCATTTTATATTTCCTCCTAAAATGTTTAAGTTTGAAACATTCTATTTACTGTGGGTTCTATAGCAAAAATACCTTAAATCCAGCCTCTCTGTTCCATCCTTTGGGATTTAATTCTGAACATGATAATCTCTTCCCTGGGTTTTTAGAATATCTTCCCATCTCATAACTCCTTGACTAGGCTCCCCACTAACATTAAGTATTTTCCTAATGAATAAATCTGATCATGTGTCTCACTTGAGCTAAAATCTCTCTTGGATCCCATAGCTTAAAGGATTAGACCCAATTTTTAAAATATTTGCTCCCAAGGCCTTTCCAATACAGCTCTGGCCTAATGGCCCTGTGCCAAATCTATTTAAAGTCCTGTCCACTTCCTTCAAGCCACCAACACTTCCCTAAATTTCAATTTTACTACAGTCCTCACCATTTTCTAAGCATGTTAACACTTGCCGCAGTAATAAGATTGCTATCTGCTCTGCATGGAAAGTCCTTCCTCACCTTCACCAACTGAAACCACTGACTCAACTTTTAAGACTCATTTCAAATGTCACATCTTCTTTGCACTTCAATCCCATTTTCTTTATAATTCTGGTGCCACTGAAGGTGGTATGTGTGATTTCTGTCTCTCCAGCAAGAATTTGAGTCCTTAAGGATTAAGGCAAATTTCTCAAATTTCTATGATTTTTATAGACGCAGCTCCAGGGCAATGGTTGACATAGCACATTAGCTCAGAAATTGTTTGAAATAATCAATGAATACTATAGTGGAGTGGATCTGAGAATAATTTTTGCTTTATTACTAACCATTGCCTAAATTGGAAGTAAAGAAATCAGAATGCAAACCTTTAGACATTTCTAAATTAGTATTATAAAATATGTAAATAGATATGAAAGGACAAAGGGAAAGTTGAATTTATTTGAATCTCATGATTGCTAGGCAAGGATGAAATATCACAACTTTAATTCCTAGGATGTGTTTTTATTAATTAAGGAGGAAAAGGCATTTCAGGAAAATAAGCTTGGACTTTCAGAATCATAAATACATTTTGGAATCAAAATATTCAAAAGGCAAGAGAGCAACTATGACAGCAATTCATAAACAATGAAAGAACAGGACTTCTTTTAGCCCTGAAGCTTATAAGAGGAAACTATTGATCAGATCTTACAGGAATTTGCCCTGCCTGTTACTGGATACCTTCCTAGAAATGGATATTTATCATGCCCTTTCCCCAAAAGAAAGAAGTTTCTTGCAAAAATAATGCTGAGTATATTTGTACCCATCCATCTTCTGTTTGCCTCTGGGATTTGCCTCTAAATCAACGCTCCATGACTGGTTTACTCCTCCCCCAATATATCACCTATACTGAGGTATATGTAACATATTCAGACTGATTAGGCTCTTGGATTAAGAAATTTTTGAAGCAAGAGAGTTGAAATATTTTTCCAACAAGTGAAATTTTCACAATGTTCTAGAGAGATAAAAACAATTCTCTACATTTTCTCTTAGTCACATTTGAGAAAAAAAGACTTGAAATACTGCAGAAGTTAAGCAGAATAAAATATTACAAAAAAGTTTCTACTAAGTCTCACTTTAACAAAGCTTTGACCTCCTTCTTCTCTATAATCACAGTCTATCAGGGATTTCTTCATCTTCTTGCATGTCCAAGATATCCTCAAATCCCCATTTATGCACATCACAATTGCCCTCCCCCTATGCCAGCCTCCACCACCTACCTCTCCTTTGCTCTTGTTCCCCTCATGCCCTACCCACAACCCAACAATGCCCTATAGCTAACTCACATGGTGTCTGTAAGTCAGGCAAGGTGCTTCTTTAAGACATGCGCTGGAAAATTTTTACAATAACCAAATATGGGATGACTATGAGGTAAATAACTCCCCAATGTTGCACAATCTGCACAATTACAAGCAGTGACCCACACATGTGCACACACACACACAGCTACCAGGAACACTAGATTTCAAATATCAGTGCATCTCTGGTGGAATTTCAAAAGGGTAAATTTTTCTGGACTTAATGCTAAAATCGTAAATCATAAAATGTCTAAGATTATAAAATTAAAATCATTCAACTTACTCCATAACATCCAGGAACATATCTTAGACAGCTTGTGGGTCCTAATATGTCTGGCAGTTGCTAGTGAGAAAAAAGTTTACTCTCAGTTCTGAGAAGAGTCTTCTTCCCTTCAGTTAGGAAGTAAGACAAAGGAGGAAAGAATTAGGTCAATAGGAAGCATCCTACATACCTCTTGAGAGATCACTGGGAGAAAGGGGACCTGGCCTGCCTACTTTCCAGTAAAGAGTATTCACAGTACAAGTCTTCTTGGGACCCCTCAGGCAAGTGGTATGTCTGCTTATAGATTCTGGCATCGGGTGTTGGGAATTTACTGAGTCCTAGAATAGATCTGGATGAGGAACTGGGGATCATGTTCCTCTAAAATCAGACTAAGAATTAGAAAACATTAGGTGAATATATGTGATTGTTTAGCCAAACTAATGATAGGAAAAGAGTTGTAATATGGTAAAGAATAAAGGAAAACAGGTGGATTGTGGGAAGATGGCCAAGTAGGAAATTCCAGGAATTATTCCCACCATGAGAACAGCTATCTGAATCAACTATAAAGGCAAGAACTATCTGAATCAACTATTTCAAAACTCCAGATTCAATAGAACACCTTGCAGCATCAGGCAAGAGTGGGAGGAAAAGGCTGATAAATTGTAGTAAATACAATCAAGTTGCACTATCTGTGTGGCGGTAGCCATTGACCATCTTCCAACCACACGGCAGACATCCGTAAGGTACTGGCGGAGCTTGCTGGTGCCAGATTGGAACAAAAAAAACCCCACTTCCCAAAGATCTGAAGGTATCCAGTCTGAGCACTGATCATTGTTTTTGATTAGCTACTTCAGATCACTGGGGGCCAGCTCTGAGGGCAGCCATTGCTCCAACCTGCTCTGGACCAAGTTGGCAAAGGAGACTTAAAGAGATATACTTCCTCAGAGCTGCAGAGGACAGTTGAAGCGCTGCATTTACTGGGCAGGTGCTGAGGCAAGAAAGCACAGCTTTGAGGACCCTTGGAGGAAGAGCTTCCTGCCCTTTCTGACCCCTCTTTCATCCTCTCCCCAGGGCAATTCAGAATTGTCCAGAGCTCCCTTTGTGGATCTTTGGCCTTGTTTCAGCTGGAAAAGACTGACTTGGGAAACTCCTCTGCCAGAATTTGCCCTCCAGGCAAAAGCAGCTTGAGACAAAAAGGAAGAAACAATTGATTTTGCTGATCTGGGGTGAAGGCTTAACTGCTTTAAGACTTGCAGAGGAACACTTGGGAGAGGGAGAAGGTCTGTTTCCTGGGGAGTAGAGGGGGCATTCAAATTCCTGTGAACAGGGAGAGTCCTAAGGCCACTAGCAAGAACAAGTCAGGGGAAAGAAAAAATCAGACTCAGAAAAAACAGGGAGTACCCTCACTTTGCATTCACCTTGGGCTGATCTTCCCTATAGGAGAGCTGCACTCTGAAGGAGACCACTAGCCAATGCAAAGCCAACGTACAAAGATAGTGAAAGGTATATTTTGCCTAAGTTTGTTTGGTTTCATAAGCTCCCAACACTCAAAAAAAATATCTGCCATATCACTAGATAGATAAAAATTCAAGAAACTGACAACTCAGGGAATAAATTCCAAAGCTAATATTTTAAAATGCTAAAATGTAGAGTGTGCAACAAAAGATTACAAGACAAACAAAGAAACAGGAAATGGGCCACACAAAGGAAGAACAGAAAAATCCAGAAGACACCAATGGAGAAGACCAGACTGTGGAAACACCAAAGATTTTTTTAAATTATCTTCAATAAGCTCAAGGAGATAAATAAAATACAGAGAAAGAATTAAAGAATATCAGGAAAACAATCAATATGGTCAAGGAGATGAAGGAAAATATAGAGAAAGAGCCAAAGGATATCAGGAAAGCAATAAATAAATAAGAATCTCATTAAAGACATAGAAAATTTAAAAAGGAAACACACAGAAATATGGAGTTGAAGACCACTATGGTTGTTTGAAACTGTATGTACCCCAGAAAATCATGTTCTTAAAGCTAATCCATTCCTGTAGGTGTAAACCTATTGTAAGTAAGACCTTTTGATGAGGTTACTTCAGTTAAGGCATGTCCTATGGTGGGTCTTAATCTTCTTACTGGAGTCCTTTATAAATGGGATGAATACAGAGAGAAAGCCATGGAAGCAAGAAACTGAAAGCAAGGAAACATAGGGGAGAAGGGAGAGACCAGCAGATGCCACCATGTTCCTTGCCATGTGACAGAGGAGTCTAGAATTGCCAGCAGCCAGGCTTCAGGAAGTAAGCATTGCCTAATAATGCCATGATTTGGGTGTTTTTATCAGCCTAAAAACTGTAAGCTTGTAAGCTAATAAATTTCCATTGTTAATGCCAATGCATTTCATGGTATCTGCTTTGAGGAGCTGAGCAAACAGAAATAACTACAATAACTGAAATGAACATTTCCCAGGAGGGTTTCAAGAGCTAATTGGAGCTGGCAGAAAAAGAATCAGTGAACTCAAAGACAAGACAATTGAAATGAGTCACCTTAAGAAGTAGAAAGAAAAAGAGAACTACAAAAAGCAAAAATAGCCTAAGAGTCCTGTGAGACACCATCAAGTGTACCAATATATGTATTATGGGAGTCCCAGAAAGAAGAAATAGAGAAAGAGCAGAAGGAATATTCAAAGAGATAATGAAAGCATACTTCCCACACTTAGCAAAAGACATAAATATGTACATCCAAGAAACCCAGAGAATACCTAGGGTAAATACCAAATAGGTAAACCACATATTCTTTCAATGGTCAAATACAAAGGACAAAGACAGATTACTGAAAGCTGTTGAAAAGCAATGTGTTATATACAAGAGAGTCCCAATTAGATTAAGTACAGATTTCTCATCAGAAACCCTGAAGACAAGAAGACAGTGGGCTGAAACACATAAAATGCTGAGAGAAAATAATTGCTAGCCAAGACTTTTATATCTATTGAGACTTTCTTTCAAAATTGAGGGAGAGATTAAAACATTCCCAGATAAACAAAAACTGAGAGAGTTCATTACCACTAGACCTGCCCTACATGCAATGTTAAAGGGGTTTCTTCAGACTGAAAAGAAAGGAAACTAGGCAATGGTTCAAAGTGGCATAAAGAAATAAAAACCTCCAATAAAGGTAACCATATAGGTATTTATACAGGACAGTACTATTGTACTATATTTTTTTGGTATATAATGATATTTCTTCTTACATGTGCCAAAATGCAAATGCATAAAGCCCAATGATAAATTGAGAGTTTTGGATATAAAATGTACAAAAATGTAATGTGTATTTAGTACAAAAAAGGTGGAGAGTTGGAGGGGCATAAGAACAGTGTGCGTATATGAAGTTGAAGTCGCTAGTATCTAATAAAAATTATTTTTAAATATTTAGCATGCTAAAATTTAACTGCATAGTAACTGCAAAGAAAATGTATGAATAATATATCCAGAAAGAAATGAGAAGGGACTTAATATGGTACAATACAAAACAAAAAACAAAAGTAGGCATTATGGAAGAATCAAGGGACAAAAACGGTATAAACTTTACAAAGACTAAATTTTAAAATGTCAGAAGAAAGTCCTGCATTATCAGTAGTGACTTTAGATATAAATGGATTAAACTCTCCAGTCAGAGACTGGCAGAATGATGAAAAAGCATGACTAATTTCATGCTATTCATTAGAGACTCAGCTTAAATTCAAAGATGCAAGTAGGTTGAAAGTCAAAGGATGGAAAATCAAAGGAGTTGGAGTAGCTATACCAATGTCTGATGAAATAGACTTTAAGTCAAAAACTGTTATGAGAGAAAAACAAGGTCATGATAAACTGATAAAAGTGTCACTTCAACATGAAGACATAACAATTATAAACATAAGTATATATATATAATTAGAAATATGTATTTTGGCAGAGCCTAAAAATACATGAAGCACATAGTAACATATTTGAAGGGAGAATGAGATGGTTCTAATTTAATAGTCCAAGACTTTAATAATGTATAGAATATTCAGACAGAAGATCAGTAAGGAAACAGAAGACTTGAACAATACTCTAAATGAACTAGACCTAAGAGACCTATATAGAACATTTCTCACAACAGCAACAGAATAAGCATTCTTCTCTACTGCACAGGATGATTTTCCAGGACAGAACATATCTTAGGTGGCAAAGAAGTCTCAGTAAATTAAAAAATATTCACCATACAATGGATCTTCTCTGACTACAATGGAATAAAGCTAGGAATCAATAACAGAGTGAGAAATGGAATGTCCAAACATATGTGGAAATTAAACAATGTACTCTTAAAAAAGAACCAATGTGTTAAAGAGGAAATTACAAGGGAAATTAGGAAATATTTTGTGGAAAATAAAAAATGAAAACACAACATACCAAAACTTATGGAATGGAACAAAGGTAATGCTGATGTATATTACTAGAAGGAAAGCTAAAAACTGTAACATGGGACTGTGTAAGATAGTAAAACCTCATGTAAAACACAAATTTGGGTGACATTGCATATATAAGACTGTTTCTACAAAAAATAAATACAAATATACTAGAGAGAAGGAAAAAGAATAATAGCTATGTACAGCAGGGGAAGCATAGAGACATTGAGAGTTGATGAGTTTTTTTGTTTATTATTATTGGAATAATAAAAGTGCTGTAAGAATGATTGAAGAGATGAATGCACAAATATGTGATTACACTGAATACCACTGATTGTACACTTTGGATGGATTTATGCTTTATTAATATGTATCGATAAAATTGATTTGCTAAAAAAAAAAAAAAAAAGGAAATGCTGAGAGTGAAATTTATAGCTCTAAATACTTACATTAAAAAAATAAGATTTCAAATCAGAGGCCTAATCTCAAAATGGGAGGAACTAGAAAAAGAAGAACAAATAAAACACAAAGTGAGCAGGAGGAAAGGCACAGCAAAGATTAGAGCAGAGTTAAATGAAAGAGAGAATTAAAAAATACAATTGAGAGAAGAAAAAAACAAAACTAGGTTCTTTGGAAAAATCAACAAAATTGGCAAACTTTTAAAGAGACTGGGGAAAAAGAGAGAGAATACAAAATACTAAATTTAGAAATGAAAAGGGGGGCACTACAACAACCCCACAGAAATAAAAAGGACTATAAGAGGATACTATGAACAACTGTAGTCCAAAAAAGTTGATAACCTAGATGAAATAGACAAACTCCTAGAAACACAAAAACTACCTACACTGACTCAAGAAGAAAGAGAAGATTTCAACAAACCACTAACTAGTAAAGAGATTGAATCAGTAATCAAAAATCTCCCATCAAAAAAAAATCCAGGACCATATGCCTTCACAGATGAATTTTACCAAGTATTTCAGGAGGAATTAACACAAATTCTCATCAAACTATTCCAAAAAATTGAAGAGGAGGGGATACTCCCTAATTCATTCTAAGAGGTCAATGTCACTCTCACACCAAAGTGAGATAAAGGTAACATAAGTAAGTAAGAAAAATTACAGACCAATATCTCTTATGAATATAAATGCAAAAATACTCAACAAAACACTACCAAAATGAATCCATAGCATATTACAAGAATCATACACCATGATTAAGTGGGAATTATCTCAGGTATGCAAGTTTGGTTCAACATAAGAAAATCAATTAATGTAATACACCACATTAACAGAATGAAGGGGGGAAAAAAATACCTGATCATCGTCATTGATGACAAAGTCTCTAGAGCAAAGCAGGAGGGTACAAGATCAACACCAGAAAATCAGTAGTGTTTCTATACACTAACAGTGAGCAATCAGAAAAAGATATCCAGAAAAAAGTTCCATTTATAATAGCAACTCAATGAATCAAATATCTAGTAATAAATCTAAACAAATCTAAAAATAATCTAACCAAATATCTAGGAATAAATATAACCAACATGTACACAGAAAACTATAAAGCATTGCAAAAAGAAATCAAAGGAAACCTAAATAAATGGAAGGACGCACCATGTTCATTGACTGGAACGCTAAATATTGTTACCATGTCAATTCTACCCAAAGTAATTTACATATTTGAAGCAATCACAATAAAAACTCCAATATCCTTCTTTACAGAAATAGAAAAGTCAATCACAAATTTATATGGAAAGGTAAGGGGCTCTGAATAGCTAAAGCCATTCTGAAAAATGGGAATGAAGTTGGAAGACTCAAACATCCCCATCTTAAAACATAGTACCAGAGAAAAAGGAAAATGAAAACAAACAAACAAACAAACAAACAAAACTTAGTACCAAACATGTTGCTGGCACAGGATAGACATATAGATGAATGGAATTGAATTTACAGCTTAGAAATCAACCTTCACATTTATGGAGAACTGATTTTTGAAAAGGGGGCAAAGACCACTCAACTAAAAAAGTTCTCTTCAATAGGTAGTACTGGGAAAACTGGATCTCCATATGCAAAAGAATGAAGGTGGACCCCTACCTCACAGCATATATGAAAATCAAGTCAAGATGGATTAAAGACCTAAATATAAGAGCCAGAGCTATCAAACTCTGAGAAGAAAACACAGGGGAACATCTTCAGGACCTGTGTTTAGGAAATGGTTTGTTTCACTTTATACCCAAAGCACAAGCAATTAAAGAAAATAATAGATGATGAGGACCTCATGAAATTTTAAAAATCTGTGCCTCACAGGACTTTAACATGAAATTAAAATGACAACTTACAAAATGTGAGAAAATATTTGGAAACCATACATCCAATAAGGGTTTAGTATCCAGAAAATGTAAAGAAATCTTACAACTGAAGAACAAAAATACAAACAACTCAGTTAGAAAATGAGCAAAAGACTTGAATAGATATTTCTTCAGAGAAGATGTAAATACAGCCAGAAAGTGCATGAAAAGATGCTCAACATCATTAACCATTAGTACATGCAGATAAAAAACACAAGTTATCATGTCACACCCGGTAGAATGGCTACTATTAGAAAATGGAGAATAACAAGAGTTGAAGAAGATATAGAGAAATAGGAACACTCATTTTTTTTTGGTGGGAAGGTAGAATGGTGCAGCCACTGTGGAAGACACTCTGGCAGTTCAGCAGAAGTATAGAGTTGCCATATGACCTGGCAATCCCACTCCTAGGTATAGCCCTGAAATAATTTAAAGCAGGTGTGACAGTTTGCATTTTGTGAATCCCAGAAAAAGATTATGTTCTTAAACTAATCCATTCCCATGGGTGTGGGACCCTTTGATTGCACTAAATTCAGTTAAGGGGGCTTTGATAAGATTACTTGATATGATCCATTTATGGCTTCTGATTGGACTACATCAGTGAGTTGTGAGCCAGCTTCTATCTCTGCCCTCTTGCTGGGTCTGATATGAATGGAGACAAAGAGAGAGACACACACAGAGAAAGGAAGCTGCCATTTTGACCCAGCCACGTGAGAGAGGGCTCAAGGATCACTAGCAGCCAAAGCTTAAGCATGAAGCCTCCAAGAGGCTGGGCCCACAGAGCAGCTGAAGGCTGAAGAGATGAGCCATAAGCCTGATAGCTCACAGCTGATCTTGGGAAGAATGCAGAGCAGCTGAGACAGAGAGGAGGCCTGGTAAGAGACAAGCCCATGCCTGGTTTCCCACATCTGAGCTCTGGGAGACGGTAGATTTTGGAGGGAAAGGCAGGGACTGAGCAGAGATCGGTGGCCATCTTCATCAGTTAGCAGAAACCTAGAATCACCAGTAGCTGACTTTGGTGAGACAGTATCTCTTCTGATGCCTTGATTTGGACCTTTCACAGTCTCATAACTATAAGCTTGTAAACTAATAAATCTCCATTGTAAAAGCCTACCAATTTCTGGTGTATTGCCTTTGGCAGCTTTAGCAAACTAAAACGGCATCCAAGTGGAAAAGTTGAATAGACAATTATATATGCAAATACAGTGAGTGGTAAGATCTGGAACAAAAGATTTGGGAATTATCAGCAAATAGACGATATTGACCTCATAGATCACTTAGTAAGTTAGTATAGATGGAGAAGAGAGATGGAAAGGCCAAGCACTGGAAATTTATACAAAGAAGAAAATAAAAAAAATTGCTAATTAAAATTTTTAATTTTAAACTGTACTGAAATTAAAAGAAATTCTAATTTAGGAATAAATGAAGGGAGGCAAGAGAGTAGTAGCAGAATAGTTTTGAATCTACTCAAATCCTTTCTTGAAAGTAGAAAAGGCAAGTAGACTACAAAAGAAAAAGCCAACAGATAGCATTATCAACAAAACTAGATGATCAAATATCATCCACAAACTTAATAGCATGAGCATATGGGGTCAAACCAGGAACATCAGAAGAGTCAAGCAGGACCAGCAGCTGTGAGGAAGCAGCCAGAGAAAACAATGTTCATAAACAATGGCTAACCCAAAAATTGCTACTGAGTATTTATCCCCCAAAAGAAGTGATTTGATAGGGAGAGAAGGACTCTGCTGGTAGATCTGAGTGTGTTTTGTAGGCTCCAATTTGCAGAGGAGTGCAAGAAGAACACAGGAAGGTCTAATGATATAAGCAGAATCCTAAGCCACTGCCAACTATTGGATTTTACACAAACAAATAAAAACATCTTGTTATGTTAAGCCACTTAGATTTCAGGGTTTATCTAATACTGCAAGTAATGTTAGCTTAGCTAAAATAGAAATTGGTACCAGAAGTAGGAGTAAAAAACATATAAATTCTGTGACACTGGCAGAAGGAAACTAGGGAACTAATAATAGAGGCTGGAAACATGGAGAATCAAGTTAGGCAGTGGGAAAATAATTAGTGATGGTGATACCTCTGATATCTTGGATGGCAGACCACAATGCTGCCTAGTGTATGGCTCTAGCAAAAAGATTGGAAAACAGACTTGTGTTAGCTTGCATTGGATATTACTAGCTTTATTGAGCAAGCTATTGGAAGAAGAAAGAACTGAACTAAAAAAACTTTCCAGTATGCCTGGAATATGAAAGGGAATAAGGAAGCATCTAGAAATTTTAAGTCTTGAAAAGTTAAGACTGCTTACTTCAAACATTAGGGTATAAGTTTTGTAGGTTTTTTTTTAAATGTGTTAAATGGTCCTAAGAAACAGCTAAGTGGAAAATTTCAGATTGATCCTAGCCTTCAACCCAATCCTGCTGGCCTTAAAATCACTGTCATTGAATTGAGAACGAAGAGTGGTGATGAAAAGGAAAATAAATAAATCAGGCTTAAGAATTATGTCGAAGAAAGAATTTTGGGCATGGCTACTGTCATATTTGACTGGAAGGAAAGAGAAGAAAGGCTTATTTATCAAGGGAATTGAATTGCTAAAGAAAGAAAAAACAAAAATAAAAAACACAACCATGAGTTGAGGCTTAAAACTCTGACTGAACATTAAAACAGCCTTTAGACCACCACACTTATCCAGGCAGGAAGCAGACAATAAAATCTCTAGAGTTCTCAAGGCCCACTTCATTTATGGCCATTGCAGATAATGTACAAAGCAAGAAACTCCCAGATGGCAAAACCAGAGGTAACAGAGAACAATGGTCAAGGAAATTCCTCCTAAAGATCAGAACCAAGTCTAATCAGGAATTGCCCTCATTACCAGGACTTCACAAGGACTGTCCAACACAACTTCATCATTACTATGGAAATAATGTGTATAGTTGCAATTTTCTGTCTTCTGAATGGATGTATTTATTAGTTATCCTACCCCTGTCCCACCCTGCAGGTTGGCTCAAGTCGGGGAGAGAGAAACTTGCAACTAGTTCAGTCATCCAATGGATAATTGGCGATCATGCCGTATCAAAAGATATGATTCTGAAATATTTTTAAACATATGTACTTATATGTATATATGTGTATTTTACTTTTTAATGCTCTAAACGATGTTTAATGCCATCAATTTATAAGTCTTTTCAGCTTAGTGTAAGACTTTATCATCAAAGTCTTAATTAAACGACCTTAGGTTGACAAAATCCAGCATGCCTTCTTGATAAAAACACTTGGAACACTAGTAATAGAAGGAAAGTTACTTAACATGATAAAAGACATACATGAATAGCCCACAGCTAACATCCTATTTAATGGTAAAAGAATGAAAGATCAAGGACAAGACAAGGATGCCCACAGTCACAACTGTTATTCAACATTGTGATGAAAGTTCTTGCCAGAGCAATTAGACAAGAAAAAAGAAATAAAATGCATACAAAATGGAAAGAAAGAAGTGAAACTTTACCTCTGTGCAGATGATATGACCTATATACAGAAAACTCCAAAATATCCACAACAAAGCTGCTAGGGCTAATAACTGAATACAACAAAGTGGTGGGATACAAGATCAACATCCAAAAATCAGTAGTGTTTATATATACAAACAATGAACAACTAGAAGATATCAAGAAAAAAAATTTCCTTTCACAATAACAACTAAAAGAATCAAATATTTAGGAATAAATCTAACTAAGGATGTAAAGAACTTGTACACAGACAACTACAAAACATTTCTAGATTTTTATTTATTTATTCATTTATCC
Organism: Tolypeutes matacus; assembly: GCA_026826555.1. Lineage (NCBI taxonomy): Eukaryota > Metazoa > Chordata > Mammalia > Cingulata > Chlamyphoridae > Tolypeutes > Tolypeutes matacus. The sequence continues at coordinate 8,947,819 of JAKSZT010054399.1, forward strand.
CCCCCTTGCTGCTTGTGCTCGCTGGGTCAGCTGACCACGCCGCACGGGCGGGCTTGCCTTCACCAGGAGGCCCTGGGAACCGAACCCGGGGCCTCCCATATGGTAAACGGGAGCCCTACTGATTGAGCCACAGCTGCTTCCCTACAAAACATTTCTGAAAGAAATTAAAGACCTAAATAAATGGAAGTATATTCCATGTTCATGGATTGGAAAACTAAACATCATTAAGATGTCAACACTACTCAAAGCAATTTTAGATTCACTACAATCCCAATCAAAATTCCAATAATCTTCTTTGCAGTATGGAAAAACCAATCATCAAATTTATATGGAAGGGTAAGGGGCACCACATAGCTAAAATCACCTTGAAAAAGAAGAATGAAATTGGAGTACTCACACCTCCCAATCTTAAAACTTATTACAAAGCCACATTAATTAAAACAGACTAGTTGGCACAAAGACAGACATATAGATTAATGGAATCAAACTGACACCTCAGAAATCATCCCTCACATTTATGGCCAACTGCTTTATGACAAGGGGCAATGACCACTCAATGGAGAAAAACAGTCTCTTCAACAAATGGTGCTGGGAAAACTGGATCTCCATTTGCAAAGAAAAGAAGGGGGAACTCCACCTCACACCATATATAAAAATCAACTCAAATGGATCAAAGACCTAAATATAAGAGCCAGAGCTATCTAACTCCTAGAAGAAAAAATACATCATCAGGACCTATGTTAGGCAATGGTTTCTTAGAATTTACACCCAAAGTAAAAGCAATTAAAGAAAAAAGAGATGAATGGGACCTCATCAAAATTTAATAATTTATGCCTCAAAGGGCTTTATCATGAAAGTAACAGGACAATTTACACAATGGGAGAAAATATTTGGAAACCACATATTCAATAAGAGTTTAATATCCAGAATATATAAAGAAATCCTTCAACTCAACAACAAAAAGACAAACAAACCAATTTAAAAATGGGCAAAAGATTTGAATAGATATCTTTCCAAAGAATAGATACAAAGGGCCAGAAAGCACATGAAAAGATGCTCAACATCATTTGCCATCAAGGAAGTGCAAATCAAAACAAAAATGAAATACCATTTCTACTAGAAAATGGAAAATAACAAGTGTTGGAGAGGATGTGAAGGAATAGAGATGCTCATTCATTGCCAGTGGCAGTGTGAAAAGGTGCAGCCACTGTGGAAGACAGTTTGGCTGCTCTTCAGAAAACTAAGTATAGAATTACCCATATAAACCCAAAATCCCACGACTAGGTATATAACCAAAAGAATTGAAAGCAGGGGCTCGAACAGATATTTGCATATCAATATTCATAGCAGCTTATTCACAATTGCCAAAAGATGGAAGCAACCCAAGCACCCATCAACTGATGTGTGGTTAAATAAAATGTGGCATATGCACACAATGAAATATGATTCAGCTGTAAAAATGAATGATGTCCTGATCTGTACAATAACACGGATAACCTTGAAGACATCATGTTGAATGAAATAAGCCAGATACAAAAGGACAAATAGTCTATGATCTCATTGGTAGGAAATTATTAGAATAAGCAAACTCATAGGGCCAAAATCTAGAATTATGTTACCAGAGGATGGGGTGGAAATTTGAAAGGGGAAATTGAGGCTTCAATTGTACAGAATTTCTATTTGGGATGATGGAAATATTTTGGTAATGGATGGTGGTGATGGTAGCACAACATTGTGAACATAATTAACATCACTGATAGATATATCTTAATGTGATTAAAAGGAGAAATGTTAAATTGTATATATGGTAACAGAATAAAAAAATTTTAAATGCATGGAACTACAGTACAAAAGCAGTGAACCATAAGTTAAGAGCACAATTATAAAAATGTGCTATCATAAATTGTAACAAATGTTCCATACCAATGCAAGGAATTAATAATAGGGTGTCTGTGGGAATCCTGTATTTTTTGCATGATTGTTCTGTAAACTTCTCTAATAAAAAAAAATTTTTTTAACTACCTTAGGTCACCTTGCTTGTCTCTGCCTATTTCCCAGTCTAACAACACCTCTTTTATCTACCATCAATACCTAACTGAAGACTTCATATTGCAACTACTCCTGAGTTAAATTTTTTTAAGGATCCACAATACAATATAAGAGAAAGAAGACCTGCAACTAGGAAATAGTCCACTGTCTTAGTTTAACTTCCCCCAGAAGCAAACCCTGAGACAAAGATTTGAATTCATGTAGTTTATTTGGGAGGCAATTCCAGGAAACACTATTCAAAGATTGGAAGAGTGAGATAAGGAAGGGCAGGAAGCCAATAAAAGGTACTTCCTCAAGCAAGTGTCTTCTCAAGGACTTTACCCCACTTAGGTACATGCACATCAGTATCATTCCATCGACTGGATGAGGGAATTCCTCTGGGCCCATGACTGAGGGTGGTTCCTCAAGGGGTTGATTTCATCACTTCCAGACTATTGCATATTCAGAAAGAGCAGGCTCTGTAGGCCAGAGAAAGCCCTCATGCAGAGGGACACAGGTCCCAGCAGTTGGAAGTCAAATCAGATTGTACCAAAATGATAAGGACCAAAGTTAGATGGGAGAGCATTAACAGATTAGACTCTATCCTCCACGGGGTAAGAAAGTATAGTTAGAAACAGCTAAGCTTAAAATGTTAGAGACTACTTTTCTGACAGATTTCCTCATGATATTCAGAAAATATTATCAGTTAAACCTCTATCTAGGATCTATTCCTAGAAATCTTTGCCTTTCAGGATTCAGGTGAGAGGAAGAGTAGTTTCTCACTATTAAAATATTAGCAAACTATTCTCATGCTTCATAGCCAGAATAGATTCCAATATCTAGGTTCCAAAAGAACTCATAACATAACATCTTTTTTCTTAGTATAAATGAGGTTGCCATCTCCCTCTAGTTTCTCCAATTCTGAGTTTATAGCTACAGTAAATTATTTTACTCCACTTATACATAGCATATATGCATTTCTAAAAGTGCTAAATATTCCAATAATTTGTCTATTGTTAGTTTTCAAATCGTAATATTACTTGAAGGTGAAAAGGACATAGTTAGGTCAACAAGTTATCTATGTTTGGCTCCACTATGAATATTTCTATGAGCTATAGATCTTCTGAATTGTGTTGATCTTAGGTTGATATTTCTAAATTTTGCCTTGTTTTAAAAATACAAACAGTATTGAGAGGAGAAAAGGGAAAGAGGCTTAACTATATACTGACTGATATAATTCAATCATTCTGAAATTTTGCACATAAAAATAAATAAAGTGTGCGTGGATAAATGAGAATTCTTTGCATTGCTCCTTCAGGCCAGTGCTGTTTGTTCTAGATTGTAAACTGGAGAGTTTTGCATTTTATGGACTAAGGGTTTGTACCACACCATGCACTTAAAAAAAGCCTATTTTGAATTTAAGTATTAATATTTTGATACTAATATTCAAAAATTCTTCTAAGATTTTATTACAGTCAATGATATGGATTGGGCTAACTTTTTTTTTTTAAGTTCTGGTGAGAACTATATATATTCTCTGTTGAACATATGGAAGATGTTCAGAAGTCACATGTAAACTAAATTCTGCCATAGTCTAACAATTTAATTTAAAGACCAGCATGTTTCTAAGAGGAAAGTTATCTGTGGTAGCTATTCATGTTGCTCACCTTTACCACATTCTATACCACATTCTATTTTCCATCCAGGCAGCTGGTAGAATTGAACATCCTGGCTCCCAAATGCTTGGGGAGGGCCCAGAACTAGCTGTGAGCTAACGTGAGTTATTTTAAGACTGCAGTATTTAATTGCTTTTTTGAGACCATCAAAAATTCTCTTTCACTCTACCAAAGCAGCTAGCAATATCCAAGAAGATGCCTGTTCTACCCACTTGGGTCCTGAATGACCACACATAGAACAGAGACATCCTTCCTGCGGTAGATGGAATTACATTCTCCAAAAAAGACATAAACAAGTCTTAATCTGCGTTCCTGTGGGTATGAAGCCATTTGTAAATAGTATCTTTGAATAAATCAGGGTGAGCCAAGGTGTGGACTCTCTTCACAAATAGGATCTTCCAAGGTTCTATTTGGGTTTGGCCAACTGAATCAGGGTGGGTCTTAATCCACATTAATGGAGGCTTTATATGGAGAGAAAAGCTGACTACAGAGGAGAGAGAAGTGGAAACCAGAAGAGCAGATCCAAAGAGAGAGATTGCGTTATGTCAGGAGTCAAAAAATGAGACCCAAGGAACCCCAAGGACTGTGGAAAGCCAATGTCAGAACACTACAGACTTCAGGGAGAAAGCACGGCCTGCTGATGCCTTGATTTTGGACTTTCAGCTTCCAAAGCCAATAGATTCCTGTTGTTACGCCAACTCATTGGGTGTTGTTGTAGCAGATCTGGCAAACTAAGATACAGCCCCCTTCAACATGTTGGACACATAGCATAAATGAAACTGAGCCTTTGGGATGTAAGCCACCAACTCTGGGGGTTGTTTGTTACTGCAGCATAATGGTGATGGATACCTTCCATTTGTTGCACCCCCACCACCACCGGGTCCACTGTCCATCCTACTCTGCTGCAGGAAGCCAGCCTAGAAAGAGTCTATCACTTAGCTCTTTTGCTCTCTGGTTTCTGATTGGGTTCATTAGACAGCACTGGTGAGAGATTAGAGGGAGAGTAGGCCTCCATCTAATTGGGTCCCTCTATCAAAGTCATGGCTTTTCTCATAGGACTCTGCCTTTTCATTAACGGCTCCCTTCCCTCAATCCTTCAGGCCTAGAGGTAGAAACTCTAGGATATTGCACTCTCTCGTGGTTCCCTTATATCCCACCAGCATCTCTGTTAATAGTCCCTTTATTAAATATTCCTTGAATAATTCTACTGGAGTGAACCATTTATTTCCTGCTAGGGCCCTGACTGATATGCTATTTTAAATTATACTGTTTTAATTATTCTATCAAGAAAACATTGCATTGTTAAACAGCATTCTTCCTGAACCACTGCGGTTTCCACTGCATTCAACCTTGCCAAAATCAAGGAAGAGGCTGGGATATCTAAATTCCACTGTCTCCCCAACATTACTTACACAATGAAATTCTTTCCCCCAGACAATTATGCCTTTATGTCTGTGAAAACAATAGCATATCTAAATTACAAATGTGCTGCCCCACTGTCCAAGTTATTTTTTAAATCCAGCACCGATTCTTTAGTACTTTGGGGAAATTTTAGAAAGCCAGATCTTTGATATTCTCCTTCCTCACATTACCTTTCTCCATTTCTCCCCCCAGGTTGAGTTTACTTTTACACAAAGTGTTGAAAGGACAATCACCATAATAATAATATTCATAGAGAATTGATTAATAACTCCAAATACTGGATATTGGTAATAGATAAGTACTGATGTGCCTCTAGCCGGTTAATAAATAAAGTAATTCATTCAGGGAAGGTAAGAAGCTAATAGATTATTTAATTACTTGGAACCAGGGTAAAGTTGTTCCATCCCACACACAAGTATCTGATGACATCATCTAAGGAACATCATGAAAGGATCTCAAATATATACATTAAAGTTTCAAAAAGAGAGAGAAACTAGTAAATTACAGATTATCATCTATGGAATACGTTCAAAGCACTATTTAACAAGCCTATATTTTAAATTCTTATAAATGAAAGTGATTTTGCCATTATAGGTAATTTATGGTTTTTGGAAATGTCTTACCAAATCATCTCCTAGAATTCCAATCCAAGTTTGTTAGATTCAGATAGATATTTTCTCCCACTGAAAAGTACTTTTTGTTTTTTCCTCCTGGGCAATGCTTTTTTTTATCCTGGAATCCTCATTTTATATAGTGTTTCACAATTTAAAGTTCTTTTCATATACAGTGGTAATTCTTAACCTTTTATAAGCTGTGGAGTCCTTTAAAGATCTGATGGCAATAATGAATATTCTCCCCAGAATTCTGTACATGTGCCCATACATAAACTACCATAAGGAATTTTGGAGGGCCATTGATACCCTAAAGCCTTTCTAAAGGTCAGTAACTCCTGTGATCTATAGGTTAATTCTCATGGCACCTCTATGAGAGAAGTATTGTTATACCCTTTTGTTTCAATTAAGAAAATTAAGCCACAGAGTAGTTAAATGATTTACTGATATCACACAGCAGGATTGGTTATTAAACTCAATTTGACACTTTGTAAAAGCTTTTCCCACTGTGCTATGACTGCCTCTTATATATTTGTTAATGTGAATCATCACCTGTATTCAACTAAAAAGTATTTTATGTAGTTTGGATAAAATCAAATTTATTGAACAAGAGACCCAGGATATCTAAAGCTTCTTTAATAAATCCATGACTAAATATTCCATTTGATGTTCTGATTGTAACTCCATTTCTTTAAAGATTGAGTTTAATTTCTTATCTAAAAAATTCATTCACTCAGAATCATTTACAGATTATCCCATGATGCTATGCAAAATTAAAAGCAAATATCTATGCCTAAAACCTAGATGTGGCTCATTATTTAAAGACCTTTTGGTTTCTTTTGTTTTCCTCTCAGCATTCATAAGCTGCCTACCACCTTGGACTCTAGGCCTCCTGCCACAATCTGTGCTTGCCTGGTTTTTCCTAACGTACCTCTACCTGACTCAGTCTTCCTGACCAAGAATGCACAAAGCTTTTATTTTCTATTAGATTGAGTCATAAAATTGCAGTTTGTATAGTATAAAAACAGTGGAATATTACCAACTGAATATCATTGTACCTTATTTAGTTTAGTGAGTTGTCCTTTTTTGGGTGTCTAAGTCTTGCTTGGCATAGGAAGAGAATGACAAGGACACTTGACTAATCATAAGAAGACCTGGTTCTAATTCATTTTGCCAGCTGCCGGGGAATTACCTTAGGTGAATCACTAATACTGAGTATCAGTTTTCTGATCTGAAAATGAAGGTGATACAGTTCATGTCTATATCATAGGGTTATGGAAAAATATCAAAATAAATAATATTGACAGGGAGAGAAAATGCTTCAGAAATTTAGAAAGCACCATACACGTTTAGGCTGCTGTTATTAGAGTCGATGAAGAAGCCTCAATCAGAAAAACTGGTATCAATTTTTTATTTTTATTTTTTATTTTTATTATTATTATTTTTAAGATTTTATTTATTTATTCATTTATCCCCCCCTTGCTGCTTGTGCTCGCTGGGTCAGCTAACCACGCCGTGCGGGCGGGCTTGCCTTCACCAGGAGGCCCCGGGAACCGAACCTGGGGGCCTCCCATATGGTAAACGGGAGCCCTACTGATTGAGCCACAGCCGCTTCCCTGGTATCAATTTTTTAAAGAAAGATCAGTGACATCATATGTCCACTAAATTACTCACTGCAAATGTCCATCCACCATTATGACATCCCTTGTCTTAGTTTATTACAGGGCTGCCAATGCAAAGTACCAGAAATGGGTTGGCTTTTATAGAGGAGATTTCTTTGGGATAAAAGCTTACAGTTCCAAAGATTTGAAATGTCCAAATCAAGGCATCAACAGAGATGCTTTCTCAGGGTCCTGACACATGGTAAATTCTCTGCATTCCCCTCCAGAACCTGCCGTCTCCCTGAGCTCAGCTGTGGACAATCAGACATAGTCCAATCAGCTGTGAGCTATCAGGCATAAGGCAGGGCTTGAGCCTTGAGCTGCTCCACTGGCCCAGCCTCTTTCAGTGTCTCTATGCTTTGCTGGTTCCAGACTCTGGGACTTCTCTCAGCCTCCAGGGCTTCTCTGTTTTCCTGCAGTCCTCTTTTGCACATGGCAGGATCAATAATGGTGGCTTCCTTTTTCTCTGTGGTTCTCGTAAGAGGATAGAGACTCAACCGGAATCACGCCTCACTATGTATTCCATTCAAAAACAACCTAATCAAGTGATCTAAAATAGATCTGATGCAATCAAAGGGTGCCGCACCCACAGGAATAGATTAGTTTAAGAACATAATCTTTCAGGGATTCATAAAAGAACTGTAAACTGTCACATCCCTTATGTTTGTATTGCTTTATTACATGATGCTGATGACCACATCAGAATGACTTTTCTGACCAACTTCGTAGAGGAGCCAATGTGGTTCCTCACTGAAGACAAGCCAATTCACGAGTTATATAATAGGCTCAGTGAACTTGCATGGTGCATTTATTTACACACTGAGATTGCATGATATTTTAGGACCACTTCATCAGAAATCACACCAACCTAATGGTCTTAAAAATTAACCTTTAGTGCCTACTTAAATATAGAGGGATCAGTTTATTATAAAGGGTACATGTGGGATTTAAAAATATATACTATAAAATTGGTTTAGTAGATTTTTTCCAAGATTTTTAATGCAGTAGGGCTCATTTTTTGCCAACTTTCCTGCAGCCTAATGTTTGAATAAGCAGCATTTCAATATGGCTTTCAGCATTGGGATCAAGCCCTTCAATAAATGCAGCCAATAATAAATTATATCCTTTGACTGCAAAATGTGCAAGGCAAATGCAATCCCATGGGCAAAAAAAACAAATGGCAGCAGGGAAGACCCTTCAGCAGTGGTTCTTCAGGGCCATAAAACCCCAGTTGGGGATATTGGCTCAGAATAGTTATAAAATAATGAAATTCCTAGTATTTTATAGATATTTTCAAAGAATAAATTAAACTAAAAAGGAATTCCTCAAAAAGGCCAGTTTTATGATGATTTTAAACATAATATACATTCCTAAGCAAACAATAACTGTAGTCATTTTGGGCCTTTTTAAAATATTTAATAGGTAAGTAAGTAAAATATGAATTTTTTTAAAACTGGGAATATACATCTCAGGCCTCAAAGGTGTGTGTACAAAATATTTTAACTTTATTTTTTCTATAACAATTAATTGCTTGAGCCCTGTGGCAGTTCAAGATTATTTTATGAATCTCAAAATGAGAAAGTTTATGTTGGTAAACTAATCTGTTCCTCTGGGTGTGAAACCCTTTGATTTCAATAAATTCAGTTAAGGGGCCTTTGATTAGATGACTTGATAAGATCATTTTAGGGCTTTGGATCAGACTATGTCAGTGAGGTGTAATTCAGGTTGAGTCCTCACCCCTTGCTGAGTCTGATATAAATGGACTCCCAGGGACAGACAGAGGAAGAAAAAGGGAACTGTCATATTTGATTCTGCAATGTGAGAGAGAGGATTGCTTATGCACAAAGACCCCAAGAGGCTGGGCTCATGGAGCAGCTCAAGAGGAGACCATCCCTGCTATATGCCTGATAGCTTATAGCTGAACTTGAGAAGAAAGCACAACAGCCGAGACTGATATATGAGGACCAAAAAGAGACAAGCCCTATGCCTGGTTGCTCAAATCTGAGCTCCAGGAGAAGGTAGATTCTGGAGGGGAAGGCAGTGACCTCTGCAAAGATTGGTACCCATCTTGCTTTACCATGCAGCACACACCGGGATCAATAGCTGACCTTGGTGAGAAAGCATCTCTGATGGTGTCTCAGTTGGGACTTTTATGGCCTTGGACCTGTAAGCTTTTACCCCAAATAAACCCCCTTTATAACGGCCAAGACATTTTCTGCTACTTTGCATTGGCAGCTCCTTGGCAAACCAAAATAAGCCCCATTCCACCCAGTGTTCAAATTCAGGTTCAATCAGTCAGTGCAGTATTTTCTCAGCCTACAACTAGCCTGAAAGTTTTCTCTACTCACTCATTATCCCAGTGTTTGGCATCTTTGTTTCAGGAGGCTTACTTAGTGCCACAGGATCCATGGGGAGGAGGGGCATCTGGTCCTCAATCATCATCTTCTCTCCATATGGTCAGATGGAAGAACATTCACATTTTGCTTTGTGTCTGGCCATTAGATTGATCCCCTTCCCCTCCAGTCTTGTATCATTGCACCAAACAAGTCACTTTACATCCTCTAAAATCCCTGCTATGAGGTTTACTAGCTTTCCATTACTCATGGACCCCTCAAAGGAGGGAGTAGTGGAGAATAAAATAATGTAGAGTGTAATGTGTTGGTTGGTGTAGCCGTTGGCCAATTTAATATAATTATGAATTCCAAAAATATAATTGGATCATGCTTGTAAACTGATCTGTTAATCTGGGCATGATTAAGTTATGATTAGGGCGTTGACTGGGCCATGTCAGTAGGGCGTTGAGCCCCACCCCTTGGTGGGTGGGGAATCAAATATAAAAGAACAGAGTTGAAGCAGTTTTTGAGAAGCAGTTCTGATATTGGAGGGAAGGCCCCAGGAGAAGAGAAGCGAGCTGTTTGCCTGTTCGTCTACAGCTGACCTTGTGAAGGAAACAGGAGCTAAGCCTGGAGAGACGCAGCCCTGGGAAGAGAGGAACCCAAGAAGCCTGAACCCTAGCAAACGTTGGCAGCTGTCTTGCTCCAACACGTGGCAATGGACTTTGGTGAGAGAAGAAACGTACGCTTTCTGGCCTGGTAACTGTGGACTTCTACCCCTACCCTTTATAAAGACCAACCCATTTTTGGTATTTCACATTAGCACCCCTTTGGCTGACTAATACAGTTGGTATGTAGATTATCGAAAGTATCTCTACCCTAAAGGTGGATTTACAATCCAAAAAGAACGTAAATTCAATGCTTCTTTCATAGTGGCCAAAACTCTATCAACTTGAGTATGGACTTCAGATTCAAACTGAGTTTAAATCCAAGCTCCACCACTTGGACAAATTACTACTATATTACCTAGATGCTTCATCTATAAAATAAGTATAATAGCATCTGCCTCATAGAGTTGTTGTAAGGATTAAATGAGTTAATTAATGTAAAAATATTTAGAACATTGTCTTGCATGTAATAATCACTCAATAAATGATATTGATCATCATCATTTCTTCTCCCCCCCATTTCCCCCTTCAGTTTCTCTCACTCACAGGAATGCCTTGATTTTCATGACTACAGTGAAATAACACTAAAGTTAAATCATTGAGTAAAATAAGTATGGAGCACAATGTTGGCCAAGAGAAGACCTTTTTACAGGATCAAAAATATTTTACTCCACCTGTCATTTGCCCACATGAATGTGCTGCATTCCATATTGCTCTGTAGAAATTCTTCAAATGCCTAAAAGATATCCTTTTATGTAGGTACACAAGAGTAATATTTGGATCCAGCCATCAATAAAGTTTTCATTTTATAACTATGAGCTGGGATTGGATATTTTAAGTAATGAAGGAGAACAGGATGAAGTCTGCCAGCTTTCATCTATTTCCATTCATGAAAGGATCCAATTTCAAATCCAAAGAACCAGTTCTCCCAAAGTATTACAGAGAAAAAGTGCCAAAGATTAAATCAATCCAGGATCACCTCATGGGTAACTAGCCCAGTAAGTTAATTACAGGATTCTTTGTTGCTCTTTTTATTGTGGGTAAGAGTTCTTGATGCAATATTTGGGTTAATTGAAGATTTTCTTTAAAAGTATGCAAGACAGCCAGCAAATAGTGCATTTATGTATGTAATAGAAATGGTTGTAATATATCATTAGGGCACTTCAGGGCATGTTTTATTGGTTCATTAATACAGCACATGCCTTAGGTGTATTCAACCACTCGGGGCCTATATTAATGGACCAATAAAATGTACCCGGGAGTGCCTTAATGCTACCCTAATATGGCTAAGTTTAAATTAATTTTTTCAGGCTTATCTTTTTAAAAATCATTTTTCCCTACTTGGAAAGATAGATTCCTTTATGGGGGTGGGGAGTTCATAGTGATAGAATAAGAGGAAGCAATATAATAAAAATCTTTTTGTTTCATCAATTTTCCAAAACATTTTATCCTTTCCAATGGTTCTATTTCTAATCTCCTGCATTCCACTGCTAGTGTCTTCCCTCACACTCCATGGATATGGATAATTATGCGGCTAGGAGCTGGAAAATCAGAACTATTTCATTTTGGAAGCAGCAGTTCAATATACCAGCAAATGTCATACCTACCTATAAAACCCCTATCACATTTCAAAATTCCACCTGGTCAGAACAAATTCTTGCTTAGCTTTAAGGACAGACCTCTTTCCTCCTGTCACCCAAATTAATATAAAGTGTCTCTTCTCTATCTACAATATACTTCTTCCATACCTTTTCAGAAGTATTTGAATTCTATTGTGAGCCATTTTAGATTACGGTCCAAACTAGAATATTTCAATATAATTTCTTGATAACAGAAATTTGGGGAAAGTAAAGTGCTTAATCCAGCTCAAATCTGAATTAAAGGTCTGTCCTTACCACCTACTTCTTTTATGATGTTGGTCTGTAAGCTTCCATTTCCTCCTCAGCAAAATGGTGATAACAATGCCTATCTCAAAGGAATAGCATGGAAATTAAGTGAGATGATGCATGCCACCCACTTGGTATAATGCCTGGCACTATGAACCATTCAATAAGTGGTAGTTTTTGTTGTTAACTTCTCAAACACCAGTGAAAAGAACAAGATAGATGACAATAGTTGTCTTCATGGAATAGTATGGGCTTCTCTCAGAAATGTTGTCAAATTGGGCATCCAGAGCACAAAAAGGAGATATTCCCTCTCTTATTTTTTTTCCATTACTATGAAGCATGTAACCTTTAAAGGATACTCAAAGAAATAGACAATAGCCCAGAACCTTCTGATTTCTTTAACTAGTTGAATTTTTCTAAAGAGTACAGTCACCTGGGGATATTTATTATCTCTGTTGTCACAAATGTCATTTGTAAGTCCTACAATGTGGGAAAACACTGTTCTTGATTCTTGGGGGGTGGGTAATGGAACAGAAAGACAGCGTCAGTTCTCATGGAGTTTATCTTTTAGTTGGAAAAAAAACAGATATATGGAAAAGTATAAATAACAATACAGGAGAGATTGCAAATACCACATAAGTTTGAATTCAAGAAACATAAGGGAAGAAATTTCTGTGAACTAGATTGATTAGACAAAGAATCAAGCAAGTGGTAAGACAGACAAAGAAATGTTTGTTAAGTGAGGAAGAAGGAATCCATCTGGCCATGATGAATTCAGGAGGGAAAAGTAGAGGCACTCCGTGCTGGAGAATGGAATGAGGAAAAGTGCAACATTCCCAGCAAGCTTTGATGATCAAAAACCCTTGAAGGGCCCCGGTGAGAGATACATTTGTAGAGGTCTATGGAAGATTCTACCTTCAGGTGATGGAAAAGCAATGCAGGGATTTTGGTCAGGGAAAGGGCAAGAAACGAAGGAAGTATTTTAAAACTATGTCAATTACCGTGATGTCTGGTGTGAATGGGAGTGGGGAGAGAGGGTATCAGAGAGAGCAGTTGAGAGAATATTATCATATTCTATGTTTGAAGTCATATGGACATGAATAGGAGAAACAGACAGGGAAATGGAAGAATAATTGAGAAGGAATAAAGCAATAAAAATTGATAAATATTTGGTTGCAGTAGGCAAGGGAGAGGGAAGAGTAAAAAAATAATGAAAAAGCTCTATTTTATTTGCTTATTTTAGAAAAATAATTTTTCAAAATCTCATTCTCTGAGTCTCAGTAAGTAAATAAGAATAAAACAGGTTGAGTCAGTGTAAAGCCTTCTTCATTATTAGAAAATGCCTAAAAAGTATATATCCCAATAAAGATGGGTCAGTTGAGTATATTAACATTATGTATGAAGAAAAACACATAATAATAATTTGTCAATTATTATTTCACAAAGTACGGCAAAGCTTTAAAAGTCTCATTTTTATATGGTTTCTCAGTGCCATGGCATTTTCCAAACCTTTCTGAAATGGTTCCCTTCCTCTGTTCAGAGAACCTAATAAAAATCTGAACACTGTCATCTTTCTGCGTACCAAAATTATATTTATTTGTCAAGGCCCATTTTCTCCAAGGAACTTTCTTTAACTACCCAAACCACATTGATTCCTGCCTCCTTCCCTGAACAACTTGAGGCCTTGTTGAATTAGCCACTTAATTTAGTACTTAATTATGTATATAATAGCCCTCAAGTCAGTGAATTTATAAGAGAAAAGGTCAGGATTACAAAAAAGAGCTACTCACATTTTATAAAATTTACCAGCCTACTCTCATTTTTCCAAAAAGAGGAATTCTAACCACATTTGGAATAATGACTACATCATTGTCATGAATACAACTACTCAGAGTAATTGCATTGTAAAATACTGTATCTCCATTTATTAATTCAAGTAAAATATTAATTGCATTAGTTTAGAGCTACATCTCATTATTACCATTGATTGTAAGGATCTTGGAGATAGAAAATATGTCTTTTACCAATCGGATTTTTTTTTTGCACAAATTGTACAAAAAGAAATTACTATAACTGATGATTTCTTGGGAAACTTAAACATTTAAACAATTTAAGAAAATATATTCTTTATTTTTCTAAATATCTAGTATGGTGAGGATATCCATAGTGAGGCAAGTTTGGGTCTGGGGTTGGGGCAGTTCTGCCATCTGAGGTCATCCCCAGGAATAAATTCAAGAAAATCAAGAGAAGACAAAATCCATTAAGGAGAGCAATCAGTAAAAGTTGGAAAGAACAAAATTTGGGTGTGGAAGTCAAAGAGCCAGAGGCAGATCAACATTGCGGTGTATTGCCAAGAGTCAGAGCTGGGATTTGGGAGAAACCCAGTGATGGTAGATGTAGCAGTTTAATATTGTTTATGAATTCCAAAAATAGATATTGGATTATGTTTGTAAACTGGTTTGTTCCTCTGGGCATATTAGATTATATTGGATTCAGAGGTTTCATTTTTACTTGATTAAATGATGGTTAAGGCTTTGATTGGGCCACATCAGTAGGAGGTTGGTTTTCTGCCCCCCTGGTGAGCAGAGATACCGCATGGCAGAAAAGGGAGGTGGGAGTTTGAGCTGGAGGCCTGGGAAGTAAATACACAGGAGAAGAACCCAGAGGAGTAGAGATGGCCCCATGGACACGGTAGAGTCCCCAGGAAGAGAGAGAGCCTGAGAGTCTACAGCTGATCTGGTAGAGAGAACAGAGCAGCTGAGCAGGGAGAGAAATGGGCTTCCAGAGAGAGACGAGACTTATCCCATCCTACAGCTGATACTGGAAAAGCTGGGGCCATGGAGCCTTAGGAGGAAGAGGAAGGCTGAACCCTTGCAGATGTCGGCAGCCATCTTGCTCCAACATGTGGCAACAGACTCTGGTGAGGGAAGTAACTTACTCTTTATGGCCTTGTGACTGTAAGTTTCTACCCCAAATAAATACCCTTTATAAAAGCCAACAGATTTCTGGTATTTTGCATCAGCATCCCTTTGGCTGACTAATACAGTAGATCAGGTGCTAGTGTTGAAAAGTTCTAGAAATTGCTTGAATAGCCTTGGAGCATCCAAGGTTAGACTTAATCTTACTGAGTTAAAGACCTTTCCTTTGTTTATCTTGACTATTTTTTGTTTGTTTTTGCATTTATGTCCATTATCCTTTGTATTTTTAAACATGGCCTCAAAGATGGTTCATTGTTAATTTCAATAAATTGCCCTAAATTCAAATGTAATTTTTAGAGCTTCTGTGTATGCCTCTTAGTGTGTAAGTTCTTTTGTTCACTACCCATACAACTGTTAAAAACACACACACACACACACACAAAATAAAAAAAAAAAAACTACACATCTCTCACAAACCTGGAAACTGACAACACATTTTAGTGGTCAATACAGAAAGACATACATCATTTCTAACTAAAAACAACCAGATACTTGAGTTTTATAGACTTCTAGTCAATGGCTCACACTCAAGTACCAAATAAGAATCAAGTAATTCTAGTTTTGCAAATAACTATTCAAAGCTATATTGCAGAACCTGCTCATTTCCCCCGATCATCTCTATAATTTAGGTGTGAAATAATTGTTCTAAACCAGGGGTTCTTAACCAGGGGTCTGTGAACTTGAATTGAAAAAAATCAACTTATTACCTTTATTTTCTGTAACCTCTAACTGAAATCTAGCATTTCCTTCACTTAAGAATGTATGCAATAAATTAAAGTAGTATTCATTTCATATCACATTACAGTTGTTGCATATCTCGAAAAATCGCTTACACTCATCTATACTTCAAAATTACAGTAGTTGTTAGACCCAATGCTAGTTGATGTCATAGAACTATCTGCCGCTACATTCTGAGAAGGGGTCCATGGTTTTCACCAGACTGGCAAAGGGGTCCATGGACCAAAAACGGTTAAACCCCAGGTATAAACTTTCTGAAAGGCAATTTGGCAGTTCATTTTAAAAGCTTGCAAATGTCCTTATCCTTTGACAGAACAATCATGTTTGTGAATTTCTTAAGGAAATAGACATGGATGTGTGCAAATATTTTGCTACAAGCATGTTCATCACATAATTGTTAATAATAGGTTAAAACAATAAAATAAAAACCAACCCAAAGTTACCAAGTAGGAGTTTGGTTAAGTAAACTATGGAAAATCCTTATAATGAAACATTGATTAAACACACACACATGCCATTCATATATATATACATAAATATAGTAGAAGAACATTTAATGATATAGAATGATCATTAAAAGTTAGAGGAAAGCAAGTTACAAAGCAGTCTATAATGTGTGATCCCCTAAAAAAATTTGAGAAAGAACGAGACATAGCAAATATAGAATATCAATATTCCTTATCCCTGGGTGTTCTTAGACTGGAATTCAAACTGTTAATTGTAAAAGAGCCCCTATGATCTAGTTCCTACCTACTTTTCAGTTTCCTCTCTGCCACGTTCCTTTTTACTCACTACTGTCCAGTCATTTGTGCTTCTGTTCCTGGACCATGCCAATGGCCTTCCAGGTTCAGAGTCTGGACAGTTGTGGAGCCCCCTTCTAGAACACTCTCTTCCACCTACCACCCTCACATACAGTACCCTAGTCATCCACCCTGATTATGGGTCCTCTAAGAACCCTGAGCTCTTTTTATCATGGAATTTAAGCCTATTGTAATCATATAGCTATTTGTGTGGCTAGCTATGTAATAACTGTTGTCTCTAATGAGCCACAAACTCCAGAAACTTACAAAATATGTATTACACATAGTAGGAACTCAATAAACTATGACTGAATGGATGGGATTACAGTATATTTACTTTCTTCTCTTTGCTTTTTAAAAAATTTCTACATCGCATGCATATAATTTTCTATAAGTTGTTCAGTGCTGTGTTGGCATTCCCTCTGCTAAAAATAAAGTTGTTTCTTATCTATCCCTGTCTGCTGATCTCTTGTAGCAGCCAGGGATGCTTGATCTCATACACATTGAAAAAAAAAAAAAAAAAAAAAAAAAAATTTAAATTATAAAAAAGCTCTAGGGGAGCATATTTAGCTCTGTGGCTGAGTACATGCCTCCCACATAGGAGATCCTGGGTTCAATCCCTGGTACCTCCTAAAAAAATAAACAAACAAATAAATAAACACCCTACCTGTAATAGTCTAAAATTAAAGAACACCAAGTTTGGAATGTGCTTGAATTATTCCAGGTATATCCACACTCCAAGATCTATCCTTTGCTTGCCAGGATAGATCATGACTAGATCATGACTTTAAATCAGGATTTTACATCTTTGTTTCATATTTAAGCTTGAATCTGATTTCATTTTTTTCACTGCCGTCCTTAGAAGCACCTCAAAGAACATAAATGCCAAGCAGGAAGTTGCTGTGTGGATGGTGGCAGGAATTTTGCCTTAAGTTAAGAAGCTATTTCTTAGATACTAAGTACTAAAAGAGGAATTTCATGAGTCAGATAAAAAGAAGAGATAACTCTTGAATTGTGGAATAGGTTCAGTGGTGTATGTGAACTGATAATATCTTTCCCTTCTCCTTTCTTTCAGCCTTGACCTATGAAGAAAGAATTTGGTTTCCACACCTCAGCCAATTTTGAAATGCCAACCTAATATATGATCCGCAGTCTTAGCTCATGATTCTTTTTTGATGAGAACAGATCCCTATGTTTGTGCTTGTTTAGTTGAGTTTTTATAAAAATTTTTTAAGTCGCATCTCTCTTTTAAGCACATAAAATATATTTCAACACTTAACAATACAAGAAGTATAATCTAGGGTTACAAAATGTTCCAGTTAAGTTTCTCTTTTGAAGTGATGACCAAGGATTGCTCCACTGGGCTGACACCGTCGTAGTTTAATGGTATGTTATAAAAACACTTTTCAACATGAAACAGGAAAGTTAACCTGCCAAATTTACTTAAAAATATGAAATTAATTTCCTGCCGCAGTCTTAATGCCAAAAAGAATTTCATTCAATGTTGAAGGTTTGTAAATTGAATCGCCACGTAAAAGTTGGAAGTTGAATGCTTGTGTTCCGAATTAAGGCTCAAGTTATTATTTCTACTTGAGAGAAAAGAACAAATATAGTACTTCCTTTTCAAGTGGTCAGAATTGTTCAATATGTGTATAAGGTTTCTGATAGTATTTTAAGTTCATTATTATTAACCTGGCAGGCAACACAGTTTTCTAAATGAGTATAAATTTTGATAAAATGAAATATAACTGCATTATCATAACTGCTTCCTCTTGACTTTTTCCTAATCTAGCCAAATTCAGTGTTTCTGGTAGAACCACTTGAGTTCACATTAGATTTATCTCACCCTATAAAAGCACAATTCATTAAGCAGACTAGTCTATTTAAACTAAGGCAATTTTATCACAGTCAATTCAATTATTCAACACTGCTTTTTTAACTCACTACTTAAAGCTTTCTTTTGACAAGTACTCCTTTAAATAAATGAGTTGTAATTTAAAGAATGAAAAAAGATCCAGTCCCCTTACAAAATATGCAATTAGCCCATAGCAAGATGTTTTTCTGATACAAAACTAAATTTTATTCGAATGTTAGATTGGATCTCAAGTAACAAAAGCCACGGAGGTTATTTTTCAGCAGAAATAAATGTGAAGGAGCTTTCTTAACACAATTAACTTTACCTTCTTGTGTTGACTATATTTCCTTTTAAGGAGTTAGCTTTGGCCAAGCTTACAAAGTAAAGAACTGGGGTGATTATCTGAAAAATTTATTCTAAAGTTAACATAACATGAAATATGCAGACGACTTTCTCATCCCACTGAAAAATCATCTGTGTAGCAACTTTGCAAAGTGTTTATAAATAGTGGCATGAAAAGTTTAATACTAACTATCTAGCCGAGTGCTAGCAAAGGCAAGTGGAACTGGTATGGAAACTTCTGCTCAAAAGTTTCCCCACAAGATTTTTGTTTAAAATTACAAGGTTTAAAATGTTTTCAAGATGAAAGATTTCATCTGCAGATTAAATGAGCTGAATGAGGAATGTTTCTATTTTTAAAGAAAAAGAAACTTAGATATGTGTAGCATGGTGTTTTCATCAATCTGTAGCCTCACAAATGCAATGACAATAATTTTTCATCTGGATTATCCTAGAAAAATAATGTGAAAAGAGTTAAAGGAGCATGCCATGTTGTCTGTCAACATCCAAGAGGATTACTATATAAAATAGGGGATCATTTTAATATGTGAGTTACATAATGAATCATATGACTTTTAGTCAGATTTCAAGGAACAATACTCTTAAATGATGGAAATACAAGATATTATTGTTCCTATAATATTTCATATAAAGGAAATTGGGCACATCAGCCTTTCTTATTTTTGCTTTTATTTCTTCTTTCCTTTTAATTAAGAAATAGCTATATATTATTTATTTTCCACTGACTTGAATAATTAGAATAAGCAAATTAATAAAGTCAGAAAGTAGAATACAAGTTACCAGGCACTGGGGAGTGGGTAGGTAATGGGGAATTCATGCTTAATTGGTGCAGAATTTCTCTTTGGGGTAATGGAAAAGTTTTGGTAATGATGACAGTGACAGTAGCACAAAACTATGAATGCAATTAACACTACTGAATTATACATCCGAATGTAGTTAAAAGGCAAAACTTTAGATTACATATATGCTACTAAAATAAAAACAATAAACAAATAAATAAAAAGAAGGAGCTTTAGATGACTTTCACTTTTTGGTGTAACCACTGATCATAATAATGAATGATCCAATGGTTCAAATGACTTCTCTTAGTATAGATTTGTGAATTAGTAGCATTTAGCAAAAACAATTGAATAATTGTTCAGAGAGAAATGCTTTATTACAGAGGAATCACCTGAAAATTAAATGCTGCATACTGAAATGTACTAAATTATTCATTTATTACATGAAAAAGGAGAGCTAGATTCAATGATTGCTATGTATGCTCCCTGGACTTCCTTTAACACCTTCTATATCCAAAAAAATGAAATATATGACTTTCAATGAAGCATTACAATATTTTTGTAGGAGAGGTGCATCAAATTCAACTAGTCACAGTTCATCAAATCTAAGAGCCAAGTTGGGTATCATCCTGAAAGCCTCATTTGGATGTAAATTTACATGGATTATTTACCTAATTTAGGAGCACAAAGGTAAGCCAAGCTACACGTGGGGGAAAATGAAATAAAAATCTAGACAAAAACTTCAAAACAGGGAAGCGGATATGGCTCAGGCAACTGGGCTCCCGCCTACCAAATGGGAAGTCGCTGGTTCAGATCCCGGTGCCTCCTAAATAAGACAGTGAGCTCGCACGACAGGCAGGCATGGTAAGCTGACACAACAAGAGACACAAGAAGAGGGAACATAATGAGAGACACAACAAAGCGGGGAGCAGAGGTTCCCAGTGCCTCCTAAAGAAGACAGCGAACCCATGCAACAGGCAAGCAGGCGAGATGACGCAACAAGATGATGCAACAAGAGACGCAGGGAGAAAAAATAGTGAGAGACACAAGAAAAAGCAGGGAACGGAGGTGGCTCAAGCAATTAGGCACCTCCCTCCCACATCAGGGGTCCCAGGTTTGGCTCTTGGTGCCTCCTAAAGAAACAAGGAAGACGAACAGACACAGCAAGTGCAAACAACAAGGGGGTGGGGAGAAATAAATAAATAATAAAACCTTCCAAACAAAATACAGTTTTACTGTGTGTGATTATGTGAAAGACCTTCTTTAGCCCCACATTTCACTTTCCCTGGTAGACATGCCATTTGTCCTTAGGTCTATCTCTTCCCTAGGCATGCAGTTTAGCCCTCATGTTCAACAGGAGGCTAAAACAGGATATCCAGATATGTGCTGAGATCCTGGAAGCTAAAGAACCCAATGCCAGTAAACAGAAGTAATAGAATCTACTGTCCTGAAATGTGCTTCCACAAACAAGGAGATCAATTATTTGTCCTTGTTTATTATAAAATACAAGAATATATCTCTTAGAGCAATCTCCAAATTCCATTTCTATAACATCATTTCATTTTGCCAATTGATAAGATTGGGTACATGGTGTCTGTGGTTGTTATTGCTATCTACCACATAGTAGTATCTATTACCTTTCATCAACTCACGCTAAGTGCTGGAAGCCTAGGGATGAAAGAGGACTAAGAAAATTTAGGCAGACATCTGGACAACAGAGAAAATATATTCACCAAGGTTTACCAGCACAGCTCTACCCTGTCACAGATATAAGAGGGAAAAGAAGGTCCCATATTCAAGAGCTTTCCTTTTCCTACCATATGTTTTATTTTCTTTATAATTTTCTGTCCTCATATTTTCTTTGAAATTTCCTGTACTTATAATATTTACAAAGGGATGAAAATAAAGTTTAAAAGGCAATGTATTTAATGGCTTTATTCTATCAACAAATATAACCATTAAAAAAATAGTAACAATAACGCTTGTATTAGTCAGCCAAAAGGGGTTCTGAGGCAAAGTACCAGAAATCTGTTGGCTTTTATAAGGGTATTTATTTGGGGTGGAACCTTACAGTTACAAGGCCCCGAAGAGTCCAACTCTTACTTCAATGTGTGGCAACTCTGTTGCCACATGTTGAAGCAAGATGGTGGGCAATGTCTGTAAGGGTTCAACCTTCCTCTTTCCTCTTAAGGCTTCGTGGACCCAGCTTCTTCTGGTCTTAGCTGTAGGCTGACATAAAGCTCATCTCTCTCCCCAGGGCTAGTTTCATTACAGGCTCAGCTGCTCTGTTCTCTTCACAAGGTCAGCTGTAGACTATCAGGCTCATCTCTCTTCCCGGGCCCACTGCTGTGTCTAATAAGCTGTCTCTCTTTTTCTGTGTTCTTCTTCTCCATGTATTTACTTCCCTGTCTTTTGATTGAGCATCTGTTAATATAGCCCACAGCTGTAGGTTAGTTATTGGCAGGGGACTCAAACCAAGTCGCCCTAACGACATGGTCAAATAAAAGCCCTAATCTTGATTTAATAAAGTAAAAGTGAAAACTCTGAGTCTAATACAATCTAATATGCCCAGAGGAACAAGCCAGTTTACAAACACAATCCAATATCTATTTTTGGAATTCATAAACAGTACTAAACTGCCAGAACACTCAATAAAATTTCCCTTTATATCTGAATCTCATCTTTTCTTCTTTTGGATAATAATTGGGTTTTTTTTTTTCCATTGAAGAGAGAATTCTATAACCAAAAAATGATCTTGAAACCATGTCCTCTCTCTCTTCTTGACCCTTACCTAGCTCTTCCTTCTTTCTCACATTCCCTCCAGTCGCCATCGTTTTAGGCACCGCAGCTCCTGTAGGCGTTACCGGCTTAGGGATGGGGTCTCGGGCGGGCCTCCACATTACTGCAAGATGAAGAGCACGAGGAGATCAAGAAGCAGACTGGCTTTTCCCACAATCAGATTACCTGCCTCTACAATCATTTCACCAGTCTGGACAAAGGAGAGAATGGGACTCTTAGCCTGGAAGATTTCCAGCAGATTCCAGAACTTGCCATCAACCCATTGGGGGACCGTATCATCAATGCCTTCTTTCCTGAGGGAGAGGATCAGGTAAACTTCCATGGATTCATGAGAACTTTGGGTCATTTCCAACCCTGTGAAGATAATGAAAAGAGCACAGATATGAATGGACCAGAATCACTCAACAGCCGAAGCAACAAACTGCACTTTGTCTTTCGACTATATGATTTGGATAAAGATGACAAGATCTCCCACGATGGTTGGAGTAACTATCTCAGATGAGCAGCTGGGCAGCATTGCAGACTGGACCATCCAGGAGGCCGATGAGGATTGGGACAATGCCATATCTTTCACAGAATTTGTTAAGGTTTTGGAGAACGTGGACATAGAACAGAAAATGAGCATCCAATTTCTTCACTAAAGGACTCAGAACAAACTCTTCTTTGCTTTCTAGTATTTAGGAACTGGAACTTGAGAGTCCTCCTGTCCACCAGCCCCACCTCTACCCCATTATCCCCCTTCCGCCAAAGTACTACTGCTGTTGCATGACAACCCAGATATGTTCTGTCAACACAAACCTGCCTTTGTTGTAAACATAATCGTACACCCAGTCTATTTCTTTTCAGTATCCATTCACTGGTTCTCATTTATAAATATCATCTATCCCTGTTCTGTTGCTGAATGTCACACACTCATTCAGTCTGAGAAAATGAGAGAGGGAATCATGCCAAGAACCAGCCAGCCAAGCTCTTTCACTGGATGTAGACTGTAGCTATGCAGCCTTACTTCTAACTAGGCTTTGGCATGCTCCTTCAACCTTTTTTTTTTCAATCCTTTTCTTCCTACTTCTCTGTCCCTCAACATGTCAATCACTTGGTCTTTCAACCTCCTGCTTTTTATTAAGCCTCAAAATCCCCCTCTGTTCTACCTGGTACCCCAAGCTATGCCTGTACAGTATACTTCTGACTTGGCAGAACAGTTTGGTGGTCTGGCAGTTTTTATCTACCTTCAGTCTTCAATGGGTCTCTGGGTTGTGGCCTTTCCAGGAACTTTTCAGAACCAACACTTCTTTTGGAAGAATGTGACTGTCTCTTGGTCCCCTGCACTCTGCTCTATCATCAAAGAGCTGCTAGATGGAGATGTTCTTGAGAGGCAGTGGCCTTGGTGAGAGACATAGAGCCAAGTCTTTTAGGTGGCTTGCCCTGGTCATTCTACCCCTGGCCTCTGATTCTCAACTTACCTTCCTACATGGCTACTCTTGTTAGTACAGTGCTGACTCTTCAGCAAATAGCCATATGCCTGGAAGTTTCTTCATTTGGGGGCTCTGTGGCAGTTTGAGATTTTTTTATGAATTCCAAAAAGAGATTATATTTGTAAACTGGTCTGTTCCTCTGGGCATGATATCCTTTTATTGTATTAGATTTGGCTGAGATGCCGTTGATTAAATTATGTTAAGATTAGGGCTTTGATTCGACCACCTCATTAGGGCAACTCAGTTTGGGTCCCCATCCCCTTTGTGGGCTGTATAAATGGACACTCAATCAAGAAGACACACAGAAGTAAAAACACAGAAGTAGATACACAGAAGAAAAGACGCAGAGGAACAGAGAGACAGCTCCACATATATGGAAGAAGAGAGAACTTGTCAGCTTTGATCATGCAGCCCCGGGAAAAGAGATGAGCCATTTGCCTGACAGTTTACAGATGACTTTGTGAAGAGAACAGAGCAGCTGAGCCCAGAAAGAAACGAGCCCTCCAGCCTACAGCTGAGATCGGAAGAGGCTGGGTCCACGGAGCCTTAAGAAGAAAGAGGAAGGTTGAACCCTCACAGATATCCACAGCCACCTTTCTTCAACATGTGGCAACAGACATAGTGTGAGAAAGTACCTCTTATGGTACCTTGAGTTGGACTCTTTAGGGCCTTGTAACTCCAAGCATCTACCTCAAATAAATACCTTTTATAAAAGCCAACAGATTTCTGGTACTTTGCATCAGCACCACTTTGGCTGACTAATACAGGAAACTTCACCACCAGAATGCCTGCTCTGGCAATATGCTTGGGGGCTTTCT
Source organism: Tolypeutes matacus (assembly GCA_026826555.1). Lineage (NCBI taxonomy): Eukaryota > Metazoa > Chordata > Mammalia > Cingulata > Chlamyphoridae > Tolypeutes > Tolypeutes matacus. The sequence continues at coordinate 8,972,703 of JAKSZT010054399.1, forward strand.
CATGGCTTTTTATTTTTTAAGATTTATTTATTTATTTGTTTCCCCCTCAAGATGGCTCCCTCACACATCTGCTATTTGTTTGTACTTGCTGTGTCTGTTCACTGTGTCTGCTTGCTGTGTCCACTTGTCTTCTTTAGGAGGCACTAGGAACTGAACCCAGGACCTCCCATGTGGGAGGCAGGTACCTTACCACTTAAGCTACATCTGCTCCCTGCTTGCTGTGTCTCCTAATTGTGTATCCTCACTGTGTCTCCTTGTTGCATCAGCTCATTGTGTCATCTCGTTGCATCAGCTTGTTGTCTGCTCATCTTCTTTAGGAGGCACTGGGAACCAAACCTGGGACCACCTATGTGGGAGGAAGGTCCCCAGATGCTTGAGCCATATCTGCTCCCTCTCATGGCTTTTTGAACAAGGAGGCTGGGCAACCTCCTATATTCACACCTCCACAGCATGGTTTATGCCCCAGTGTTATGTGCCCTGGAATATTTTACACTTCACTTTACCAAGTGGTAGAAGTGCCTAACTTATCCCAGTCCAAGAGATTTACAGATAATCCTTGATGTCTTCAAGTTTTGTACAAAATTCTCTCTGAATGTTACACTTGGCAAATGATTATGGTGGAAGACATAGCAGGCTCCTAATACAGGTCCAAGTCATTGAATGTACTGTAACAATAGCTGCCTGGATATACTGGCTTCCCAGTTCTTTGTGTAGATCCCTGCTCATCCCTTAGAAACAAGGAGGTATGCCATTGGTGGCACAAACTGAGTGGCATTATAGGCCTTTGAGCAAGCCAGAGCAATTTCTCTGCCACAGTCAGCTTAGTTTAGACCTCACTGAACCAGGCTGTTGCCACCCATCTCAGTCTATTCATTCATATATCTGGCCCTGGCTGACTCTTCTGACTCATTGCTTGCTTGCTTCCTCACTGACTTCCTTGCTTCAGAAGGTTATCCAAGATGTGCACGCAATTCTTTAGGAAGGGATTTACTAAAGAATACCACTGCAAAGGAATCTGGAAGGGGTAGGGAACAGCAGAGTAACCAGGCTGGACGGCTCAAGTATAAATGAATGATGAATTCTTTATGAAGTATCAGTCTGACTTAGTGATCAAGTGATATAATATAAGAATTGTATAAAAGAGAAGAATTGTCTGATACTGATCTGTTACAGAGGTACTTCAGAGGTTTCTACGTGAATACTTAATGTTCCTAAGATTATGGCTTTTTCCCCCTTTTGGCTGTATAGCAAACTATTTTAATCCATGGTTGTGCCTTATTGTTCCATTAAAATTGTATTCTTTGATCCATCAATAAAAACCTATGGTTAAAATTAAAAAATATTCTTCTATTAGAACTTTAAGAGATGGTAGCTAGTATATTGATGCATTTCTGAGGAACACTGATGAATGTTGGTAGATAGTTCTTTAAAAAGAGTTCCAGGGTCAAATAAGTTTGAAAATAATATATAAGCTACCCACCACAGGAGATTTAGTGTGCATTTTTGCATATTAGACGTACTAAGAAATCTCAGGAAGAAAACCTATTATCTTTATCCCATTCTTTCCCAAAATTATTTTTCCATAGAATCATTTTTATCATGGAATACTGAGTAATATCTTGCAGAACTAGTATTCAGGAGAACACAGTTTAGGAACCACTATAAAAATGCCTCATTTCATATGAGGAAATTGAGGCACAAGAGGTACAACTCAGCTATTTATTAGGAAAACTCACACTGAAACTCCAGAGATCCTGAGTTCCAGTCAAGTGGTCTTTTACCTCCCAAAAACATGCAATACAATTTTTATAGGCAATTGATGCAGTTACTTCTTCTGATACTGTAAAAACTATTCAGTACTAGGGCAAAACCAATACCAACTGAAAAGTAAGGACTGTAAAGACATATGAACCACAGCATTAGACAGTGAATGCCTTTATAAAAGACTTCTGAACATATTTCATTTTTAAAATATTACTCTAATGAATATCCTAATTATAAACTTGATATACATAAATTTGAATTTATGGGTGAATTCTCAATAGCATATCTTATTAAAGACTGTAGAACTGTTTTAAAGTATCTTCAAATGTCTAGTGGTCATCAAACTCTAGAGTACATGACTTGTAACATAGCAAAAGTAGTTTGAATAATCCCACTTGACTCAACTGTGAATGTTTTAGAATGATCTTAGATTAATGTGGTAAATGTAAACTATAACTTATGGAAACAAGATTGTAAATTCATGTTAGGACACAGACTTTGATCAGGTTTCATTTCAAGAGTTGGAGAAAGCTCAAAACTTTTACAGAGATAAAGAAGGTCATTATATGTCAATAAAAGGGGCAATTCACCAAGAAGAAATGACTATATTAAATATTTGTGCACCTAATGTCAGTGTCCCAAGATATATGAGGCACACATTGGCAAAACGAAGGGAGAAAGAGATGTCTCTACAATAATAGCTGGAGACTTCAATACACCATTCTCAGTATTGGATAGAACATCTGGACAGAGGATAAATAAAGAAACAGAGAGATTGAATAATATGATAAATGAACTAGACTTCACAGACATCTATAGATCATTACACCCCAAAACAGCAGGATATACTTTCTTTTCAAGTGCTCATGGATCCTTCTCCAAGATAGACCATTTGTTGGGCCACAAAACAATTCTCAATAAATTTTAAAAGATTGATATTATACAAAACACTATCTATGATCATAATGGAATGAAACTGGAAATCATTAATGGATGGAAAAAGGGAAAATTCATATATATATATGAAGATTAAACAACACACTCTTAAATAATCAGTGGATCAAAGAAGAAATTGCAAGAGAATTCAGCAAATATCTATAGACAAATGAAAATGAGAACACAACATATCAAAACCTACGGGACACTGCAAAGGCAGTGCTGAGAGGGAAATTTATAGCCCTCAATCTTATATTAAAAAAGAAGAAAGAACTAAAATTGAAGACCCAACTGCACATCAGGAAGAACTAGAAAAAGAACAGCAAATTAAGCTGAAGGAAAGAAATAATAAAGATCAGAGCAGAAATAAATGAAATTTAGAATAAAAAAAAAAACAATAGAGAGAATCAACAGAACCAAAAGTTGGTTCTTTGAGAAGATCAGCAAAATCAACAAGCACTTAGCTAGAGAGATAAAGAAAAAAAGAGAGAAGACACAAATAAATAAAATCTGAAATGACAGGGGGACATTACCACTGACTTGGCAGAAATAAGAGCAATCATAAAAGAATACTATGACCAATTTTATACCAAAAAACTAGACAAAATAGAGAAGATGGACAAATTCCTAGAAACACACAAACCACCTACACTGGCCCTAGAAGAAATAGAAGACCACAACAAACCAATCACAAGTAAAGAGATTGAAACAGTCATCAAAAACCTCCCAAAGATGAAAAGCCTGGGACCAGATGGCTTCACAGGTAAATTTTACCAGTCATTCAAAGACGATCTAATAAGAATCTTAGCTCAAGCTCTCACAAAAAAATTGAACAGGAAGGAATGCTACCAAGCTCTTTCTATGAAGCCAACATCACCCTAATACCAAAACAAGGTAAAGATACTACAAAAAAAAAAAAAAGAAAATTACAGACCAATATCTCTAATGAACATAGATGCAAAAATCTTCAACAAAATACTTGCAAACAGAATCCAAAAGCACATTAAAAGAATTATATACCACAATCAAGTAGGTTTTATCCCAGGTATGCAAGGGTTTGGTACAACACAAGAAAATCAATTAGTGTAACAAACCACATTGATAAATTGAAGAAGAAAAATCACATGATCCTCTCAATTGATGCAGAAAAGGCAATTCACAAAACACAGCACACTTTCTTGATAAAAACACTCTAAAATATAGGAATAGAAGGAAGCTTTCTCAGTATGGTAAAGTGCATATATGAAAAACCTACAGCTGGCATAGTACTCAGTGGTGAAGGACTGAAAGCTTTCCCACTGAGATCAGGAAAAAGACAAGGATGCCCACTGTCTCCATTGTTATTCAATACTGTGCTAGAGGTCTAGCTAGAGCAATTAGGCTAGATAAGGAAATAAAAGGCACTCAAATAGGAAATGAAGAAGTAAAACTTTCACTATTCACTGATGATATGATCCTATATCTAGACTTTCCTGAAAAATCCACAAAAAGCTACTAGAACTAATAAATGAGTACAGCAAAGTGGCTAGACAAAAGATTAATATGCAAAAAAAATTAATAGTGTTTCTTTACACTACTGATGTGCAATCTGAGGAAGAAACCAGAAAACAAATGCCATTTACAATAACAACTAAAACAATCAAATATTTAGGAATAAACTTAACCAAGGACATAAACAACCTGTATTCAGAAAACTACAAAACATTGCTTAAAATTGTGGATGATGTGCCACACTGATGAATGATGTTTGTGTGGGATGTTGTGGGAGGTGTGGGAGGTGGGGAACATGGGAATCCCTGTAATTTCTGTGTAATATCTAGGTAATCTAAGCACCTTTTAAAATATATATATACATAAAAAAATAACATTTATGTAAGCAAATGCACATATATGCATACATATTTATATATCATTTTAGAAATATTGGTATGTATTGTGAAAAAATTTTTACCCACAATAAAAAAAAAAAGATTAAAAAAAAAAAAAGAAATTGAAGAAGATTTAAATCAATGGAAGGACATTGACTTACAGATTCAATGGAATCACAATAAAAATACCAACATCCTTTTTTTTCTGGATTTGCTACTAAAGACCTAGAACCTAAAAAAAAAAAAAAAAGAACGAAGTTGAAGGACTCTCACTTCCGGACTTTATAGCATATTACTTAGCTACAGTGGTAAAAAAAAAAAAAAAAACAACAGCATGGTACTGGAATAAAGACAGACATATTGGCCACTGGAACCAAATTAAGAACTCAGAAATAGACCTTACATCTACAGTCAAGTGATTTTTGACAAGGCAGTAAAGCCCTCCCAGCTGGGCCAAAACAGTCTATTCAACAAATGGTGCTGGGAGAACTGAATATCCATTATCAAAAAAAAAAGGAAAAAGACCCCTATCTCACACCTTATACAAAAATTAACTCAAAATGGATCAAGGACCAAAATATAGAAGCTACAGCCATAAAACTCCTAGAAGAAAATGTAGGAAAATATCTTGAACATCTTGTGGTAGGTGTTAGTTTTTTAAACTGTATACCTGAAGCACGAGCAACAAAAGGAAAAAATAGATAAATGGGACCTCCTCAAAATTCAACACTTTTGCACCTCAAAGGACTTTATCAAAAGAGTAAAAAGGCAGCCAAATCAATGGGAGAAAATATTTGGTCATCACATATCTGATAAGGGTTTAATATCCATGATATACAAAGAGATCAAACAACTCAACAATAAAAAGACAAACGACCCGATTAAAAAATTGAGCAAAAGAAGAAATACAAATGACGAAGAAATACATGAAAAAAAATGTTTAACATCACTAGCGATTAGGGAAATGCAAATCAAAACTACAATGAGGTATCATTTCACACCTATTAGAAGGGCCACTATTAAAATGTCAGAAAACGTAACTGTTGGAGAGGATGTGGAGAGATAGGAACGCTTATTCACTGCTGGTGGGAATGTAGAATGGGATAGCCACTGTGAAGGACTGTTTGGCAGTTATTAAGGAAGTTGAATATAGATTTGCCATGTGACCCGGCAATACCATCATTAGGTATATATGCAGAACTGAGAGTAAAGACACGAACATCTCCACACTTATGTTCATATCAGCGTTATTCACAATTGCCAAAAGTTGGAAACAGCCCAGGTGTCTATCAACTGATGACTGGATAAACAAATTGTGGTGTATACACACAATGGAATATTATGCAGCAGTAAGAAGAAATGAAGTTGTGAAGCATATGATAACATGGATGAACCTGGAGGACATTACGTTGAGTGAAGCAAACCATACAAAAAAGGACAAATACTTTATTATTGTGCTATTATGACCTAAATATATTGTGTAAACTCATGGAATTAATAATTAGAATATAGGTCACCAGAAAATAGAAGGAGGGTAGAGAATGGAAAGCTAAGGGTTAAAATGTATAGAAATGGTTAAAGCATATCATGGTGTTTGTAACCAGCAGTACTATTGAATGACAGCGGTTGAAAGGGAATATCTAAAGTCATGTATATTACTAGAAGGAGAGCAAAAACTATAACATGGGACTCTATAAGACAGGAAAACCTTTTGTAAAACATGAATATAGGTGATATTGCATATATAAAACTGTTTTTACAATATATAAATACAAACACACTAGAGAGAAGGAAAAAGAATAGCAGCTATGTATAGCAGGTAATGCTAGAGAGATTGAGAAGTGATGAGCTTCAGTTGTTTGTTTATTATTACTATTATTATTATTGGACTAATGAAACTGCTCTAAGAATGACTGGAGTGATGAATGCACAAATATGTGATTACACCAAATACCATTGATTATACACATTGGATGGATTTATGCTTTATATATAATATGTATCAATAAAATTGGAAATAAATTTGGCACTCAATTCCTCATCTCCTATATATATATATATATGGGGACTCCCATATACCCTAACCTCTTCCCTTCCCACACTTTCCCACAATAACATTTTTCATTAGTGTGGTACACTTGTTAAAATTGATGCATATTGCATATCGAAGCACTGCTACTAACCACAGACAATAGTTTACATTATAGTTTATACTTTGCCTCACACAATTTTATAGGTTTTGATAAAAATGTATAATGGCCTGTAAACTCCCATCCTGGGGAGTCCTGTTATGTTCTCAATTAGAGGGGCAAGAATCTCTCAAGAATATAGGCAGTGCCTAATAAAAGAAAACAACTAATATGTCAACCCCTCAATATTATTGCACATAACTATGAACCTTACTCTTCAAAAATTGAAACTTAGTGGTTGTCATAGGTTCCAAGAGGAGGGGGAGAGAATAGAATAGATGGAACATAGGGCATTTTTAGGCATTGAAATTGTTCTGCGTGATCTTGCAATGATGGATACAGGCCATTTAAAATCTTGACAAAACCTATAAAAGTGTACAATCCAAAATGTAAATCATAATGAAAACCACTGACCATGGTTAGTAGCAATGCTCCAATATTTGTACATCAGTTGTAACAGATGTACCATCCCATGTAAAATATTATTAATAGGGGAGAGTGGGAGAGAGAGAGGTGGTTGGGTATATGGGAAGCCCCTATCTTTTCTATGTGACTTTTCTGTAACCCAAAGCTTTTTTGAAGATAAAGCAAAAAGAATAAGATGCTGGGGGAGCATATGGAAGAAATTATCACTGTACATAAAAGATAACATCTTACAGTGATGACAGACACAATGAAAAAAATTGTTTATTTTATTATTTTTTATTTTTGCATTTTATTTGTTTATTATTATTTTATTTTTATTTGTTTATTTTTTTGGCTTTGTCTTTGGGGAGGTTTTGGATCACAGAAGGGTCACAACCGTGGCAGGGGAGGATCACCGGTGCGGGGTGTCGGTGATGGGGGGATGTGTGGGGACGGGTTCACCTGAGGCATGCCTCTGTGGCATATGAATATGTTCAAGTAGTCATGGGGCATTGTCTTGGTGGGTGGAGTAGTTTATCTTTTTAATTGTGGAAACATATATACAACATAAATCTTCCTATCCAAACCCCTCCCAAGCATGTAAATCCCCAGTGGGATTATTCACATTCACAGTGTTCACCACCATCCATTACTATAACCTTCCCTTTACCCCAAACAGAAACCTTACATCCATTTTGCATTAACTCCCCATTGCCCCTGCCCGCTATCCCTGGTAACCTGCACTCTACTTTCTTTCTCTGTGAGTTTGCAGATTCTTTGATATTTTCTTTGTAGTTACCATGGGACTTAAATTTAACTTCCTAAATCTATAACAATCTCATTTGCTCTGATACCAACTTAACAACTAAAGCATACATAAACTATATTCCTATACCCTCCATCCTCCCACGTTTACGTAGTTCTCACAAATTGCATATTTTTATGAGTCCAAAATCATTGATATATAATTACAACTTATGATTTGCCTTTTGTATTCTGTAGAAAGTAGAAAGTGGAGTTATAAAACAAAATTACAACAATACTGGCATTTATATTTACCCATGTCATCATCTTTACCAGAGACTGTTATTTCTTTATGTGGCTTCAGTCAACTGAGTGTCTTTTCCTTTTAACTTGAAGAACTCCCTTTAACATTTCTTGTAGGGCTGGTCTAGTGGTGACGAAGTCCCTCAGATTTTGTTCATCTGGAATGTCTTAATTCCTCCCTCATTTTTGAAATACAGGTTTGCCAGATGCAAAATTCTTGGTTAGCATTTTTTTTTTCATTGTTTTCAGCACTTTAAATATATCTTTCCACTTTCTCCTTTAAATATGCCTACTTGCCTGCATGGATTCTGATGAGAAACCAGCACTTGATCTTATTGAGGTTCCCTTGTACATGCCATGTTACTTCTTTCTTGCAACTTTCAGAATTCTCTTTTTATCTTTGGCATTGATAACTTTGATTATAACACGGTGTGGTATAGTCTATTTTGGTTTATCCTGTTTGGAGTTCTTTGAACATCTTGGATGTGTATATTCATATTTTTCACTAAATTTGGGAAATTGTTAGCAATTATTTCTTTGAATATTCTCTCTGCTGCTTTATCTTTTTCTTCTTCTGTGAGTCCCACAATGTGTATATTGGTATGCTTGATGTTGTCCCACAGGCCTCAGGCTTTGTTCACATTTCTTCATTCTTTCCTTGTTCTGTTCATCAGACTGGATGATTTCAATTGTCTTATTTTCAAGTTCATTGATTCTTTCTTCTGCCAGCTATAATCTGCTGTTGAAGCCCTCTAGGGAATTTTTAATTTCTTTCACTGTGGTCTTCACTTCTGTTTGCTTCCTTTTATAATTTCCAGGTCTCTATTGATAGTCTTTGCATTAATCTATCATTTTCCTGATTGTCTTTAGTTTTCTGTCCATGTTTTCTTTAAGCTCTTTGAGCATCTTTAGGATCATTTCTTAAAAGTCTTTGTCTGATATGTCCCAGGTCTGGCCCTCCTTATTGATGGTTTCTAATACTTTAATCTCCATTGCCTTTTTCCTGTTTCTTTGTATGTTTTGTAATCTTTTTTTGAAACCTGGACATTTTTACATTTTAGTGTGTTATCACTGGAATTTAAACTCTAAGGTGTCTATTCCTTCAGTGTGTATATAGCTATTATTACAACAGAGCTTCCCTTGAATGTTAGGAGCTAAAAAAGAAGAAAAGAAAGCAAAAAAGAAAATTCCTTTGCATACTGACCTGTGTGAGTACTGTCCTTTAAAGCTTATCTATAAAATGAGTTTGGAGGAGAGATCTATGCCAAAGCATAGGGGTCTCCCTGATCCTTTCTGCACATGTGTTATCTTGGGCATATGCATGTGGCCATAGGAATTCTCCATTTATAAGTAAACAAATGTCCCCTCTTCCCTAGGACACAGCTTCCTCACCATCCCAGGCACTGCACTGTACGTCCCTTAGCCAGCCACCCCAGGCAGCACCACTTGACTTCTCGCCCACAGAAAGATGTTTCTGCCAGTTCTTGCTGGTTGTTCGAAGCTTCTGTGGGGGAATAAAACCCTGAAACATCTCACTTACCATCTTGATCCTGTAATAAATTATTTAAATTGATGGAAAGCAAAATTTCAGGAGTTTTAAGGTAATTAATGCAATTTAGCTTCCGTGTGTTTTATACTGAGAGAATTCCAGGTTCCAAACATTTTCTACAAATATACATAAAGCTCTTTCTGCTAAAACAGTAAAATGGAAAATGAAGGATCATTGCTGCAAATTTTCTTTTTATTGCCGTTATTTTATTGTTAAATTGGAGAAGGGAAGAATATAACAAAGAAACCCATAAAAAAACGAACAAAAACAAAAACAAACAAACAAAAAAGTTCTGCTATTGCTTTTGCTCTTTAGTTAGAGCATTGGTCAAATAAGTGTAGGAAGAGAAGAGGACTCTAGTTTGATCCATTCTGGACATCTAGGGTTGTTTCCAGTTTGGGACAATTATGAATAAAACAACTACAAACATTCGGGTACAAAGTTTTTGTATGTGCAGATATATGTTTTCTTCACTCTTGAGTAAATACCCAGGAGTAGAATTGCTGGGTTTTATGGGTGTAAGAATATATTTAACTTTATATGAAACTGCCAAGCACTTTTCCAAAGTGGCTGCATCATTTTGCATTCCCAGCAGCAATGGATAATAATTACAATTGCTATACACATTTACCAGCATTTCGTTTGATTTTTTAAAAAAAAAATTTTAGCTCTTCTAATAGATGTGTTGTGGTATCGTATTTTGATTTTAATTTGCATTTCTCTGATGACAAATGGTGTCAAGCATCTTTTCATGTGCATCCGTATCTTTTGTGATGACATATCTGTTCAAATCTTTTGACTACTTTTTAATTGGAATGTTTATTTTTCGATTAATAAGTTGTAAAAGTTTTTATATATTCAAGAAAAGCATGTTTTATCGGTTACATGTTTTACAAATATTTTCTCCTAACCAATGGCATTTTTTTCATTGCCTTAACAGTGTCTTTAAAAGAAAAATTTTTAATAGTGATCTAGTCCTACTTATTATATTTCCCTTTTATGATTGCACTTTTTTGATCATACTAAAAATCTTTTTCTAAACCAAGGTCAAACAATTTTCTATGATTTCTAGCTTAGAATCCAGTGCTGTTTCATAGCTCTAGGTTTACATTTAGGTCTGTTTCCCATTTCCAGTTCATTATTATATATAGTTCAAAGTATGGCCTGATGGTTTCTGTTTTATTCTGTTTGGTTTGATTTGGCTTGTTTTTTTTTTTCTTTTTCATATATAGGTTCAATTATTCCTGCACCATTTTTAAAAAGGCTATCCTTTCATCATTAAGTTATCAGATAAAAAATTCAATTTATAATATATGTGTCTGTCTATTTCTATTCCAGTCCATTAATCTCTGTTTTTATCCATTTGCCAATAGCACACCTTTCTGATTACTATAAGTGTATGGTAATTCTTAAAATCAGATAATGAGAGTCCTCCTACATTGCTGCTTTAAAAAAATTATTTTGGCTATTCCAGGTGCTTTTCATTTTCATATAAATTTTAGAATTGACTTGCTAATTTCTACATAGTTTATGACAAGCAGTCTGAAAAGCAGTTACTTTCTATAAATTTTGTCTTTTCTTCTGTGGCTCACTTCAGGATTTTCTTGTTATCTTTGGGTTTTAGTAACTCATTATGTACTAGTTTGTTTTTGTTTGTATATTTGTCTGTCTGTGTATGTGTCCTGTTTGGGGTTTTCTAAGCTTCTTGAATTATGATTTGATGTATTTCATTCTTTTCACAAAATTCTTGACCATTATATTTTCAAATCTTTCTTCTTTCCATTTGTTTTCAAACTCCATCTTTACTTCCTTTGACTCCAGTTAAACATGTTAGACCATCTGATTTTGTCACAAAGCTCTTGGATGCTCTATTATTTTTTCCCCAGTCTTTTTTCATCTCTGTGTATCAGTTTAAAATAATTCCAAGTAGCAATACTCTCCTGATATTTTCCCTAACTGATATTTTCTTCAGTTGTATCAGGTCATTTGTTGAGCTGTTCAAAGGCATTTTTCATTGGTGATGTTGTGTGTATGTGTGTGTATGAGAGAGAGAGAAAGAGAGTATGTTTAATTCTAAGATTTCTCTTTCACTCTCATAGTTTCCAACTCTGCTGAAATTTCCCATGTGTTCAAGCATATTAACTACCTTTTCCATTGTATCCTTTAATATCTTAATCACAGTTATTTTAAATTCTGTGACAGTTCCAATATCTTGATCATTGCTGAGTCTGGTTTGTGGATTGCTTTACCTCTTTCTAAGGAGTTGGTTTGGGCTTGCTTTTTATCTTATAATTTTTATAGAACATCATATTTAGAACAGTATGGGCATTGTGTATAAAACATTGAGTATAGAACAGTATAGACTGAGATAAATATGATTTATGCCTAGAAATAGGCATTCCTCTTCTTCTATAACGTCATTAGTATGGCAGTTTGAGTCAAACTGGTCAAGAGTTGAGCCAGGTTTGAGGTTTGATGCTGCTGGGGTACATTTATGGCACCACAAGCTTCAAAGGCTTTTAGTGGTATATTGCTATTGCTTTATGCTTAGTGGGGGAGTTGGGGTGCCAAAAGGTTTTTCTTAATATTTCTGTCCCACTTCAGCTTTCAGCTGTGTCTCCACACCTGTGTTATATAAGGGCCATTACTCCACACTCTTAAGCTTCTCCCAGTGGTAGATTGCTGTTGCTTGTTACTCCAGGCTAGGTTCATGTTAGGATTTAGAGAGAGTTTATGGGATACCAGGGTATTGGGTAGGGGACTACCAATGCATTCCTCCCCTCCTTTCCATGACAGCAGAACTCTTACTTATGACTGTATCAGTCTTGGGCAGAATTTTCTTTCTCCTCCCCCAGCAGCAGCAGACCTCAAATGGTATAGGTATATATATAGGTATAAGACCCTGGGCAAAAGAATGGTTTCCTGTCCCTCCTCCACCCCACCCCAAGTATAGTGTTTTTTCCTTCTACCCTTCAGCCAGCCCAGCTTCTATCTATCTTTGTCTGTGTCCTGGGCATGACAGAGTTTGCTGCTCCTCTCCCAGCTGCTTAAGTTTTATTTTTCTCGATATGGAAAGGGGGTCCATGCAACAGAGTAGAGTTTTATGCATGTTCTGCAACAACAACCAATTCTCTCCAGACTGCCCATTCTCCAATGGGATCTCACTCCAGTCTCCTGCCCTGCCAACTTTCTTTCTTATAGGCATGTTATAAAGGCTCATGGGGAAATTCTTTTTAGTGAGTCTGAACTTCTTCTGTGTATGCAGCCCCCAGCTACAATTTCAGGACATTTCAGCTGATTTCTTCTTATGCACTTCTATGATGGATGTACCTTCCCCCACGCTCTGCCACTGATAAAAAAGTCCATGTGCACAGTCTCTCCTTTGAGGATCTTGTGCCTCCTTGGATTTCAGACAACCTAGTTGCCCTGAAAACTCACAGCTCTGATAGGCTTAATTAAAGTTATACTTTTATTGATTATCTGGCTTTTTTTCCTCACTGTTAGAATGGGATCAACTCTTTTCATTTTAAATTTATATTTGAATTTATTCTCCCTTGAGAACCTTGTAATATAATCTTCATTTCTGATATATATTTTTTCCTTCCATTTAATTTCTGAATGCAACCAACTCATGGAATTTAATCCTGTTTTATGCACATTTCTGTTCTTAGTTTTTACACCTCTGACTCAAGATTTTGTTTTTTGTTTTCTGTGTTTTTTTTTAATATCCCCTATTTAAATATTCCCCTTTTTGGAGAATATTCATTTTCGTTGGAGGTGTTTTACTACAGTTTTCTTCTGCTTTTTGATTGTTTATTGGGAGAGAATTTTCATCAGCTGAAACGCTTTGATTCAGATTTTCTGTTTTCTTCTACCAGTAGTTTTGTATGACTGTAATCTGCTTTTTTTTTTTTTTTTTTGCTATTCTTATTCAATTCCTGATGGGGTTACTAGTCCTCTTCTGTTAGTTTAAGAAAATACAGATATTTTAATGCTGTGGGGGGAAGGGTTGGCATGTTGTTATTTTCATTTCTGCAGAATCCTTAATTTCCTCCCTCACATTTCCAAAAGGCACCACCTGTATTTATCTGACTTCCCCAAGAAGCAATACTTCTCCAAGGATCCCATTTCTGGTCGGGCTCACTTTCAAGCCCCTTCTCTCTAGACAGTGCAGTAAATTACCAAATCCCAGCCCTGTGTTCAGAATTTTGACACTTATGGTTGGACTTTTTCTAATGAGAGTTATTTCTATGTTTCATTAAAATTCTCCCACCCAGCTACCCATTTGCATGGTTTTTGTTTTTTGTTTTTAATTCTTCCCTCCTTCTCTGTCCATATTCTTGGTATCAGACAGCAGGAGCACTTAGGAATTTGGTTTATTAATCTACTGAAAATTTGAATGCTTTGTTGTTCTCTGTATCTTAGTAATGCTGAAGGTGTGGCTCATATGTGGTTTAATGTAGGTTTAAACCACATACACTCCTGGTTTAGTGTATGTTTAGTGTAAGAAAGAATGTATGCCATTCAAATTTTAGTATATTCGTAAAACGGAATATCCCACGGCATTAAAACAGAATGAACTTCTGATAAATATAACATTGATGAACCTCAAAAACATTATATTGAAAGAAAGTAGATACCAAAGAGTATACATACTATGTGTTTACAATTTTATGAAGTTATATAGGTAAAATTCAATGTATTGTGATATAAAACATATCAGTTGTTACCTGGGAGAGGCAATGGAGGAAATTCATTGCAAAGAGGCACAAGAGAACTTATTGGGATGATGAAAATGTTCTATATCATGCCTGAGGTGATGGTTATACATTTGTCAAAACACATCAAATTGTACGCTTAAAACTATGCCTTTTTGCTGTATGTAAATTTTACCCCAATAAACAAATTGATTTTTTAGGAAAACCTCAAAATATGGGTTACATAGCAGCTTAAGAAGAGAGAATTAATGAGCTACAAAACAGATTAGAAAGATAATACATGAATAATATAAAAAGAAAGTTAAGAAACCTAGAAAATAGATAAAGAATATCCAATATACATCTAGAAAAAGTTCAGGAGGACAAGAATAGAGAGAACAAAGGAGAGGCAATATTTAAAGAAGAAATGACTGCAAATTTCCCAGAACCGATGAAATAAACTTTTATAAAAGAATAAGGAAACAGTTTTATTTTTAAATCTACATCAAAACATATCATAATGAAACAGTAGAGCAGCAAAAACAAAGAGAAAATCTAAAAAGAAAGCAGAAAAAGCACTCGGGAATTATCCTGAGTGACACTGCAATGACAGATATAGGCCATTTTAACATCATCACATAACATGCAGAACTGTGTGGGAGAGAGTGTGGTCTACAATGTGAACTATGGTCCATGCTTAGTGGCAAAGCCCCAGGATGTGTATATCCATTGCACGTGATGTGCCACTCTAATGAAGGATGTTTATGTGGGAGGTTGTGGGAGAAGTGGGAGATAGGGCACATGGGAATCCCTGTAATTTTTGTGTAACATTTATGTAATCTAAGTATCTTTTACAAAATAAAAAAAAATATTTTAAAAAAATATTAAAAAATAAATAAAAAGAAAGCAGAAAACCAAAATGCTTTAAAAGAAGCAATTGGATAATGAGCAATATTGTCATCCCTAAAATTAGATGCTAGAAAACAAGGGAGAAAGCACTGTCAACATAAAATTCTTTTCCTACCTAAATTAGGACTCAAAAACAAGGATAAAACAAATACAAATCCACATTAAGATAAAATGAAGAGTTTCCTATTCATGGATAATTTCCTGAAAATTTTATGAAAGGTGATATTCAGTAAGAAGGGAACTAATGCATGCAACAATATTGAGAAAAAAAATTAGTCAAAAGAAACAAGTGAGATTAAAGAATTTTGGCCCATTCTTAGAGATATGAGAAAGTATGAGAAGTTCTTATGCATTATTTTATTTTCTCCAAAGTAAAATAATTACAGGAGACCACAAAAGGAGTTCTTTGAAAGGGCCAAGGAATTACATGGCTCAAAACTGAAGGGGCAGAAAGAATAGGGAGGATATTTTAAGGAAGAAAATATGGCATTTATTCACAAAAACTGAAGGCTTTGTAAAAGCAACGTGTCATCCTAATCAACAGCACAGTTTTCTAAAAAACAGAAGGCATGCATTCAATTCCCGATTCACCACATTCCAACTGTGTCACTTTGGGTAAGTTACTAAAATATCTCAGTTTCCTTGTCTGTAAAATATTAATAACAATCATACCTCTCATAGGGTTGTCATAGGAAATAAACAACAGCTTTTCATGGGCGCTGTGGTATGTCAATATTCTCCATGATCCCTCAATGATAATACTTTTTGATTCTGATTTTGGTTATGAAAGCTAATTAGAATTGAAGTGGGTTTTCCTTGCCCAAGTGTGTTCACTTCTAATAGTGAAGATCCTAATAATCCCTATGTGATCTTTTACTAGCTGTGATGTTGGACAAGTCCCTTGGCCACTGTAAGGCTCAGTTTACTCATCTGTAAAATGGAAGTAATGCTGCCTACTTTTCAATGTTGTTGTGATGCATAAATAAGGCAACCAGGCTACAGTTTTCATCTAACAAATAAGCTGAAGTCCTTACAATGATCTACGTGGCCCAGTACGATCTAGGCTTCATCTCTTACCCTTTTCCTCTCCAGCCCTGCTCACCTCCCTGCTATTGCATGAATACGTCAACAGGATCCAAGATCAGGGCATTCGCATTTGTTCATGCTCAGATATTTTCACGGCCTAGTTTCACTTCTTTCAGGTCTTTCCTCAAATGCCACCTTCTCAGGAAGGACTCTCCTGGTTAATCTGGCTACAGTTTATAGCCCCATTTGCAGCTTCATCTTCCTCCCACCTACCATATATGGTACTTATTGATCTTACTCTTTTTTTCTGTTTCCCCAGTTAGAATGTAAGCTTCATTAAGGCAGAGATGTTTTCACTTTTTTTTTTTTTTACTTTTATTGCTGTTTCTCCACTACCTAGGTGTCTGGTACAAGTCGGTATTAAATAACTACTAGCTGAGTAAGTCATCTGAAGATTCTGTATCAGGCACGTATCTTATGTGTTTCCTCATATCTCCTCCACGCTCTCTGCCTTCCAGACCCACAGCAGCTCCCTACACTCCGGCACTGCAATTCCGATGCTGGGGCCTTCCAGGTATCAGCCCGGGGGGTGCCAGGCCCTCCCCTCTACTTCTACCTCACGGCCATGCTTCTTAGTCTCTTCCAGACTTGGAAGAAGCACCACAGCACGGGGTATGAGATTTGGCATCCTGAGTGATTGCCCAATGAGCCACATGATGCCACCCAGAAGGACAGAGGCGTAAACTCTTCCTTGTGGGAAGAAGTTTGAACAATAAGAAGGAAGGGAGAGAGAAGGTGTACAGGCAGCCACATTTCTTCCCTTTCCTTGTTCCCACAGACTAATCAGGGGCAGTTTCTCTTTGCCACCTGGCTGGAGATAGCCTTTGTGTTCAGCAGACATACCTGCCAAGCAACCTACAGCATTTCTCGGTGGCTTGCTCTGAAGTGGCAGCCAGTGCAGTGACAGAACTGCCTTGCATCACTCCTTGCGTTACTTCTCTCTGAGCTCCATACCTCTACCTTCATCACTGTGCCACAGGTTTGCATCTTTCTAATCAGGCGCCAGCACTAGAAGCCTTGCCTCAGGCTCTGTTTTCTGAAGAACCTGGACTAAGACAAGGACTTGGATATTTCCATTCTTTTGGATTCAAGGGGCAAACCATATTCATTAGTTCCTAGGGGAGGCTACAGTGGTTATGAGCCCAGTTGTTGGAGTCGCACTGAACAAAGTCTGAGTCTCAATTATACCATTTACTAGCCATATACTTCACTTAATCTTTCTTATCCTAAACTCCCTCATCTGTAAAAAGGAACAAATACACTTAACTCCTGGTGTTGTGGTGATGACAAAATGAGAAACACAGTACAAAACAGTTTACCCAGAAAAGTGACAAAACAGAAAAAGCCATACATAGTATATTGATTATTCTTCACAGCTCTGTAAAGGATGATTTAGAAAAGAGTACTGTATTAATAAGATTTCTTTTTTATTGGTAAATTTCCCTTTGAACAAAGAAGAGCTATAAGTAATTTCTTATAATGCCCCAGACTGTAGAACTATGACACTATCATACATAAGTATAAGTGATTTGTCACAAGGAAGACAAGTGAGAGAATAACAAGAAAATAACGGCCAATCCACATTGCGTGTATTAGTTAATCCAGTAATGAGTCAGGTCATGAACCAAGGTACTGTGACACTAAACCCGCATTCTCTCCACGACACCAGATTGCCTCTCGGCAGATGTACATACCTCAGTGACAACCAACCACAACGAGAAAACAAAATTTCACATTGCATGCCATCCTTATAGTGGCCAGGTTTATTTAGACAATATGGTAATTTGTTTTTAACAAAAGGCAATATAGCATCACTAATACCTAGCTGTGGAGATTCTAATAAAAAATTAGAAATTATATAAATATATAGTTCATTTGAGGAAATGAATGGTGCAAAGACGTGCCACTTTTCATTATAACAGCTTATAATACATCTTTAATGAACATGTCCAATAAAATAGAGGCAAAACTTAAGAAAATCAAGACGAACCAATTCCTGATTATTTTTGGCCTACTCTCTTGATTTTTCCTTAAGCCTGAATATTTTATCTGAAATCAATTCATAAAAACTCAAATAGAAAATAGAAAAATAAAACACAGAGACGGTGTTCTATATGATGGGTTAAATTTCATTAAAAAATTTAATTGTGGCTTATTCAATGGAAATGGAATTAATGAGTATAAGTAAACGAATGATCTTACTTCAAACAGAAACATTCATGTTTGCAACAAAACATTTTTGAAAGGATGAAACAAATTCATTTTGCATTAGAAGTCAACATTTTCATTGTTCCTATCTTTCTTCTAATTTCTCCTTTAACAGTAAAGTTATGGTTATGAGAAAAGACGCATATATTTATATAAATGGTGCTGACACACAGAGAATTTTAAAACATGTTTGTAAATGCTGCATCCTCAGCCATCAATTGTTTCCACACAGCCTTTGAAAAATAGAGGGATTTATGCAATGGCAGTATGGGTCACTTGTGTGGTATAAATATATATATATATATACAATGCTAAGTAAACATTATATACACATAAAATATATACATAGCTCTAAGTCTTGCTTATCCTAGAAGTAAAGTAAAGACAGTGCCTTCTGGCTTAGCTCAGAAAATGTAATTTCTATAATGAATTATTTTTTTCCTTCTATCTTTGATACTCAAGACCCAGAGAGTCAGATGAATCTTTCACATACAAAAAAAAAAAGTAAAAGAAAGTAGAGAAGCAACACCATCAAAAACTAAATGGACCCCAAACCAATGAATGTTAAATAGTCAAATATTATAATAAGGGAAATGATTTTTTTATTTAACCCACTCCATTGTCAAAATGCATCAGAGTAAGAGTGAAGCTTGCATTAGTTTTTTGTTGTTGTTGTTGTTGTTGTTTTTTATGGATGGCCACTGGATTTGCTTTGTTTAACATTCCAAAGCTTGCCTGGGTATGGTAACACTGTCGTTA
The DNA here is from genome assembly GCA_026826555.1 of Tolypeutes matacus. Classification (NCBI taxonomy): domain Eukaryota; kingdom Metazoa; phylum Chordata; class Mammalia; order Cingulata; family Chlamyphoridae; genus Tolypeutes; species Tolypeutes matacus. The sequence goes on from JAKSZT010054399.1 coordinate 8,992,120, forward strand.
CCCTGAGTAGCTGTAGCATTTTAAAGACTCACTGTGTCCCGCTTTTGCTTAACATCTAAAGAGATTAATCTCTAAGCAATGATGTTCTGCTACTGTTAACCTTGGGTTTGAACTTCTTAGTCCATCAAGAAACAAAGGGCAGGACTTGGAACGGCCAAGGATTATCTAAAGTTTATAAAAGAAACAGAAACTGGTTTCCTAACGTAATAAGTCTTCAATCTTAAAAAAAAAAAAAATCCCTCCACAATAGTAGGATATTATATTTACTATCCTTTTTCCCTTATTCCCCCAGGAGTTATCTACTGATAACGATAGAAAGCATCTCATTAAGAACAGTCCAAAAAATCATGAGAACGGTTTTTCTTTTCTCTTCTGTTCATTCCGAACTCTGCATAGAATTAGACTGATTGGTAGCAAGTTCTATGTTCACAGCAATTTATCTTTCTACATCACCTGTTTCTAGATGATAAATATGCCATTTTCAAATTAGTGTGGCATTTGTGCAGTTAGTTAATTATATGCATTAGAAACTATTTCAACAGAAATGTAATTTTCAGCACACATGTACAAAAGCAGAATATTCCCTGAACATATAAATTTTGTACATTAGATTTTATAAACATTTCCAACTAAGTGAAAACCTTTTTAAAGGAAACATTTTCTGGGAAAAATAATGAAAACTATGAAGTAATAGTAAACATCACTACCGTCCAAAAAAAGAATCCAAAAAATAAGAAAAAGAGTATAACCTCTCTTCAAAATCAAAGATAATCATCTAAGAACCCCTAAAAAAGTCCTAATTTTTACCCTCATGTAACTTACAGCCTAAATTATGACTTCTTTGTTTATTTCAGGTTCAAACTACAAAGCTACATATTAATTGCAATATAAGCTTACCAATCCTGCACTACTTTTAAAATATTACAAATAATCACCAAGATTTCTGATTTTGATATGTTTTTCTTAAATCTCAAATTTGGATAAGGCCTCTTTATACCACTTTGCTATCAAGAACAAAAAGCCAAAATGCTTATTAGCTTATTATAACAACAGCTAACTAAACTCCAGCAAAAAAAAAAAAACAAAAAACCTCTCTTCAAATTTTACTTTTATTTTTGGACTCAACTAAAATTCTCCTAAAATATACATTCATTGACTTTGAGAAGAAGTAATTGTGATATTAAATTTTATTGAAATTTCCCAGGTCCTGATTTGTGTACCGGTTTGTGCTCTGAGTTCCCACGAAGCAGTAAAACGTTTAAAATACTGTCTCTGCAAATGCAAAATTTATGAATTCACACATCTCTGGTTGATTTATGTGAAATAATAATGCACTATTTAATGCTTAAACATGGCTAGGAGCAATGCTAGGCTATCAAGATGTACAATGGAATAATAGATTTATAAGACGGATAACCTTCTTGCCCAGAAAAGCTTGTTTAAAGGTGTTGTACAGATATATTAAACTATATGTAATTTTAAACTAACTTAATGCTGTAGGCCTATATTGCAAGCAATAAAAGATTACTACCATGGCATCTGCAATAATATAATGATCTGGCTATTCAACATAAGGTATCTGAGGACTAAAAAGAGATAAGGAACTTGTTTAAAACTTTTGTCCCTTTTCGTTCACTGCTCTTTATAAAATGGTTTTCCCCCTTTAACGTGGCCATCATAAATCCATGCTGCAGCAAATTGTCTCTCATCACCTAACCAAGGGAAAAGATGATAATTAGATGCTTCCAGGAGGCCTCTGGGCACATTTAATAATCACCTGGTTTGCCTAGAAAACTAACTAAAAACTTACTAGAATGAGATCTAAGAGAATATTATAATTGGCAGTTGTGCTGTGGCCTCTTTACTCATATTCTCAGATTGCACATGTATTTTTTTAATTAAGGAAGGAAATATTTTTCATATTATGAGTTTTTTTGTTTTTTTGATCATTGTAAGGTTGTGAGATACGTTAGCATAATTTTTGTGCTCATATGAGATAAAAGATGTAAAAGAACTTAAAATTTTTAAAAGTTATTATTCCCATCATATAATGCTTTGAATTTTGTGTGATTTACTTTCAGTGTTTAATCTTCTTCCACCCAATTAGTGACAAAATATCTCTCTAAAATAGGAATACAAACAAAGGAATAAGCACATTTAAAATATTTCCATTTTGTACTGCAATTTCAAATAAATTTAACAGATGCATTCATTCATTTATATACTCTTAAATAGCAGTTCAGGCAAGGCTATGTTAATAATCAATAAGCTATTTAAAAGAAAAGAATTTTGTTTCAACTAATGTAGAATTTTAATATCATCTCCTTTGAAAGAACCAAATTTTTGCAAGTCAAATGTTAATGTTATTCAGTTTACACTGATAAACAGTTACAAACCAAAAAAGGCTATGACAGGATGGGCAAGCAAGTGTAGGTAAATTAAGATTAGTCCTAAATTTTCAAAGTGGGGAAGCAAAATATTACCTTGAAATGAAATTAAAATTCGAAGACATTATCAAAATACTCATGAAAAAGTTTTCTTCTAATTTCCAAAAATCAATTTTGTATGTCTATGGCTCCATTGCCCATTTTTGACAAAGTTTTTAAACTCTGAGAGCGATATAAATTTTACTGACCCTAAAGTCTGCTATGCGTGTCAGGAAATAGCCCAAGTTCATACAAACCATTAAATGTTTAACTCTTTTTCTGTGCATAATGTTTCTAAAGCTCAAAATTTCAACAGCCATTGTTAATGGCATTTCAGCAACTTTTATTCCCTATTTACACATTCACAGTAGAAACACATATAATTAAGAAACATCTCAGTGCTGAAATATCATCTTATGTGGGGCACTAACTGTTGAATGACTTTCAACATTTTCAACATTGCCCTTAGGAGATGTATAATAACAACAGCCAGAAAACTTGTTGAAACTTGTCAAAATATGTGGTCAATCTGAGTTTCAAAAAGGCAGGGTATAGCTTGTGTCCATTGTCTCAAGGTTTCATGCAAGCTCCATCTGCCTAGTTTCCGGAACAACTGTAAAACTGTGCAACAGATATCCCTTAGGTCCCTTTATAAAAATAAGATGAGAAGAAAGAGATTGTGGTACTATTTAGCCTTGATTGCTAAAGAGGTGCAAATGTATTATTATCCATAAACTATGAATATGAATATAAAAGGTATAATTTTACAGACAAAATATATTAAATTTGATCAAAGCTGTTGTCTATTTCAATAGTTGGGATTGGGAGTTGAGACAAGTCTTTCCAGGTCTCTGTGCAAATGGCAACAATATAAGTAGTACAGTCTCCCTGCTTCCATCCCATCTATCCTTATTTTCTATTGTCTTACCCTGCTTTATCTAATGACTTATTACACCTGAATTATTAAGTACTCATTTGTTTGTTTATTGTTGGAATTTCTATACTAAAATGTGAGCTCCATGAGAGTAGGGACCATGTCCAATGAATTCTCCATTGTATCTCCTGCACCCTGAACCACCTGTACCTGATAGCACTCCATAAATAAATATTCATTGAACAAATGAATGCTCTCTTTCACCAACTCTTTAATCTTGAACAAGTCATTGACCTTTTATAGGTTTCAGACTCCTTATCATTTCTAGAATGAGGGAGTTGGACTTAGTAACCTCTTATATCTTTCAGATTAAAATGTTTTAATTTGATTTAAATGCTCTCATATGACCCTGAGATCTTTCTGTATAAATGATGGTATGTTTCCACGAATTCATTTAGACAAATATTCATTTCCCAAACATCACTGGTTACTCTACATTACTCTAGATTAGAGCTGCAACAAATTTTATATCTTTCCATTTTGTTCATTCAAATTTGTTTAAAATCACTTAAAAGAAAAAAGGTGGTGATTGTGCCAGTGGTCAATTTATTGCTTCTCAGGTTCAGAAATCCACCTTTCATTGCCATGCTTTGTGATCCTGAAGCTGAACCCTACAAACATTTCTCCTTTGCATGCTAAACTTTGTCAGTAGATGACTATGGAGAGACCCTGCAGGAAAAAAGGAAGTCCCTTCCTCCGTTCAGCGTGCTTTCCTCCCTTCTTGCTCCGGTAGTGTCGGCCAGCATGTGGGTCATGCAGTGGTGCTCACCTGCCCAGCAAGGTTCAGCAGGACCCCTGCAGGTGGCTTCCGAGCAAGCTCTGTTCATGCCCCAGCCAGCATCCCAGACATTCTGGTACGTACCCCAGTGGCCGGTTTCCTAGAGGGAAGCCCTAGCAGATTTCCAATTAAGTTTCATTTTCAGAAAACTTCTCTGCCATCCAGTGGGCTACAGTCACACACTCTCAAACAAGGTCTGAATCTCAGTTTGGGAGGAAGGGCTTCTTCAAAATTTGTTCCTTCCTTGGGTACTCTACCTTAGCCGTAGAGTTAGCAGCTGCTCTCTCCATCTGCTATTGCTGTGTTCTTTAGAGTTCACTTTAAACATTAGTAGTTAATATGTAGATACCAGTAATTAATCCTTTATAATAAATTTCCCTGGTTTAGATTACTGTGTGTTTTCTGTATCCTGGCTGGATCCTTATGACACAGTGATAAAATATATATATATATATTTTTTTTTTCAATAAAAATGAAATGATATATATGCTATCATCTCAAATTATGCTAACATCTGTATTGAATTTTTTGAAATGTTGGAAGCTCTTGTATTTTTGAGACTCTTTTCTCTCTTGAAATGCCAGAAAACATAAAAATCTTAAGTACACATTCTTAGTTTACAGTTATATACATGGGGATTGTGTCAGAAAAAGGAATAGGCAGCATTAAGGCACTCCAGGGGACATTCCCTCACAGAATCTTTAAACAACTAGCAAAAACTGGCAGAGCCATCTTCCTCAAACTGCTGAAAAACAGTTAAAGGGCTGCAGTAACTGGGCAAGTGTTGAATAAAGAAAATGCAGCTTTAAAAAAATGGTAGGACAAGCTCCTGGTGCCTTTGATGGCCCCTCACTCACCCCTTCCCCAATGCAGTGTGGAGTCAACCTGTACCCCCATTGTGGACTCCAGGCCCTGTTCCAGAAGGAACAGAGTAACCTCTATGCACATATTGGGGTGCCTTTATATTGATGCCAATCTACTGGGTGGCAGCCAGATAGACTGAACCAAGAAACTCTTCTCTGACTCACTATCCCAGAACTTACCCTGCAGGCAGAGCAGGTTACAGACAGCTAAACTAGTATAAGAAGCAATCAAAAGTTGCCTGAGGCAAAGGATTACAAACTTTAGGACATATAGTAGAGCTCCTGGGGGTGGGGGTGGGGGGAATGGTAAAAGCCTTCTTCATAGGATATAGAGGGAACGTTCAGATTCTTGTAAATGGGGAATTCTTAAGGCGAGAAGGGAACACAAGCTGAGGGCAAGACTTGGGCACAGAAAAGACAGAGAGGACCCTATACTTCACTTTTGCCCCAGGCTGATTTTCTTGATAGAAGGGCTAAATTGTGAAGGAGAGCACGAGCCAATGCTGAGTCAATTTGCAAATACTATGAAAGGAGTTTCTTTGCCTGGGTTTATTTTTGTTAGCTTCTGCCACTTAAGGAAATCTCTGTCATATCACCAGCTAGATATAAACTTAAGAAACAGACAGGTCAGGGACTTAATCCCAGAGTTAACACTTTAAAATATTAAATAAAAGGTACAGTGTGCAACAAAGGGTTACAGGACAAAGAAACAAGAAATGATGGACCATCTGAAGGAACAAGATAAAAACTCAGAAGTTATCAATGAAGAAAACGAGACTTTGGACACACCAGACTAAGACTTTTAAAAAATTCCTCAACATGTTTAAGGGGATAAAAGAAAACACAGAGAAAGAACTAAAGGATATCAGAATAATGATACATGAACAATATGAGAACCTCAATTAAGAGACAGAAAATTTTAAAGGAAACCAAACAGAAAAAATACCTAGAGGGTTTCAACAGCAGATTGGAGCTGACACAAGAAAGCATCAGTAAAATTGAACACGGGGCAATTGAAGTGATTCAGGCTGAGGAGCAGAAAGAAAAAAGAATTTATAAAAGCAAACAGAGCCTAAGAAATCTGTGGGACACCATCAAGTGTACCAATACATGAATTATGGGAGAGCCAGAGAAGAATGAGAGAAAGGAGCAAAAGCAATATTCAAAGCATTAATAGCAGAAAATTTCCAAAATTTTTTGAAAGATATGAATATGCACGTTCAAAAATCCCAATGAAATCCAAACAGGATAAACTTGATGGGAACCACACAGACACATAGTAGTTAAATTGTTGTATGCCAAGGATAAGGACAGAGTCCTGAAAGCAGCAAGATAAAAGCAAAATGTTACATACATATGAGTCCTAATAAGATTAAGTGTCAACTTCTCATCAGAAACCATGAAGGCAAGAAGGTTATGAGATGATGATATATTTAAAGTGACGAAAGAAAACAATTATCAACCAATAATCTTATATCCAGCAAGATTTTCTTTCAGAAATGAGGGAGAGATTAAGATAGTCTCGAGTAAACAAAAGCCAAGGAAGTTCATCACCATTAGACCTGCCAAGGAAGTTCATCACCATTAGTACAAAAGGGAGTTCTTCAGACTGAAAGGAAAGGGCACTAGACAGTGAATCAAAGTGGAATAAAGAAACAAAGGCCTCTGGTAACATTAACCATATTAGTAAAAGCATATACTAGTGTATTATATTTTTTGTTATATAATTCTACTTTTAGCTTCTTACATGTTCTAAAATACAAATTCATAAAAAGGAATGATAAATCTATGGTTTTGGACATATAATGTATAAAGCCATAATTTTTAACAAGTACAACAAGAAGGTGGGGGGATGGAGGGGTCAAGAAACTTGTGTTTGTGTATGCTATTGAAGTAATGTCAGTATCAAATCAAACATAATTATTAGATATTTATGATGTTACATTTAAACTCCATGGTAACTGTGATGGTTAAATTCATGTGTCAACTTGGCCAGGTTATGGAGTTGTTTGGTCAAGTAAATACTGTCCAGATTGTTACTGTGAGAGTATTTAAATCATCAGGAAGCTGATTGCCTCTATTGCTGAATACATCTACAATCAACAAAGTAGATTTTCTTCAGCAATGTAAGAAGTCTTATCCAGTCAATCGAAGGCATTAAAAGGAGAACTAATGATTTCAGCAGTTATATATTAGTCAGAATTCTCTAAAGAAACAAAACCAACTGACAGGAGATATCTGTAAATATTATAAGATCTTTATAACAAATCCTCATGTGATTATGGGAATGAGCAAGTCCAAATTTCATAGGGTAGGCAACAAGCTGGGAAGTCCAATGAAGATTTTTGATGAATTCCCCCAGAGAATCTGACTGACTGAAGTAGAGATGGAAATCAATTCTCCTTTTAAAAACCTTCAGCTGATTGTGAGAATGCTCTCATTGTTAAAGGCAAGCTTCTCAGTTGATTGTAGATGTAATTGGCCATAGATGCAATCAACTTACTGATGATTTAAGTTCATGAAATGTCCTCACAGTAACAATCTGGCCATTGCTTGCTTGACCAAACAACTAGACATCAAAAATTGGCCAAGTTGACACATGAACTTAACCATCACAAGTCAGGGAGAATAATTTCTATCTCTACTTCAGCCAGCTAGCTTCTCTGGAAAATAGAACTGATATATATGCATAAATATCATGAGATTTATTATAGGAATTAGCTCATGCAACCATGAGGATTGGCAAGTCTTAATTCTTTAGGGCAGGCTGCAATCTGGGAATTCCAGTGAACTCCCCAGGAGAATGTAGTTGGCTAAAGTATAGATAGAAATTCTTCTCTTTGACTTTGAAATCATCAGTTGTCCCTTTAAGGCCTCCAACTGATTGGATCAGGCTTCTCTCATTGATGAAAACAATTTCCTTTGTTGACTGAAGACATAACCAGCTATATATGCAGTCTACTAACTAATGATTTAAATCTATGAAATACCTTCACAGTAACAATCAGGTCAGTGCTTATTGACCAAACAACTTGACACCATAACCAGGCCAAGTTGACACATGAACTTAACCATCAGTGTACACTTCCTGTCAACATGGCACCCATACACATCTCCTTAAACCATATGTAATCTCTAAATAAAAATAATAATGGTCATTATATTCACTGAACATAATTCAACTATCCTGCATACAACCCAAAATGTACTCTTTCCCCAGAAAAGGATGCAAGTCCTTGGGTGATATTCATTCTTTCTTTTTAACCTGATACCCTGCAACTTAAATTCTATGATATAAAGTTAATAAAATGTATTTTATATAATAAGGAGATAGGCTAGGGAAGAAAACGAAGATATTTGCTTTATGTATATATGCAAAAGTATTCATAACAAAACAAGGAAGAAATATTCATCACTCATATAGTTCTCACTTCTGCAACTGGTCATGTGGATATAGCTTGTATCTATGACTATCTTCTTCCACTACACAATTCATATTCCCTTTACCCTCAGCAAACACCTCAGATGGTCTTGGTTGTTTGCCTGGTAGGGTGACCCAAACCTCAATACCTATAGATCTAGGCCATTAGTAGTCCTGCCTGGATTGTGTTGTTGCAGTTTTATATTGACTTTAATCATAGGGCATAGTAGTACTAAGAGACACCCTAAGGGATCTCCTGTATTCCAGACAAACTCTTATTACCTCCACTGTGTAATAACAGTCCTAATTCCCCTTGTGAATCAGGATCAGTAACTCCAGACAGTATGGTAATTCCCTTCTTTGCCTGTTTATTCAGTGTCATCAGAAGCCTAAAGTGGTGGGAGGTACTCTTAACTTCCAGTTCAAAGGAATCATTTTTCTGTATCCTGGTGGAAGCCCCCCAATCTTTTGTAACTAAGATCTATAGAACAGCAGATTGTAAGACAGGAAGTAATGTTTTTCAAGAGGATGACTAGGATGAATAGTGAGTATTGCCATTCCTATTTTCATCCCTTGATTCCTGGACCTATGAATCCTAGCTATGAGGGAAAGAGCACCATAGACTGGACACTGATTTAGAGCATATTTCTAACTCTACTTCAGCTAACCAGCTTCTCCTGGGGAATTCATTGAAATCTTCATCTGATTTCTCTGCTTGCAGTCTGCCTAAGGAATTCAGACTTGCCAAACCCCACAATCATGTGAGCCAATTTATATATTTTTTAAACTCTTCAGTCAATAGGCAAAGATAGAATGGATTTTTTTTTAAAAAAGTGTGCCCCAGCCATATGATATTTACAAGAAACTCACCTTAAATTCAAAGACACAACTAGGTCTAAAGTAAAAGGATGGAAAAAAATATATACCATGCAAATAGTAACCAAAAGACAGCTGGGGTAGCTATACTAATATCAGATAAAATAGATGTTAAGTCAAAAATTGTCATGACAAGGAAGGACACTATACACTGATAAAGGGGTGAATTTAAAAAGAAGACATAAAAATTTTAAACATATATGCACCTAATGGCAAAGCTCCAAAATATCTGAAGCAAATATTGAGAGATTTGCAGGGAGAAATTGATAATTCTTTATTAATAGTAGGAGACTGTAATATATCACTTTCAATAATGGATAAAACATCCAGACAGAATATCAATAAGGAAACAGAAGACCTGAATGAAACTATATACCAACTAGACCTAAGAGACATATATAGAACATTACAACCAACATTCTTCTCTAATGCACATGGATCATTCTGTAGGATAGACCAAATGTTAGGTCACAAAACAAGTCTCAATATTTCAAAAAATTTGAAATCATATAATGTATACTCCCCAATCACAATGTAAGGGAGCTAAAAATCAATATCAGAGGAAGAACCAGAAATTCACAAATATGTGGAAATTAAACAACACACTCTTAAAAAACCAATGCGTCAAAGAAGAAATCACAAGGGAAATATCTTGAGGAAAATGAAAACACAACACACCAAAACTTAAGGAATTCAGTAAAGACAGGGCTGAGAGGAAAATTAAAAGCTCAAAATACTGACATTAATAAAGTAGAAAGATCTCAAATCAGAGACCTAACCTCACAACTGGAGGTTCTATAAAAAGAGGAGAAAACTAAACCCAAAGTGAGCAGAAGGAAGGAAATAGCAGAGATTAAAGCAGAAATAAATGAAATGGAGAATAAAAGCATAATAGAATCAGCAAAACCAAAAGTTGGTTCTTGAAAAGATCAACAAAATCCACAAACCTTTAACTAGACTGGCAAATAAAAAAAGAGGATGCAAATAACTTAAATCAGAAATACATTATACAGTTTTATATTTTATATGCTTTAATTCAAAACATGCAATATATATTCAAAAGACAATTTTTTCTCATTTTAAAACAACTCTTTAAATTATACAACATATACATTCTTATGAATCCCCTCCCTTAACTTTGAAAAGCTAAAAATATAGTGATAATCAATACTTGTCAACATTGTTCTTTCAATTAGCTGGAAGAGATTGTGACAGCTGACAAAAATTACTCATTATTACTTTCCTCTGAAGCTGTACACATATGACTGCCATTATTTCTGAGAAACATTTAAAGACAATTGGAAACAGAGTCCTTAATTAGGTAAACATTAGCATTTTTCAAATTTTAGTGATTTTATTCTTTTACTGCTACTTATTAAACATTTAAAAGAGCTGTCCCTATGTGGGAAAAAAAACAAACAGGGAAGTAATGGGACATAATTCTTGCATGAGCATGGAGACCAGGCTAGATTGGAGAGTAATAGAAGAAAATATTACAAAACAGCCATCCTAGTTTGAGTGCCCTTGAATGTGGAGGCTATTCTTGCTTAGCAATCAGGCCAGTGAGTTCCTCAAGTAATTTTTAATCTACAGGTAACAGTTCCACTTATTCCTCCCTCTACTACTTTCTTCCTATTTCAGTCTTTGGTCCATTCCTCTCATTTTGCAAGGGAAAAAACAAAGATCTTTATAGGTTAATTCCAGGGTTATATGGCTAATTGCTGGGTAAGTTTTAATGCATTGAGAACAGCAGTTCCTTTACTAAAATTCTGTACAATGATACCATGGCAGAGACTCTAGTTGCCTCTCAAAGTCTAGTCTCCTGGTCTTACAACAGATTTCCAGTTTCTAGATGGGAACCTTGCTGGCCTGCCTCACTTGCAACTAGATGTAGCCAGGACACCACTTGGCAAATTAGGAGATAGGAGAGTTGCATGTGACTTCCAAGGAGTATTACAAGAGGTATAAGGCTTAGCCCTTTTTAACATCTCACTGTTTCCTGCTGGTTCAATTCAAATTAAACAGCTGATGTGCAAATAGCCATCTTGGACCCTGAAGTGATATGCTCAATAAGGTTGAACAGCAAGACAAAGGAACATGGGTTTTTGATACCAGGAAGCCACCATGCCAGTTCTGGAATGCTCACCTCACAACTTCTTTTACATAAAAAAGAAATTACTTTGTTTAAACAACTGATAGGCACATGCAGACAATCCTAATCCTAACTGGTAAAGATACTTTCAGGCCCATGTATGGAACATCAAATCCTCATATCCAAAAATAGATCCAACAAAGGTCTAGGACCTTGCTACTCAAAGTATGATTTACCAGCTAGCAGCAATGGCATCACCTAAAGTTTATTAGAAACCCAAACTCTCATTTCCCTTTCCAGATCTACTGATACTGAAGCTGCTTGTTCACAAGATTCCCTGGTGATGTGTATGCACATTTAAGTTGAGAAACCCTATTCAAAGATAACTGCCAGCCCTACTGAACCTGCCTATGGCTGTCCATACCAAAAATTGTGAGTGTGGGAGATTTTATTGCAGAAACACTCTGCTAAGATTAACAAATAACATGGTTGCTGATATAATATCTAAGTTCTGGTTCATATGATATAGTCACTTGCAGACAATCAAATGAAGGTCTATATTTTAAATTCAATAATCATCAAAAAGCAATTGTGGCCTTCCAGGAAGATGGCATTAGAGTAGGACAGCAGGGTTCTATTCTCTTACAAAAACAATGGAAGAAGGGCAAACAGCTGTTTAAGGGAGCTGCTTTTGGGGTCTGCAGACTAGGAGAGTGCTGTGCAACCTCCAGGAAGGAGAGGGACAGAGAGATGAAGAGGCTGAAGTGAAACCCATAAATTCCTAGCTCCTGCAGCCAGGAGAAGCACCCATGCCCCACCATCAAGGTGAACAAACCATGGGTTTGTAAAATCCATGGCTCACTGAGGACAGCTGAGAGGGGAAAGGACATCTCCATCTCTGGGAGGAAAGAGGGTGAGGGAGAGGGTGGAGAGAGGTTTCTCTTTGGTGAGTTTTGCCAGGCAAGCCTGTTTTGAATCTCAGCTCTGACCAGACCAGAATCACCAGCTAGTGGAGGGTGAAAGAGATACCTCCATGGAAAGGTTTGCTAAAGTGCGCCATCTGGTGGCAGGCCAGGAAATTGCAAGAAACAAAAAGATTTATGGAGTTTCTCATGTCCAGGCACTCTTGACCTAGCCTACACCCAATTAGTGGGTCCCTGACCCTATTCTGATATGCTGGGAAATCTTAAAGATTTATAATAAGTTGAATTAAAAAAATCAAAGAAGAGTAATAAAACAAAACCACTAGCAACAGACAGATGACCATCAGAGTAAATTAACCAACATAATCAGATGCTACACATCAGCAAAAAATTACAAGCCATATTAGGAAACAGGAAGAAATGGCCCAGCCAAAGGATTGAAATCTTAAAATCCTAATGAAACAAAGGATTTAGGGCAACAAATCAGTGATAATCACACAAATCTCCTAAATCAATTCAAGGAATTGAAGGAAAATGTGAGAATAAAGAGATAAAGGACATTAAGAAGACACTGGGTAAGCCTAAAGAACAATTTGAAAGCCTGCAAAGAAAAGTAACAGGGCTTATGGGAATGAAAGACACAATGGGTGAGATTAAAAATACATTAGATGCATATAACAGCAACTTTGAATTGGCAGAGGACAGAATTAGTGAATTGGAGGACAGAACATCTGAACTTGAAAAGAAAGGAGAACAGAAAGATAAAAGAATGGGGAAAAAATGGAACAGGGTCTCGGGGAATTGAAAGAAAACATGAAATGCACAAACATATGCATTATAAGTGTCCCCAAGAGAGAAAAGAATGGAAAAGGGGCAGAAAAAATAATTGAGGAAATAATGACTGAAAATTTCCCAACCCTTAGAAAGACATAAATATCAATATCCAAGAAGAACAATGAGCTCCAAATAGAATAAATCCCAATAGAACGACTCTAAGATGCCTACTATTCAGAATGTAAATTGACAGAGATAAAGAAAGGATTCTGAAAGCAGTAAGAGAAAAGAATTCCATCATATACAAGGGAAGCTCAATAAGACTAAGTGCCAAACTCTCATAAGAAAAATGGAGGCAAGAAGACAGAGGAACGGTATATTTAAATTTCTGAAAGAGAAAAACTGTCAACCTAAAATTATTTGTATGGCAAAACTGTCCTTCAAAAATGAAGGTAAGTTTAAAGTCTTCACAAACATATGACAATTGATAGAATTTGCTACCAAAAGAAAGAATTTGCAAGAGATACTAAAGGGAGTGCTGCAGCCTGAAAGGAAAGGACAAGAGCAAGAGAACTAAAGAATGGTATAGTAATGAAGATTATTAGTAAAAATAACTAAAGGGTAAAAAGGCAGACAATAGTAAGATATGAAACTGTAATGCCAAATGATAAAGTGGAAGAAGTAAGTAATGCCTTCACAGTAATAACATTGAATGTTAATGGATTGAAATCCCCAGTCAAAAGACATAGACTAGATTGTGGGAAGATGGCATCAGATTAGGCAGGCAAGGTTCAGCTTTCTCACAACAACAACAAAGAGCCAAAAGCTGCCTGAGGGACCTGCTTTAGAGGTCAGCAGATCAGTACAGCATTTCACAACTCCCAGGAGGGTGAGGGACAGAGAGATGAAGAAGCCGAAACAACAAATATGTGTTACCAAGCCCCTGCAGTGGCCAAGAAGGGCTACCCTCCCCCATCCTCAAGATATTAAGCAGGGATAAAATCCCTGGCTCACTGCAGCTGACTGAGAGGAGAGCAGACATCTTCTTCCCTGTTAGCTGTTTCAAGGGAAAAGAGAGAAGGGAGTCAGGGAGCTTTTCTTCAGTGAATTTGGCCAGTGGAGTCTGCTTTGAATTTCGCGTCTGGCCAGACCAAAACAAAGGAAAACAGAGATACACCTCCATGGAAAGGTGCACTAATGACTGCCATCTGCTGGCCAGTCTGGAATTACATGGAAAAAAACTGCAATTGGGTGTCTCTATTCTTTAACTTCTGGGAGAAAATCTGTGCCCTATTAGTGAGACCCTGGCAGGATTTTGATAACTTAAGCTGGACAATTTTAAAGAACCAAATATCAAAGAAGAGCTGTGAAAAAAATAGTAAAAATAGGCGAGAGAGAAATTGGCCACCAGAGTAAATTCACCACTATATTTAAATGCCTAGACATCAGCAAAAAATTACAAGCCATATTACGAAACAGGAAGAGATGGACCAGCCACAGGAATAAACCAAATATCCTGAAGAGATACAGGATTTAAGACTATTAATCATTGAAAATCACTCAACCCTCATAAATCAATTAAAAGAATTGAAAGAAAATATGACTAAAGAGATAAAGGGTATTAAGGAGATACTGGGTGAGCATAAAGAACAATTTGAAAGTCTGCAAAGAAAAGTAACAGACCTTATGGGAATGAAAGACATAATGGATGAGATTAAAAATACATTAGAAACCGATGAATGCACAAATATGTGATATAGCAAATACCATTGATTGTACACTTTGGATGAATTGTATGTTTATTAACATGTATCAATAAAATTGATTTGTTAAAAAAACATTAGAGGCTCATAAGAGCAAATATGAATTGCGTGAAGACAGAATTAGTGATTTTGAAGACAGAACATTTGAACTGGAAATGACAGGTGACCAGAAAGAGAAGAGAATGGAAAAAATAGTACAGGGTCTCAGGGAATTGAATGACAATGCAAAACACAAAAATATACACATTATTGGTGTCCCAGAAGGAGAAGAAAAGGAGCAGAAAGAATCTTTTAGAAAATGAAAACTTCCCAACTTTTATAAAAGACATAAATATCAATATCCGAGAAAGACAATGCACCCCAAACAGAATAAAACCGAATAGACCTACCCTAAGACACCTACTATTCAGAATGACATATATCACAGATAAGGAGAAGATTCTGAAAGCAGCAGGAGAAAAGCAAAGCATCACATACAAGGGAACCTCAATAAGAATAAATGCTAAACTCTCATCAGAAACCATGGAGGAGAGAAGAAAGTGGTATGATGTATTTGAGGTACTGTAAGAGAAAAACTGCCAGCCAAGAATTCTGTATCCAGCAAAGCTGTCCTTCAAAAATTAGGAGTAGTCCAAAGTCTTCACAGACAAACAAAAACTGATAGAATATGTTACCAAAGAACAGAATAACAAGAGATACTAAAGAGAGTACTGCAGCCTGAAAGGAAAAATAAGGGTGAGAGATGTGAGAAACAGTGTAGAAATGAAGATTATTAGAAAGGGTAAATTAAAGAGTAAAAAGATAGTCAATAGTAAGATATGACAACAGAAAGCCAAAGGTAAAAATGGATGAACTAAGTAATGCCTTTACAATAATAACATGGAATGTTAATGGCTTGCACTCCCCAATCAAAAGACATAAACTAATAGAATGGATAAAAAAATATGAGCTGTCTATATGTTGCCTACAAGAGACTCACCTCAGATGTAAGGACACAACCAGGTTAAAAGTAAAAGGTTGCAAAAAGATATTCCACACAAATAGTAACCAAAAAAAGAGCTGAGTGGTGATACTATATTGGAAAAAAGAGATTTTAAATGCAAAACTGTTATAAGGGATGAAGAAGAATATTATATATTAATAAAAGGGGCAATTCAGCAGGAAGAAATAACTATACTAAATATTTATGCACCAGGATACATGAGGCACACACTGGCAAAGCTGAAGGGAGAAATAGATGTCTCTACAATAACTGTTGGAGACTTCAATACACCACTCTCAGTATTGGATAGAACATCTGGACAAAGGATAAATTAAGAAACAGAGAGCTTGAGCAATATGATAAATGAACTAGACATAACAGACATCTATAGAGCACTGCACCCCAAAACAGCAGGATATACATTCTTTTCAAGTGCTCATGGATTCTTCTTCAAGATAGACCATAATTTAGATAACAAGACATATCTCAGTAAATTTTAAAAGATTGAAATTATACAAAACACTTTCAGTGATCATAACAGAATGAAACTGGAAATCAATAACTGATCAAATAAGGGAAAATCCGTAAATATATGGATATTAAACAATACACTCTTAAATAATCAGTGGTCAAAGAATAAACGGACAAAGAATTCATCAAATATCTTGAGATGACTGAAAACAAGAACACAACATATCAAAACCTATGGGACACCACAAAGGCAGAGCTGACAGGGAAATTTATAGCTCACAATGCTTACATTAAACAAGAAGAAAGTGCTAAAATTGAAGACCTAACTGCATATCTGGAAGAACTAGAAAAAGAACAGCAAACTAATCCCAAACCAAGTCGAAGGAAAGAAATAGTAAAGAGCAGAAATAAATGAAATCAAGAACAAAAAATAACAATAGAACAAACAAAACCAAAAGTTGGTTCTTTGAGAAGAGCAGCAAAATTGACAAACACTTAGCTAGACTGACAAAGAAAAAGAGAAAAGACACAAATAAATAAAATCAGAAATGAGAGGGGGAACATTACCACTGATCCCACAAAAATAAGAAAGATCATAACATGATACTATGAACACCTGTATGCCAAAAAACTAGAAAATGTAGGTGAGATGGTCAAAGTCCTAGAAGCACACAAACCACCTACACTGAGCCTAGAAGAAATAGAAGATCTCAACAAACCAATCACAAGTGAAGAGATTGAAGCAGTCATCAAAAACCTCCCAAAGATGAAAATCCTGGGACCTAATGGCTTCACAGGTGAATTCTACCAAACATTCAAAGAAGACCTAAAACCAATCTTGCTCATGCTCTTCCAAAAAAGTAAACAGGAAGGAATGCTACCAAACTCATTCTAGGAGCCAGCATCACCCTAATACCAAAACCAGATAAAGATATTATGAGAAAAGAAAATTACAGAATAATATCTCTAATGAATATAGATACAAAAATCTTAAACAAAATACTTGTAAACCAAAACCAAAAACACACTAAAAGAATTATACACCACAATCAAGTGGGTTTTATCCCCGGTATGCAAGGGCGGTTCAACACAAGAAAATCAATTAGTGTAATAAACCACATTGATAAATTGAAGAAGAAAAAGCACATGATCCTCTCAATTGATGCAAAAAAGGCATTTCACAAAATACAGCACTCTTTGATAAAAACTCTCCAAAAGATTGGTAAAGTGCATGTATGAAAAATCTACAGCTAGATACAGCTAGCATTGTGCCCAATGGTAAAAGACTGAACGCTTTCCTGCTGAGATCAGGAACAAAACAAGGATGCACACTATCACCATTATTATTCAATATTGTGCTAGAAGTTCTAGCTAGAGCAATTTGGCAAGAAAAAGAAATAAAAGACACCCAAATAGGAAAGGAAGAAGTAAAACTTTCACTATTCGCTGATGACATGATCCTATATCTAAAAAATCCTGAAAAATCCACAGTGTAGCTGCTAGAATTAATAGCTGAGTTCAGCAAAGTGCTAGAATTAATAGCTGGGATACAAGATTAATATGCAAAAATCACCAACATTTCTATACATTACTGATGTGCAATCAGAAGAGGGAATCAGAAAAAAAAATCAATTTATAATAACAACTAAAACAATAAAATATTTAGGAATAAACTTAACCAAGGGTGTAAACACCTATATTCAGAAAACTACAAAACATTGCTAAAAGAAACTGTAGAAGACTTAAATAAATGGAAGGATATTCTATGTTCATGGATTGGACGACTAAATATCGTTAAGTTCATTTTTTTAAATACTTGGAACTATTTTCAGACTCTGTAGGATCTTCTAAATAGACAATTGTCATCTCTAACTACCAATGGTTTTATTTCTTCTGTTCCAATTTTCATATGTTATTTTGTCTTGTCTTATAGCATGGCTAGAACCTCCAGTACAATGTTGAATAGAAATGGTGAGAGAGAATATCCTTGCCTTCATCTTAGTGAGAAAGCATTCAGACTTTTACTTTTAAGAATGTTAGATGTAGGTTTTTCACAAATACCTTTTTCAGGTTGAGGACTTTCCTTCTAGTTATAGTTTGTTGAGAATTTTAATCAGGACTGAATAATTCTGTCAATGGATTTTCCATCTATCAGGATGATTATTTTGTGGGTTAATGTGATGAATTATAGTGATGGTTCTTCAAATAATAAGCCATTCTTGCATTCCCATTAGCCACCCCATTTGGTTATTATTATTATATATTTTAAAAATTATCAATGGATTCAATTTGGAAAATTGTATTAATTATTTTGAATCTATTTTCATGAAGGGCATTGGTCTGTAATTTGTTCTTTTAAAGTATTTTCTAGTGTTGGTATCAGAATAATGCTTTTATAATAAAATGAATTTAAGTGTTCCACTCTCTTCAATTTTCTAGAAGTGTTTATGTAGAACTGATATTTCTTCCATAAAACTTTGTAAAATTCTTCAATGAAGCCAACTGGGTCCGGCATTTTCCTTATAGGCAGATTTTAAACTACCAATTCAGCTTCTCTAATAGACACAAGGCTCTTCAGGTTTTCTATTTCTTCTAGAGTGAGCTTTAGTAGTATGTGTCTTTCAAAATATGTCCCCATTTCATCTAAATTGTACAATTTATTGGCATAAAAATTGTTAGACATACTCCATTATTATCCATTTAATATCTGTAGCATCTTTCTATATGAAAACTCTATAACTGCTGGTATGGATAATTTGTTTTATCTCTCTTTTTTCCTGATCAGTCTAGCTAGAATTTTATGAATATATTAAAGAACCAGCTTGAGGTCTCATTAATTTTTCTCTTTTGCTTTTGTTTTTGGATTTAGAAAGCTCTGTTTGCATATTTATTATTGCCCTATATCTGCTTACTCTAATTTTAATTTGCTCTTTTCCTAATCTCTAAATGTAGAAACTGAGGTCAATGATTTATACCTTTTTTCCCTAATATAAGCATTTATGCTAAAAAAAAATTTTCTCTAAGCACTGCATTAACCATATCCCACAAATTTTGATATGTTGTGATTTCATTTTTATTCTAATTCCACTTTTGATTTTTTTCTTTTAATCATAGGCTATATGGAGAAGTACATTATATAGTTTCCAAATATTTAAGAATTTCTAGAATTCTTTCTATAATTGATTTCCAATTTAATTCTGTTGTCAAAAAATATAATTTGTATGACTTAAATCCTTTTAAATTTAATGAAACTTGTTTTATGGCCCAGTATATGGTCTATTTTGGTAAATGTACTGTGTGCACTTGGAAAAGAATGTGTATTTTTCTTTTCTTCAATTTAAGTAAAGATACATTTATCTTTACTTAAATGTCAGTAAGACCAAGTTGGAAGATGATGTTGTTCAATTACTCTACGTCCTTGCAAATTTTCTGTCTACATGTTCTATTAATCATTACGAAGGGAGGTTGAAATCTCCAGTTCTAATTATGGATTTTTCTATCTCTACAGTTCTATCTGCTTTTTCTTCATATATTTTGAAACTTTATTTTTCAATACTTAAACATTTTGGATTGTTATGTGTTCAGATACACACTGTGTCTGAGATTACTATAACTACTCAAGCTTTCTTATTAGTGTTATCATGGCATACCTTTTTCTATCCTTTTAAATGTGTTTCTTTAGATTTAAAGTGGATTTCTTATAGGTATTATATAGTTGGGTCTTGCTATTTCTTTTTTTTTATTCAAAATGACAACCTGACCTTTTATTAGGATATTTAGACCACACATATTTATTCTGTTAATTTATATTCTTGGGGTTAAATCTTCAATTTGTTCTATCTTCAATTTGTTCTATCTGTGCTATCTTCAATTTGTTCTATCTTCAATTCGTTCTATCTGTACTCTGTGCCATTTTTTCCTGCCTTTAAAATTTTTTTGGATTAATTTTTATTTACAAACACTCAAGAGCCACAAAGCCAAAACTCCCTCTTCTTTCCTATCCCCATTTCCTTTCTTTTTTTTTCTGAGAATTTGCCTCTTTATTTGATTAACTGAATAATTTTTATGATTCCATATTATCTTTTTCTTAGCTTATAAACTGTAACTCTTCGGAGTTTTTATGTTGATTGGTTGGTTAGTTTATTGGATGGTTGCTTTTGGATTTATAGAATATATTTTTAACTTGTTATAATCTACCACTAATATTAGACTACTTCAAGTACATTATAAAAATCTTACAACAATTTTTATTCTCCCACTTCCAGACTTTGTGCTCTTGTTATTAAAAAATTTACTTTTATATATGCTACCAACCTATTGGTATATAAAATACATTATTATTTTGCTTCAAACAATTATCTGTAACAAAAAATAAGAGAACAAAAAATAAAAATATTTTACCTTTAACTACATATTTACTATTTCCAGTGTTCTTCATACTTTAAGTAGATCTATATTTTCATCTAGGATGATTTTCCTGCTGCCGAAGGACTTAATATTTCATATGGGGCAGGTTTGAGTGTGATAAATTCTTTCAAATTTGTTATGTCTGAAAAAGTATTGATTTCAACTTCCTTTATTTAAAAGATATTTTCACTGGACATAGAATACTAAAATAACAGTTTCAGTACCTGAAATATGCCTACTCTGTTTACATTTTTTCTGGTGTTTACCTTTGTTCCTCTACAATATATAATGTGTATTTTTCTCTGTCTGCATTTAAGACTTTCTTTTATCACAAGTCTTAAACAATTTGCTTTGATACATTTTCTTCATGTGCTTGTGCTTGAAGTTTTTTTATATTCTTGGATCTATATTCTAGGTCTATGACTTTCATCATATTTGGAAAATTATTAGGTAATTATTCTTCAAACATTTTTTCTCTCTAAGCTTTATTTTCCTATCTCCCAAAAATGAGAATTAAATGAGACAATGTATATAAAGTACTTTTCATAGTTTATCACATATACAAAGCATTCATTAATGTTAGAAATTATTATTTCTAAAACTGGAAGACTCAAGGCATTGGAAACAAAGTTCAATAACAATCAATCAAATTAATGAAAAACTTTAAGGATGTTTTCTGAACATTTTTGTACATGTTTTACAGGTTTATCTGTTAGTCCTTGCTGTGAGCTTAAATCTCTTTATCTTTCAGAAACAATGACTTACTATTTTCATTGTACTCGATCCAGAACTTAGTTGGATTTTACCAGATATGGAGAGAACTAATGTTTTCATACTTTTTTTTCTTAGTTTTCTCACTGTTTTCCGCTAGAAAATGGTAATGAAAATAGTGTCTTAGAAATACAGTGTTATTTTTTCAGAATGCCACACATTGAGAGACAATCTATCCCCAATCCTAAGCATCTATTTTCCATCCTGATTAAAATTCCCATCAGCTGTTAGAACAAAGTTGCTTACATGTTAACAACTTGTTTGGGGTAAAGTTTACCTTATCAAATCTTCACAGATAGATACAAAAATGGAAAATACACAGACTTCTTATTTAAAAGTTTAAAAAACAATTATACTGTCTTAGAACCTTTCTTTTCTTTCAAACTGTTCTGTCAGAATACTTATTCAATCTTTTAAAAATTAATCATGATGTTGTCTTGTTACATTCTAAAATATACCAAGTCCTTTGTGATTAAGAATTTTTGACTCATGGAAAATCCTCAACCCATAGGAAGATGAGGAAACAGCTGTGCCTCTGACAACTAACAGCTGATCTAGAGTCTGAAAGTATTTCAGAAGAAAGCCTAATTATGGAGCGGGAATGCCATCAAGGTGCCAAGCAAGAATACAAATTATTAGGTGGAACACCTTTTGTATTTTGGTAGACAAAGCAAGAACTATAGAGGTAAAGCTCCTCACTGTGTCACTCAATATGGAAAGTTCATGTTTCAAGATCTAAAAATGACAATCATTATAGAGTTGTTGGGTTACTGCTGTTGCTGATGATAATGCCTTCTATTTCTTTTATGTTTAGGTCTCTGATCCATTTTGAGTTGATTCTTGTATAGAGAGTGAGAAAGGGGTCCTCTTTCATTCTTTTGGTTATGGATATCCAGTTCTCCCAGTACCATTTATTGTAGAGACTGTTCTGTCCCAGAAAAGTGGACTTGGTAAGCTTATCGAAAATCAGGTAAGCATAGAGGTGAGGTCTACCTGTGGTGTTTTATTAGCACAATGGTTGATACTCTTTTCATCCACACAAGGCTCTTTGTCCCTGGTTTCATTTGCAAAAAAACTTATCTATAACCTTGGTCAAAGCCTCTTAACTTGCTCAGCAATTCAGTTTCACATTCTAGAAACTGTTAATGATTATGAAATTTAACTCAAAAGACAACCAATTCATAAGTATTAATCTGTTTGAAAAATTGTGATAAAATAAATTTAGGGAGAAAAGAAAAAGATAATATAAAAAACAAATAAAAAATAAATTAAGGGAGAAATGATCTCTTGAGTGAGGTATAATTATGGTAGTATTTTTTTGGTAGATGGTGGACTTTTGGTAGATGGTGGATCTTAAGATAGTTAGGTTTAAAATCTTAAATTTAATCTTACCATATATAAGTAATTTGAAAATTTAATAATTCAGAGAAGATTTTAGTTTAATGGTGTCATTAATAAAACCAATTTTATGAAACATCTTATACAATAAAATAAAATAGAAGCTTAAGATTACTAAGACCCTGGACAAGATTTAACAATATACTGTCTCTTTACATATTTTTCTAAGACAAGCTTGAAATTCACATAATTAGATAAATTGGAATAAATACAGTAAATATAATGATATTGATAATATAATACAGTGAGATACTGTATGGAATTTTTTGTAAGAAGGAAAGCATTTCCAATAAATTTTTAGCAATACCTATCATTTTTTCATTTGTTTAATACATACAATATTTTCAAATAAAATTACAAAGTAAAAATATTAAGTTAGAAAAATATTTAAGAACATCTTACATTAAGAGAATGTAATTACTGACCAAAGATTATGTAAACTAAATGTTTTGCCTTAAAAAATTATAAGACAAGACTGAAGTTCTTTCATTTTCAAGGATTATATTAATGTGCTAAACAGGAGGGCTTTTTTGGTGAGAGTATGTATCATTTAAAGACATAAGCCATTCTAATCAGAGCCAAGCTAACACAAAGCCATATAAATGAGTTAATAAATATTCCTTCCTTCATCATATCATTGGGTCATGAGTCTTTGGATAAGAAAAAGAAACTTCCATGCCAATTCAAATGGAAAAACAGGAGGAGTATGTTGTAAAAATACAAGTAGTTAGAGTGGTCTTTTATAATTTCATAATTTATTTAGGTTCTATATATAATTTATTTTAAACCAAAAAAGGCATTATATGATATGGGATCCATTATTAACTATTACATAAACTTTGCTACTCCTGTACTAGCAGGAAGAAATATATTATGATAACTATGTGCAGCCAAGGAATGAATTTTAAAACGACCATTTTCTGTATTTCAATTTAGAATATGAATTAGGTTTTTCAAAGAGTTCCTTTGTGGATGTTGCCATAATATTGGTGAGAAATAGGCAGCTTACGACACAAGGACCCTACATTCCTATAAAGCCCACTTTAGGTTAATACCACCTTGAAGCATCTCTGCCTGGAACCACAAAAGACCTCAAAGCTCTAGCATAGAATCCCAATGCCTTGTAATACACAAAATAGCTCTCCTGGGAGCCTTCTGTATATCCTCCTCTAAAAGCTACCTCTGGGTTCTAGAAGCAAATGGAAAATGACTGCTCACACGAATTCAGCAGTTGCCTTGTCCTGAGAAGAATTTTTGTCCCATTCAGGCTTCTGTTGCTAGTGAGTTCTCAGGGCTGATGACTCAATAAGCCCTTCAAGAGGCCCTAGAGCAGGGTTACAGATTGGAGCCCAGTGGGCCACCCAGCCCCAAAGGCTTTGGCGTTTGGGACCCCTAGAGAAAGGGAAGGTTCTAACGACTCTATTCCTGTTCCAACCCCTTAGCAGGTGATCATGTGGATGCCACACTGGCCCTTCTCTCATTCAGATCACAAAGCCCCATGGATTCAATCATTGTAGCAAGAATCATTTTAGACCATCTCAAAAATTTTAAAAAAATTAAAAATACTTAATAAGTAAAACTCTAAGGTGAATCCTATGGAGAGGAAGACAACTAATGAACATTATTTAAAAATAAGAAGGCTTGACTGAAGAGAGATATAACATATTTCTTGATAAGAAGTACATTTTTTGAAAAATATTATTTCATTGTAATTTAAGTACCATAAAATCACCCACTTTAAGTATGCAATTCAATGGTTTTTAGTAAATTTACAGGGTTTTTTAGCCATCGCTAAAGTTCAATTTTAGTCTTTATACAATTTTATTCAGGGGTGGGAGGTGAAGGGGAGTGTAGAATAGAAACATGAAAAAATTATTCTAAGATACTTTTGAGAGAATAAGTTTAAAAGTGGGCAAACAGACATTTTGAAAAAGACTAGAAATGAGGGTAAATTTACCCTACAAAACTGATAAACAAGGTAGTGTGATTCTGGCTCAAGAGTAGATCAGTGTAGTAAAGAAATAGATCCAGGGATATATCATAATTTTGTGATTGATATAAGTAACTAAAAAGAGTAAAGAAAATTTTATTTTTTGCCATGGCTCTTCAGTTCCTTCTATTTGATCCTAAAGTTGGTGCTGGAGTTGGTAGGTGTGCATCCAAGAGACTTGAATCTTTGGGCTGTCCCAAATCTCTGGGCCCTGAGCCTCAATGGAGTTGTAACATCTACTCTCCAGTTAATTGGACTCACCCAGGACAACTTACAAGGAAGTGATGATGGACAACCACCATACCAAGGAACGAGAGAGTCTACAACTACAAGCAAGAGAGTCCCATCCATCGGCCATATGGGACTGAAGCCACCTCTCAATTAGAGGTGGAGTGGGCATCACCATCCCAGAATCCTCAGGATTGGGGAATGAACTATGGACTAGAGTAGACTTACTGGTATTCTACTATAGACTTATTGTGATTCTAGCAATGGAAGAAATTATATTATTGATGTGGAGGCAGTGGCCACTGGAGGTACTGAGGTCAGGAAGAGGGAAAACAGGTATAATACAGGGGTGATATCGGGACTTGAGAATTATCCTGAATGACAGTGCAATGACAGATACAGGTCATTATATACCTTGCCATAACCTACATAATTATGTGGGAGAGAGTATAAACTACAATGTAAACTATAATCCATCCTTAATGCAATGCTCCAAAATGTGCTCATCAATTGCAATGAATGTACCACACTAATGAAGGATGTTGTTAATGGGGGTAAATGTGGGTGGTGTGGGGAGCAGGGCATATGGGAATCCCTTATATTTTTAATGTAACATTTATGTAATCTAAATATCTTTTATTTAAAAATAAATAAATAAATAGTGCTTGCATATTTGGTCAATTTGGGGGAAAATATTTTCATTCTCAACCTAATCCTTGGATCCAAATGTACTTCAAATGACTTAAAAAGTTTAAAATGAATTCATAATAAGGATTTTTTAAGCATGAAAGCAACAGAAGTCACAGATTTGTTAACATAAGTATTAAAAACTTCTATATATAAAAGAAAGATAAAGCACACTGAAACAAAATTAAATAGCAAAAAAGTAAGAAAAGTGTTTTTTTTTTCTGTTTTTTTTTTTTTTTTCATAAATAGGACATATCTCTATAATCCTAATACAGAGAAAACCACAATAAGTCAACAAGAAAAATATAAATCCCAGTAGAAAACAGGTGGCACTGTGGATTCTCCAGAAAGCAACACAGAGACAGTTTAATGTTAGGATGTTTGGTAGATTGACTCATGTATCCCAACCAAAGACGTGTTCTTAATCTTAACCCTTGTCCATTTGTAAGTAGGACTCTTCGAAGATGTAGTCTTGGTTAAGGTGTGAACTCATTTGTGAAGGGGATCTTCTAAGTGGCCAAACTGAATCACAGTGGGCCTTAATCCATATTACACGAGGCCCTATAAAGAGAAGCCAGAAGTCAGAGAAAGCACAGGAGGAGATTGTGGACATGACCTTGCAACAAAGGCAGAAATGCAAGTCAGAGAATTCAAGGATCACAGCAGGTAACACAAGAACAACCCTACAGGCTCAGAGAGAGCATGGCCTTACCGACACCTTCATTTGACTTCAAGACTTCAAAATCATGAGACAATAAATGTCTATTGTTTAAACCAGCCCATAGTGTGGTAGTTGTCTTAGCAGCTCAGCAAACTAAGACAGGATGCTTATTTGGAAGTGCCCTTGGAATCAATATCTATGGAAAGGGGCAGGGGAGCAAAGAAACAGGATTAGGCAGAGGAGCAGGCCTGACAGCTTCGGCTGAATCCAGAGTGGGATGGGTCCAGGAGGGGCAGGGGTGGAGCTCTGCAGCTAGAGTAGTCACCCATAATGGCCCCCAGTTGGACCAAGATGCCCAGGCCTTTATACTTCCATATCGATCATTGTATACGGACCTCCCTGGGAAGAGGCATGATCTCAGACCAGGTGGCTAAAGTCATTCCCGACTGGGCTGACAGTCAAAGATTGCCAAGGGCTTGGACAGCTGGTCTTGACTTGAAGTGGATCCTTGACAGTTCATCTCCAATGCCTCCCACAATGGGTAAATAAAACCAGACAATTGGTAATCACACAAAAAATAAAGAAGAATAAGCATAGAATACAATATTCAATTTCACCGATAATAAAATTAATGCAAATTAAAATCGTGCCTACCAAAATGCCAGTAATTTACAATAATAGTAATACCAGACATTTACTGTGTGATACTTTACGAAGAGCTTTAAATCCATTGTCCTATTTAATTCTCACAGCACTATGAAATGTGTGCTATTATTTTAATCCCAATTTTACAGATGAGGAAAGCAATGCCCAGAAAGGTTATTACCTGCTAAAGATTACAGTTTTTAAGCAGCAGAACTGAGGTCGGTGCTTGCTGTAGTTTGCCAGAACAGCTACGAAAAACACCACATACTGGTTGGCTTAGACAACAGGGATTTATTGCCTCATGGCTTTGGATATCAGAAGTCCAAAATCAAAGTCTCAATAGGCCACACTTTCTCCCAGTCTAATGCTCTGGTGCTGGCTTGCCATGATCCTGGGGATACCTTGGCTTGCATCCCTGTCTCTGTCACATGGCCATCTTGTGGCTGGTCTCCTCCTTGGCTTTCTCTGACTTCTACTGACTGCCTGCCTCCAAATTTCCTGTGCTTATAAGGACTCGAGCCTTATGGATTCAGGATCACCCAGATTCAGTTTGAGCTCATCTAGATACAATCTTCCAAGATCCTATGCACAAATGGATTCTCAGCCACACTCTGACTCCGCTTGGCATATTCAAAGATACTGTTTACAAATGGGACACAGATTAAGACTTTTGTGGGCTACATGATTTAATCCCCAACAGTGCTCTTAACTAATATCCTGATTGCATCCCCAAATAATACTAGGCCATCATTGCAAGGGAATAATGAGAAGTACCAAAAAAAAAAGTTTGTAAAATAGGTTTGATAGGTATCCTGACATTAAAACTTCTGGGACATGGTGAGGAAGGAGGCAGATACATGTAGTAACAGCAAACCCTTATATAATGCATTCACTGATATACTCCAGGCAAAAGTGCACATTGGTACAATGTTTTTTTCTGAAAAAAAAATTAACGAATTGCCTTTGAAAAATGCCATACCTTGTAAACCCACTTTCATAAAATTGTTCCAAGGAAATCATCAGAATTGTGGTCAAATATTTATGTATAAGAAGATTCATGGTAACATTATTTATGTTCTGGAAACAAGTTTAAACAATATAGAACTAAAAAAAATAGGATTCATCCATATGATGAAATATCTTGCAGCTAATAAAAATAATGTCTTGAAGAATCTTTGAGATTGGGATATAATAATGCTTGGTTTTTGGAAAAAAAAAAAAAAACATAAAAATAGGCAATAAATAAGCCAGTACATACAGTTTAGTCCTAACTGTAAACTTATATGTCTTTATATGTACACACATATAATTAGAAGAAAATATATTAAAAGTTAGTGGATATGTCACAATAATAGAAATACAAGTCATTTTAACTTTATTTTTTCTCCTTTTTATTTTTTTTTTATTTTTTTGAAACTTTTATTTCAAGTAATCATAGATTCACAGACAGATGCAAAGATTAGAACAGAAAGGTCCCGTATCCCTTTCCCTAACATCTCACATCACTATATAAACTGGGAAACTGAGGTTGGTATAAAGTGTGTGCATAATACTGAGACATTTTTTCAAGTATGTTGATTCATGTGCACTATACAGAACTGTTCCCTCACCACTAGGAACTCTTTATTTATTTATTTATTTATTTTATTATGGGTAAAAATCAAAATTCTCACAATACATACAAACATTTGCAAAATGATATATAAATATATATGCATATATGTGTATTTGCTTACAAAAATGTTATTTATATATATATATATACATATATTTTAAGAGGTGCTTAGATTACCTAAAATATTACACGGAACCCACTGGGATTCCCATGTTGCCCACCTCCCACACCTCCCACCACATCCCACACAAACATCTCCCACAGTGTGGCCCACCAACCTCAATGAACTTACACATCCTGGAGCCTTGCCACCAACCATAGACCACAGTTCACACTGAGGAGACAACGATGGGAAATGGCCATCCCAGGGAATGGAGAGGGCCTGCATCTGCAGGCAGGATCATCCCACCCACCATATCTATGGGATATAAGCCCTCTCTCACTTGGAGTTGGAGTGGACATCACCATCCCAGTCGCCTCTGGATTGGGGGAAGAACTATGGACTAGAGTGGACTGGATGGTATTCTCTTGCTCACATATGGTGATTCTTGCAATGCAAGAAATTATAACAATGAGGTGGAGCCAGTGGCCACTTGACAGTTTTTGGGTAGGGAGGGGATGAGCAGTTGAAATACAGGGGCTTCTTTGGGAGTTGGAGGTTGTCCTGAGTACTGTTGTGGCAATGGATGTAGGCCATTTTAAATCAGCACACACCACTCAGAACTGAGTGGGAGAGAGTGTGGTCTACAGTGTGAACTGTGGTCTATGGTTGGTGGCAAGGCTCTAGGATGTGTAAGTTCTCCTTTTTATATTTTCCAATTCTCTACAATAAACTTAGATTGCTTTCATACCAAAAAATTACTATATATTAGTTTATAACTAAATCTTGTGGTAAAAATATGTAGCAGAAAAGCTTACAGGAAAAATACTCAGAACAGATTCTTGTCAGTCCTACAAGTCCTCAGGTAAAGCTAAAGAGAGGAAAGCCAAAGAAAGTCTTGACAAGCAGCCACATTAGTCGACATTTTGACTAAGTCATGTTGAATGGTAAGAAACCTAAAAATCTTTTTGGCCTACATGTCATTTCAAGCTGTCACTTGAAACTGACCACCTGACTGATTATACTTCGTGGAAGTAACAGACGGCTTGCTGATTGCCTTGGTGAGGTGCCTCAAGAATCTTGTCCGCAAACCATACAATTCTCAACTACATAGCATACTGGATTATCTGGGAAAAGATAATATTGGGCATAGATAATTAGAGCAAAACAAATTTTTCCAGACAGTTTTGAGTTAAACCTAGAAACATTTCAATCTTTTCTTAAAGATTGCTAAATAGTCAAGAACTTTTTACTTTGGAATCATTCTGAGGAATAAGTATGGTTTCTGGACCAAATCTCTTGGACACTGCACAACAAAAGTTAGATGCCTTTGACAGATGGGCCACCAGGCATGTGTTATACCCCTGTATGAATTTTCAGTAATGAGATAAATTCAAGGTCACAAGAAAACTTCTAGCCAATGCTGTCGTGTAAACAATTAGTTTCCAGGAGTGTTGCATTCAGTGTGGCTACCAAATTGTAACAATCCCTTTTCTGGGATAAAAATGCAATTCTCAGATAGAGCACCAATGTTGTAAGATAAATTTTGTTGACAATCTGTAAATTCATTAAGTGATTTGTCATAGTCAGCCATTTCACAGCCTGTTTGAGAGAGTAGTAAATATGAGATCCTGTGCAATTTCTCATTCCAACAATTTTGTAAAGTAGGTTTGATAGATATCCTGATGTTAAAACTTGGGAGATGGGGGGTGGGGAGGTGGATGCATTTAACAACAGCAAACCCTTATATCATGTTTACCATGTACTAGTACTGTTCAAGAAACTTTACACATATTAATTCATGAATTACAGATGAGGAAAGTGAGACACAAAGAGGTTAAATAACTTGTCCAGGATTACATAGCTTGGAATCCAGGCAATTTGGTGCCAGGACCCATGCTTTTAACCATCCATTTTGCTGACATCTCTAAGTTTAAAATAATTAAATTTAAGCTCTTCAGTGACAACTCAATAAAGTAACGTTAGATGATACTCTTTCAAAATCCAGCACTCTATCTCTACTGCGAGGTGCCACTAAAGGTTTAACATTATCCTTAGAAACAGAAAAAAATATAAGATTCTAAAATATTGACTCTGGCAATAATGTCTAGTGTCTCTTAGCAACGTGCATGTCATTCCATTATGTAGATGGCATTTCATGCAAGCACTTAACAACCTAACAGATGCATGTTCAAGGGTGCTGTGTTTGATTAGGGGTTCAGCTCCTCTTCACGCTTATCCTAGAACAAAAGAAACTTCTCAAGCTGTCAAGCAAGTTGGCATAGTGGCTGGACCAGGCAGCATGACCTGCTACTCCAGCTCCTTGGGAAGTCTTCTTGCCCGTTACAAAGAGCCCAGGGCAGGAAGTCCTGATGGCTTGAGCCAGGTCTGGCTTTTGAGCTGTCCCTTGTGTTCATTTCACGATGCTTCACAGAGAAAGGGCTAACTGCACGTCCCTAACATGCCTGCCAGTGACAGCAACTGTGCTGCTCATCAGGACCTTCAAAACTAACTGGAATCCCACTAACTATTTCTATAAAGTTGAAAAAATATGTTGGGGAATGCATATTTATGGCCTTTTGAGAAACCTTATCCAGGGACAACTTTTACTTTTTAACTGGTTTTTGTAGCATGAGCTACTCTAATACATTTTCTCAAGGCAACACATCAAAATTGCTCTCTTGTCGATAACAAAAGTTCCTGATTTTACACTGATAGATTTTGAGCGTCAACCTATTTCAAGGTAGCCCTTTGTTTGGCAAAATTTGTATTTTGCATCCTTTGATTTACAGATGGATGGTGGGTATAATAACTCATAAACTGGGCTAATTTTAAAACGGTGTGGAAATGTCCTTTGTTGTGCCGACTCTCAGGAAATAACTCTTGGATGGGTTCATTGACTGGACCCAAATGGAGTAACTCATCTCAGATATTTCTTTAATGCTACACCACAGGCAGAGGCTTTATTGGGATCATTAAAAATGTCAAAGTTGGTGAAACCCAGAGATGCCATTGAAAGGGTTCATAGTAAAGTTTACATATAATGCAATCCTACAACAAAGCTTAGGAAAAGTTAACTTCAGTATTAACTCAATGGTTCTTCAATATAAGTAGCAAAAATCATGCCTAGGCTTGCCCTTGTGCTCCTAGAGGAGACCAAATAGTTCCTTCTTGATAGGAGACATTGATCACTTCTTTAAATTGTGTCTTTACCATTCCCCATCTCCTCTTTTAAGCCTTTATCATAACTTTCTCAAACTGTTAATATAATTTATTCACTTGTATTACAAGGCAGAATTCATAAGCTAAGCAATGAAAGAAAATCAAAGGGGAAAGAAGGAAAGAAGGAAAGAAAGAAAAAAGAAAGGGAAGGAAGGAAGGGAGGGAGGGAGGAATGGAGGAAGGAAAAGAATCACCTTTTGCCTATGATTTTTTTCCCTTCCTATGGGTCTACTTTTTAAACACAGAATTTGTAGAAATTGAATTTTAAAGACTTAGTCCAATACCTTTATTATGTATATGCAGAGACAAGTTGAGAGAATATTTAACTTCACCAAAGGCACGCAATTGGTTAGCGGCAGAGCGGAGGCTGCTCTTTTCACTATTACAACAGTTTTCTCCCTATTAAGGTTGTAGTCTCAGAAATGAAGTTTTGCCTGACTGCTTGAACATTACAAAATATATTTGCTTCATAAGATTGCTTAAGAAACTATTGTTTTATTCAATGATATCAGTTGAACTTCTGATGATAATCTCAAAAATAAGAAATGCTTTTTTAGTGAAAGTAACACTTTTGTCACTGGAATTCTGAGAGAATTTACAGACTCATAGTGTCAGTTTCTCAAGATCTATAGCTGTTGAGTATAGGTCTGTTCAGTAGGGCACCCAGAGAACACCTTCAGGATTATTTTTCTTGCCTAAATTCTAAAATGCAATGGAAAATAAAACAAGCAAAGTGCCTTAGTGTAATTGTTTTAATTTCTCTTTCAATATGGTTTATATAAACTATTTCTAGAACTCAATCGGAAAGAAAATCAGATTTTGCAGGATGCACAACCTTAAGATGAAAAGTGAAGGGTAGTTGCAAAGGGTGTTCCCTTGATTCATGCTTACTTTATAATTAAGTAAGGTGAACCTCAAACAGAAGCCTTAGAACAAAATACACGTGCACGTGCGTACACACACACCTGACACTGTAAACTACTGCATTCCATTGTCATCAAAAATGTAAAGCTTAGCTGTCCCGAGGGCAAGTAGAATGAGCTTTCCAGCTACTCATCTGGGTTCCACTGTGGCATCTTGACAAGTGAATAATCTTCAGGACACAAAACAGTTCCACAAGTAAAAACCAGTTCAAAGAGGCCCTTTGCAGAAAGTTAGTTCTCTATTTTGACATAAGCATTATTTAAGCGCTGGATTAGCATCTGAATTTGTGAAAGATGTTACAAGATGTTACAGTGAACCGTTTCTGTTCTCCTTTTCAGGACTTCTTTGTTTTGGTGTTCTAATCTACATCTAAAAAAAAAAAATTGTTGTCATGATTTTGGAATGTTACTATTTGTCCTTCTTGCCATGATGCTTAAGAGCATAATTATTTTGTTAAAGAGTTAAGCATATTCCACCCACAGAAAGGAAAGGAGGAATGTGTGGATATCATTTCAATCAAGGTTATAAATGATGTTATTATTGCATCCAAGCTTAGCTGCTCTTAATGAAGGATTTACACAGCTCCATCTGAAGCCAAATTAATAAATTCAATATTGTGCCCATCATGATAACTCGGGGTTGGTGGGCTATTGAAGCAATGGCCTTTCTTTCACCACAAGAAAGTCTTTTTTTTGTTCAATTTTCTTCAGGCTCAATATAAGTCTTTATATTCTAAGTGAAATATGCATGTATTTTATCAGTTCTAAACTATTACCTAGTTTCCTGATGTTACCTAAAAAATTGCCTACTTCAAAATTGAGATGCCTTTATTATTCAAGGTATTTTCTTCACATATATTTTTGCTATGTCAAAAAGAGACTCATGTTAACTCCAGGTGCCCAGTTTTTTGTTCCATGCACTTCTGTGTTAGCTTTAGGTAGTAGCCGTGCCTGTTTTTGTTCCTGTTAATTTGTGTACCATTTTCTCTATCACAGAGGAATTGAGTGAGAAGTTATATTTCTGAAGCAAGCGTTTTGTTTTTGTGATGCTTTTTTGCTCTGTTGCCCACCAAGTAGTTTGGAATTAGACAAAAACTCATTGATATTTAATGTACTCAAGTTGATTAACACAATGTGACATTTCGTGATATTAAAAATTTATTTTGAAGTGCCGTTTCTGTTTTAGGCGACATATTCAAGTTAATATCTCAGCTGAGGTAAAAGTACTCTCAAAACTATCAACTCAGGAGCAGATGTAGCTCAAGCAATTGAGTGCCTGCTTCCCACATGGGAAGATCCCAGGTTTGCTCCCCCAGTGCCTCCTAAAAACAAAAGGAAACAACAAACAGACAAATGAAAAAACCAACTCAGGGTTGCCAATGTGGCTCAGGGGTTGAGCACTGGCTTCCCGCATACCAGGTCCCAGGTTCAATCCCCAGCTCTGATACCTCAAAAAAATTAAAAATAAAAATAAATTAACTCAAAATATTCAATATCAGAGGATCATATTCTTATTGAAGAAGGAGGACTGTCAAAAACATTATCAAATCAAAATTCAGAAATGCTATAGATAGGGGCCTCTAATTTCAGATTCACTTTGAGTATAGATTGATTCTTTAAAATTACAAAGATAGATCTTATTGCCAGCTTTTCTCACCATTTCTCTTCTATTCTGATCAATTACCATGAGAAAATGTTAAGAAATTCCTGAAAAATGCAAACCAAGCCCCATTTTACCAACATTTTTGCATAAAACTATATTACTCCCTTCCTGTCTATACTTCAAATTTACTTTCTCAAAAACAAAACTAGATTATTGCTTACCTTTCTGTATCTCAAGCTTTAACTTTTACAATAGAAACTGCAGTTTCAACCTTTTCTCATTTTTTTTTTTGTATCATTGCTTATGTCAAAATTTAGTTCAGGGGCCATATCCCAAGGAAGGTCTTCATAAACCCCAAGGGTGGTCTACTTCTTACCCTTGTGTCCCCATAACACCCCATCTTTCTCGTGACCTAGGGCATAAGCTCTTCAAATTTACCACAGTGCCCAGCTCATTCAATAAACCCTTACTGATGACCTGTTTATCAATCTCCTAAATTTGGTACCTTAGGTAATAATAATAGCTAATATTTAATTTGTAGGTACCCAATTTTGTACTAAGCATTCCATATATATTATTTCCTTTAATTCAGTGGCTCTCAAAGCGTGTTCTCCAGACCAACAGCATCAACATTGCCTGGGAACTTGATAAAATGTACATTCTTAGGCCTCACCCCAGACCTCCTGCATCAGAAACTCTGAGATTGGGACCCAGCAATCTATGGTTTAACAAGCCCTCCAGGTGATTCTGTTGATTGTTTTAGAAACACTGCTTTAGGTAGAAAAGTGTATTTTGCCCACTGAAAGGAGGTTTTTTTTGTTTTTTTGTTTTTTTTAATAAATCAGTGTTAAAATGAGACTGTGCCTTCTAAAATAATTGCAAAGATCCCTATAAGTCTTCTAGTTTTAGGCTAGCAGGGTATTTTAAGACAGAAAAGGAAAAATGGGTATTATTTAAATTTCACTGCTCTGCACTTTAGCTGTAGTATGCTAACTACAGTTGTTGGAAACAAACTTGCTACATCTTTATACAATAAGAACTTCTTTTTAATTAGTGTTTCTAAAAGCCATTCCAACTCTATTGTCCACATAAGCGTCATTCTTCTGATGCATATATGGTGTCACGACACAATTACATGCTTGCTACATTGTACAAATTCTAAATGTATTGACACTGTTTAGCAGCAATGAAGCAATTAACACTTCAATCCTGAAGTGGTATTGTAGAGTACAAGACTTAAAACTTATCAATAGATTTCCTATTTTCCTTAATGCTAATTACAAGCTTATATTGCTTCATTTTCCTTCTAACCGTATAGGTTTTGAAGACCAAATTGTCAGCTTTATATCATTTATTATGAACAAACTTCTTTGAAAGAAGATTGCAGGGGACGAACTAGGTTTCAGTTATGTATTGATGCAAATCAAACCTCTCCTTAATCCAGTAGCTTAAGGCGGAAACACACACACACACAAATATTTATATTGCTCAAAAAGCAGCCGTTGGGGCAGGGCTCAACAGGGATAGTTTTATCTTTGTTCCACATGATGTCAGCAGAGGTAGCTGGCCTGGGGCTGAAGGATACACCCCCAAGGTCATTCATTCACATGGTTGGCAGAGTGGTGATGGCTGTCAACTGGGAGTACAGTTGGGGGCCTCTCCAAAGGGCTGCTTGGGCTTCCACACAGCATGGCAGCTGGATTCCAAGAAGAAGTGACCCAAGAGATAGGAAGCAGAAGCTGCCAGTTTCCCAAAGCCTTGCTCAGAAAACTATAAAGTTTCACTTCCACTAAACACTCCTGGTAAAAGTACTCATGGAGCCTAGATTCAAGGGAAGGAGACACAGACCCTCACTTCTTGACGGGAGAAGTCTCAAAGAATTTAAGGCCATCTTTAACCTACCACAAATTGTTTAGTCACTTAAATAGAGGACCGATTTTGAATGCCTCTTTTCTTAAATAGGTAATGATATTTTGAGCCTTCTATGGGTATATATTTTTCTTTTAGGCTCTTGATGAAAGTGTTCCAATTTGGGAGCTAAATTAAGAAGAATAACTAAATATTTTCTAGAATAAAAAAAAAGTGAATAAAATTAATATTTCTATCATCCCACTAAAATTACCTCAGTGGAACAAACAGTGAGTGTCAAATTCACTATGGGTTACCCAATAACCCTATTCCTATAAACCGCTGAATACACTATATCCTGGAGATAAGTAGATTGAATTCTTACCAGTGAGTAGTCATAGTTAACGTGTTTGGCTATATAAAGACAGCTAGTATCAACTCAGATTTTAAAAATTAATTTGTGCACTTATCAACACAGAAGTACCTAAATTCCCATGTTTACTCAATAATAGGTGCTTTCTTTGTGTTTTTATTTTTTATTTTTTTATTCGTATACTGAACTATCCAGCAAAATTTTCCTCAAAGCACTCTGCCATTTTACCTTTGGAGTATGAACTAATTCAAGGAAACATTTTAGCTGAACTTTAAGTATTACCAAATATACCAGAGATAAAGCAAGTAAAAAACAATAATATATATATAATAATAATAATTTAAGGGAGTGATTGCTTCCTATTTAAAAGATATTTTTAAAATGGCCTAATATTAATATAAGCAATATTTGAAGCAAAAAATATATCATGTTATGTTGCTGTGTAACTCTGTAGAGCAATTAAGAAAAAATGTTCTTATACCAGAGGCAAAAATCTATACCCTAAACAATAAGGTGGATCTTCATGTTGTTTTCTTATTGATTTTCAAATCCATTGGTAAAGCTTTGACTTAAAACAAAGATTGACTATCAGTTAGCAAGCATTCAATTTCACAAACATAGTCTAAGAAAAAGCAAGTAATTGCAAGGAGTAAACAAATGATAAAAATACATTACTGATACATCTCCAGTAATTTTGCATGGTAATATTTGAGAGATGTGCATTATTTTTAACTATCACTTTGTTGAGTGGCAATTAATTTGAAGTAAAAAAGTTTGTTGGAATTATTGCACATATGTTTCAGATGCAGTCAACTGGTTCCCTCTTCTGGCCAAAGATGGAGGGAAGTTTTCTTTTTAACATTGACTCAGAACAAGATTGTCTTCATGATCAACTCTAAAAACAGGTCTTAAACAATGAAAATTTGCTATTCTTTCAAACTGCAAGATAAAACATAGTGTAATACAGAAATATTAGGTTAAAATACTTAGGAATTATTTTATAGGAGAGTCCATTGAGCATTTCACTTGTAAGAAATTTTGTAGTGCATAAGTGATTTAAATCTTTGTTCGTCAAACAGCCTTCAGAATAAGAAACGAAGGGTTTCATTGCCCTGAGGTCATTGGGGGCGGGGGGAGGTAATATATTTTGATTGTCAACTAAAATTATTCATAGACAGTGGAATAAACGTTGGTTGGTGGTTCTTACAGGGAAAAAAAATGAGAAATTACAAAGATAAACTCCAGAGATTTCTACCACAGGTTCTAGAACTAAATGCAATTTCTCTTCATGATCTTGCTAAGCCTTGCAAGTGTTATAAAGGAAACTACAAGATTAAATCATCAGATTTATAAACTCAAAAATATTTGCCTTAATTGGATCATAAAAACTCCTTCAAAGTCCTTCTATTTGGGACCAAAAAGAAAAAGAAATAAACCTCAAAATTATATTACAGGAAATTTCAAGAGAAAATAAACTGTCACATAAAAGGTTTTCATAAAATGTGCTTTACCTAATTTATATACTTATAAAACCATATTCATAATAGTCATCTTTATAGACCAAGGCACTAGATTATTTTACACAAAGGAATGAAGCCTAGAATGATAAATGCATTAAAATTAAGATTTGTGGACTCACGTGTTTTGCAATATTGAGAAATACAAAGCAACTAAAAGAACTGAACTTTAGTGATTTGAGAAAATATTAATCCAAAGAATAACTGAAATTCACATCCTTCTGTTTCATACCTACTTTTAAAATTGAAAAACCTCTCAGTCAGAGCAAATGGATTATTAAAAACCAAAAAAAGTTAAACTTGCACTGGTATGCAAGGGAGAATAATAAGGAATTAAATATATACAAGTCCACACAATTTGTAGTACATGCTAACATTTTATAAAGGTAAACACTCAGGTTTGTAAAATAGTCCTAATAACTTCTCAAGTTCTCTGAAGACACCAAAACAATGTTTACCAAGATAACCTGCTACTAGATCAAAAGGGGATTTTGTGAGAGTAAGAAAAAGGCAACCTATCCTCAAGATACCAACTGATGAAAACTCATCACCACTGTATAAATCTGCAATGCATTAGCAGAGCCTCTATGCAAGCTTTGCAAAGTGGTGGTTGGAAACTGAGATACAAAGGTCTACAACGTTCAAGAAGGTGGGTAAAATTTGAGTTGAGAGGGAGGTTTCCTTGGAGAGAGCTGTGCTGTGTCCCCACCCCAAAGGAGAGGTTGAGTGTGCTTGTTCCTTTCCTCCAACCAGAAAAAAGTCACATCCTTGAAGTCATTTGGAGATTGGGGGGCACAGTGGGCTAGTGTCCGCCTTAAGCCTAAGAAATCTAATGAATGAGAATTAATAA
The DNA here is from genome assembly GCA_026826555.1 of Tolypeutes matacus. Classification (NCBI taxonomy): domain Eukaryota; kingdom Metazoa; phylum Chordata; class Mammalia; order Cingulata; family Chlamyphoridae; genus Tolypeutes; species Tolypeutes matacus. The sequence continues at coordinate 9,031,261 of JAKSZT010054399.1, forward strand.
CCATTTCTCTACTCTGATGGTTCATAAAAGAAAGGGTGCTCCATTGGGGATGCCCTGGTCTCCCAAAATTTGTCTGGGCAAACAAGGTATGAGGCTTTTCCCATGGACCAGATAAAATCCACTCAAGAAATAGAGACAGGCTGGGGTAGTCTTAGAATCTGCCAAAAATAATCTTTCTGGAGAGGGAAGCAGAGCATAGCAGAAAAGGTCTGATGGCTAATACTGATAATAAAATGGAGATTTTCTCAGTTTTGCTTAAGACATCCCAACTAAAGGTGCCAACTTCAGTGTCCACTGGATCAGATGGTGACTTTGTGGGGAAGTAAAGAAGCCAAGGCAAAGGAACTGCAGATTAGAGATTCCCAGTGATGCCAGGGGATGGAGGGGTGTCTCCCGAACAAAAGCCCCATAAGAAGTAACTAGTCAACTTGAAACACCTGCCAGGCTCCAACACAGGTGATTAAAGAAAAGTATGGTGAAAAGCTTTACCTTTAAATGAAGTCAGAAATTCTGATTATAACACTGAACATATTGAAAATCGAACTGAGAGCTTTTTTTAACAATATAAAGAGAAGTATATTATATTAAAGGAACATGACTTTAAAAGCATCCTCATTGGACTCAAAGTGTGGTCCACAGAGATATTAGCATCATCAAGGAGCTTGCTAGAAATGCAGACTACACCAGACCTACTAAATCACATTGCTCATTTTAACGACATCCCTAAGTGAGCTGTATGCACATTGAAGTTTAAGAAGTACTGCCATATGCATCAACTTTAAAATGTCTACTATTTCAGCACCCTGGAATTTCAGGGGTCCTACAATTTCTACTTTCCCCATCCTGCTGGTTTCTCATTATTCTTCTTCCTCCCTTCTTCCTCCTTTTCCTTCTCCTTCTTTCCTTCCTTTCAGGAATCAATAAATCTTTCTCTTCAAGACTTGGAACTAATACACATGCTCACCACTTATTTTCAACACTTATCAAGACATTTGCCCCAAGAGAAATTCTGGTAAATAACCTCTTCTTTGTCTCGTTACATCTAAATACATACATATATACAAACATAAAGAGAAAGCTTTGCACTTGCTATATTGTGATATACAAGGCATCTGTGGGGGAGAGGAAGAGAGGATGTGAGGAGGTAAAGAAGAGGTAACTGATACAGTCCACCTTTTGCATCTGCCAGTGCTTTCCATCCAGTCCAATCTGTCCAACGTCCTCAAAGTGATGTCTAGCCACAGTCTTACTGTAGTTGTGGATGGAATCAGAGATAAAGCCAAGAGGATGTGAGGTGATACGAGAGGTATCTGGTATACTTGTTTTCAGGCCCATAAAAGTACCCTGCAGAAAGCTTTTTGTAGGACCATTTTATGATTGTACTGTTTGCAATAGCTGAAGATTAGAAGCAAACCAGGTGTCCATCAATAAGCAAACAAAAAATTAGAATATAGTAGTTTCATACTATGAAATATAAAACTATTTTAATATAGGCCAGAAGGTTAGCTAGCAACAAGAATAGATCTTAAAAACAGGACAAAATTAATAGTACAATATTCGTGTAAGATATGTATGTATGTATGTATATATACCAAAAAACACCATTATATTTTTTCAAAAACATATTTTCCAAGAATTTTACCACAAACATTAGTGGAGATAAACATGTGATCAGAGATAAGAACTAAAGAGAGAAAATTAAAAAATAGAAAATCACAGACGTTATGACAGTGTGTCATGAATCATACTCCTGAGTCCAAAATAGTAAAATAAATAAATAATCATTGCAAGGCAGACTTAAGAGAATATTCACATATTGGGAAGGACAAATGTTATCACTGAGAGATTTTTGCTGGGAAGATACTTAAGGTAGTAAGAAGAGACAAAATTTTGTTAATTTGTTTATTTTGAAGATAATTTTGGGAAAAAAAGGCAAATATTTAAGGTTTACAAAAGTACTGATGTTATTTTTTAAACTTTATCCACTTACATAGTTCTCCTAAGGAATCCCATTGTACCATTCTTTTAAAAAAATAACTATTCTTAAGTATAAATAAACATGTTTTTTATAGAACATTTGAAAAATGCAGGAAATTATTAAAAACTCTCATCCACAATCCCAGGCTTCAGAAGTCTCAATATTTTTACATATAATCTTTAAATGTTTTTCTATGTATGTATTTATGCACAAATACTTTCTGTATAAAGGGTATGAGGAAATATATAATGCTTTGTAAACTGTCCTATTTGTTTAATAATATCTTGTGAACATTTTGTATATAATTAATACTCCTCCAAAACATAAAATTAAATGGACACATAAAATTCCTTCATAAAGCCATGTCCTGATTTACTCGCTCTCCTACTGCTGAATATTTAATAATTTCCAATTTTTCTCTCTTAGGTTTTACCCATCTTCCCCCAAGTCTATAGATTCAAGTAAAATTTTATTGCTTTAACTTATAACTATGTTATGAAGATAAAGGTATTTTTTCATTTCCTTACTGGTCACTCATATTTCTTCTTTTCCAGAAAAAAATATGTTCATGTTTTCTGCCCTGTAGGGACACTCATTTTTGCCTTTGGTAAAATGTTCTTTTACTGTGCAAATGCTAATTTTTATGATATACTGCCAATGGTTTTTCAGTTTATTTGCTTTTAAATGACATTGATGGTACATTTTAACAAACTATTTTTCATTTACTACTTTGTATTTATTCCTGATAAGGACATTTCTAACTCAATATCTGGTAAATCATCACTTACATATTTTAATGCTTTTATTTCTACATTTGCTTTTTAATCCATCTGGAATTTGCTTTGGTGCATGATTTTAGGAATCTAATCGTTTTTCCCAACTGTTTACTAGTTGCTCCCACCACTTTTTACTAAATGATTCCTTTTTTTTCCTCTGACATTTAATGCCACATTAAATCTAGTATGTATTTACTGAAGACTTACTATGGGTTAGACTAAAATACAAAATGAATATAGCTCCTGCCCACAAAGTTAAGAGTTCACTGGCAAAATATAGATGCAGAAAGAGGCAAATAGGATACAACGTAAGTGCTAGTTGAGTGAATCAAGATTCCTTCATTTACCAGTGATGATAACCCAGCTACTGCCTATTCCCACCCATCATTAATTCTTCTCTCCTTGATAACAGAAATCCAATTTTGCTGGAAGCAGCAATGTGAACAAACACAATTCCCCAGGACCACTTGCAGCTGGAGGTAGCCGTAAACCACAGCTCAGGCAGTGAGAAGTAAGCCAAAATGTCTGAATATGTGGTAGAAATTACACCAAAAAAACAAAACAACAACAACAAAAAAAAAACCTACCCCTTTATCATTAAGACAGAATAGTAACTGGAAATAAGAGTGGGAGTGTAATGTAGTTATGATGATAGAAATTTGAAGAAACATGCATTCTCTTCTCTCATTCAAGTAAAAGGTAAGGCTGACTTCTGAGGATCAGCTGAGGAAGGTGGTGAGATAGAAAATTGGAGAAAATCAGACAGTATTTCAGAGTTTCTGGTAAGGTGAGAAACAGGTAGCTGGCAGATGGCTGAGCAGACCGCGTACTCCATTGAGAGGCAAAGGCATGGGTGGTTGAGTGAGATACCTGGAAGAACAGGAGGTTGTCATAGAAAGTGATCTAGGTGTTTAAGTTTTAAAGGTAAAATAGTAATGACATTGAGAAGTCAATGTACAATTTTACAGATTGTCCATGTGAACACTGAAGGAACTTCAGATGCTATCTAGACTTTGAATGAGGGAGAAGGGTGAGGATAAGAGAGCAATATCATCAATGTTTTAGGGGAACTGCCCTAGTGGAAAACTGGCATGGGATATAACAAACACAGAGAAATATGGAAATGAGGAAAGAATTATAGTAATAATGGATAAAATTTATTATGCATTTATTATATGCCAGGATGATTTCATTTAATCTGCACAACAATTCTATGAAGAAGACATTATTACTTATCACCCCTACATGAATGATAGAACTGAAGCAAAAAGAGGTTAAGTGGGGAGTAGATGTAGCTCAGTGGTTGAGTGTCTGCTTCACAAATACAAGGACCTGGGTTCAATCTTGGGTACCCCCTTGTATTAGTCAACCAAAGGGGTGCTGATGCAAAGTACCAGAAAGCTGTTGGCATTTATAAAGGGTATTTATTTGGGGTAGAAGCTTACAGTTACAAGGCCCTAAAGAGTCCACCTCAAGGTACCATAAGAGGTACTTTCTCACCAAAGTCAGCTGCCACATGTTGAAGCAAGATGACGGCGATGTCTGCGAGGTTTCAGCCTTCCTCTCTCTCATCTACAGGCTGGCATAAGGCTTGTTTCTTTCCGGGCCTTCTCAGCTGCTCAGCTGCTCTGTTCTCGTCAGCTGCAAACTATCAGGCAAATGGCTCAGCTCCCCCTGGGGCTTTAGCTGTTTGAGCCTTCTCCTTTCTGTCACATGACAGCATCAAAATGATCAAGTTCTCTCCTCTTCTGTGTCTTTGAATCTATTGAGAGCTCTCTCTTCTTCCTTGTATCTTCTTCTGTCTTCTTGAATGAGTGTCCATTTATATCAGCCCACCAAGGGGGCAGGAATTCAACCCTGAGTCACACCCTACTGATGTGGTCAAATCAAAACCATTAACAGGTAATTTAATCAAGACATGTCACCTGAATCTAACACAATCAAAGGGGATCACACTCAGAGGAAAAGAGCCAGTTTGCGAACATAATCCTCTTTTTTGGGGTTCACAAAAATAATCTCACACTGCCACTCTCCTTAAGAAAAGAGAGAGAGGGGTTAAGGAACTTGCTCAAGGTTATCCAGTAATTAAAGAGTCAAAGTCCTGCTTCAAATATAACTGGCTTCAGGGCCCATGTTCCAAATCAACTTGGATGGACAAACTCCTGGAGAAAGGCATTAGCTTAGAGGATAATAAAAATATGAAGCATGGTAGGCTGATTCCACTACCAATTTCCCAAGGGAAGCTGTTCAATCAGTTCACTGGTGAGCTAGCAGGAATCAGCCATCTAAGGCCAGAGTCTGCTAAAGCCCTGGATTGCGCTTTCAAATGCATCTTGGCCCAGGTCACCAGATTTTCAAAGGGTCTAAAATCCCAGAACTCTCTTCATCTTTCGAAAATAGAATACCATGATGTGTAGGAGTTTAGTTTCTCTGGAAGGAGACAAAAATAGGGAAATTAGGACATCCTATATCCAAAATCCATACCCTTTAAATTAGGGTCTGAAATTGGTGTTACCACTGCTGAGTTTCACAAAAAGAGAGCTCAGAAAAAGAGGGAGAATAGCTTCTGAGAACAGGCCTGCTTGGTTCCAGGGAAAGTTACTCTGTGAAAATTCTGATGAAATATTTTATCATACCCTAAAATTTAATCTTTTAGTGACCAGGACTCATCCCTCCCTTTTTAACAGCCATGGCTATTTTGAGAGACTCAAGCAAGTTTTTTTTTAAAAAGGTATTTGATCAGAAGAATAAGATATACTAAAATATAACATCCTATAACTTAAGACTTCTGAAATGTTTTGGCTTAAGCCTGGCTGAGGCAAGCTTTTACAATAATTTTACAAGCTGAAAGTACTACAGCTTCTTCAGTCTTCTCCCAAAAAGCACCACTTCCACTTACCAACACAGAAAAAGAGATGGAATAAGATATTTCTAATGCTATCATGTTTATTGATCTATTCTCTTTATAAAGGCCACAATTGGCACCTACCAGTAGGTTCTGCATTATACTTGTGTATTAGGGTTCTCTAGGGAAACAGAATCAACAGGGGATATCTGTCAATAGTATGAGATTTTTTAAGAGTCTCTCATGTGACCATGGGGATGCACAAGACCAGGTTCCACAGGCAGGCTGCAAACCAGGGGCTCTGATGAAAGGCCATTGAAGGTCCTTGATGAGTATCTGCGAGACGGTGGCTGGCCAAAGACAAACTGGGAAATTCTTTCTGAATGCTGAAATCACTTCCCCTTTTAGGGCATTCAACAGATTGGATAAAACATCACTCATTGCTGATGGCAATCTCTCTGGTTGATCGTAGATGTAATCAGCCATCTATGCAGTAAACTCACTGATGACTAAGCCTATAAATATCCTTATATTACAATTAGCCCAGTGCTTGCTTGACCAAACAACTGGGCATAATTACCTGCCTGAGTTGACACGTTAGCCTAACCATCACAACTTGTAAAGAACAAGTTGCCAAACTTTGGCAAATTATAAAAAGTGGTACCCAGAAAAAGTGCACAGGAAAAGCTATTATTCAAATGTCTAATAGTTTTGCTGTTAGAAATTAAAATGTCTAAGGCATTTAAATGTGACAAAAGCAGGACCATGGATAGTAAATATTTATTAGTTATTGGACCTCTTCATGTTAATAATGACCTTTTAAAATAATTGATTTTCCTCAACAATATGTGAATCTCAATGGTTCTGGCATTTGGGAAAAGATAGCTCCTGACTGTGTGGGGATGTCCCACACATGGCAGGATTTTAGCAACCCAGGTACCCACTAGCTGTCAATAGCTGTCTTCCCACACCACAATCCTTATGACAATAACCACTGCACCCACCCACACACACACATTTCCAGACTTGCCCATGCATTTCCAAATAAGGAATAACAACCGTATTTGAATTCCACTGGACTAGTATGTCCAGGTCAATAGCAGAACAATCCCCCATCCCAAAACAATGTAAAAAGATTATTCATATTTGCTTTCAGTCATTTCATAGTTTCTTTTTTCACACCAGCCTCTGGATTTTATTTGGGTGTAAGGTGAGAAATAGGGTTGGAATATTATATTTTCCTTATGGTTTTTCCTGACACTGTTTTGAATAGATATCCTTTCCTCAGTGACAAAAAAAAAAAAAATCAGTTTCTATCATAAGGTAAATTGTCCTAATTTGGTTTCTTTATGGGCTTATTATTTAAAATATCTGTCTATTCTTGGGTCATCATCTTAGTGTTTCAGTTGATAAAACTCTAATATGTTGGGGGACTTCAGGGAAGATGGCATTGGCGCCAGTAGGCAGAGCAGAAGCAGGTAGAGAGAGGCTCAATTCTTTCACAAAAACAATGGAGGAAGGGTAAAAGCTGTCAGAAGGAGCTGTTTTGGGGATTTGCAGATGAGGAGAGTGCTGCACATCCTCAAGGAAGACCAGGGACAGAGAGACAAAGAAACTGAATCAGCCTACCATGCTTCATATTTTTATTATCCTCCAAACTAATGCCTTTCTCCAGGAGTTTGTTCATCCAAGTTGATTTGGAACATGGGCCCTGAAGCCAGTTATATTTGAAGCAGGACTTTGGCTCTTTAATTACTGGGTAACCTTGAGCAAGTTCCTTAACCTCTCTCTCTCTTTTCTTAAGGAGAGTGGCAGTGTGAGATTATTTTTGTGAACCCCAAAAAAGAGAAGGATTATGTTCGCAAACTGGCCCTGTTCCTCTGAGTGTGATCCCCTTTGATTGTGTTAGATTCAGGTGATGTCTTGATTAAATTACCTGTTAATGGTTTTGATTTGACCACATCAATAGGGTGTGACTCAGGGTTGAATTCCTGCCCCCTTGGTGGGCTGATATAAATGGACACTCATTCAAGAAGACAGAAGAAGATACAAGGAAGAAGAGAGAGCTCTCAATAGATCCAAAGACACAGAAGAGGAAAGACTTGATCATTTTGGTGCTGCCATGTGACAGAAAGGAGAAGATTCAAACAGCTAAAGCCCCAGGGGGAGCTGAGCCATTTGCCTGATAGTTTGCAGCTGACGAGAACAGAGCAGCTGAACAGCTCAGGCCCGGAAAGAAACAAGCCTTATGCCAGCCTGTAGATAAGAGAGAGGAAGGCTGAAACCTCGCAGACATCGCCGTCATCTTGCTTCAACATGTGGCAGCTGACTTTGGGAGAAAGTACCTCTTCCCAGTATAATCACCTTGGTTTAGTGTCCTTTTTTTTTTTTTTTTTTCATTTTTTTAAAACAAATCAATTTTATTGATACATCTTAATAAAGCATACAATTCATCCAAAGTGTACAACCAATGATATTTGATATATTCACATACTTGTGCGTTAATCACTTCAATCATCATTAGAGCATTTTCATTATTTCAATAATAATAATAAACAAAAAAACAGACAAACAAGAAAATTCCTCACCCCTCAATCTCTGTATGCTTCCCCCACTATACATAGTCAGTGTTTCTGGCTATTCAATCCAAAGTGTATAATCAATGGCTTTTAGTATAATTACAATGTTGAACATGCATCATCTCAAAAATTTTAGAACAATTTCATTACTCCAAAAAGAAAGACTCCATGCCCCTTAGCATTCCTTTCTCAGATCTACATAACCACTAATCTCATTTCATCTTTATAAATTGATTTATATTTACATTTCATATAAATGGAATCATACAATATGTAGTACTCTGTGTCTGTTCGCCTTCACTTAGGATAATGTGCTTTTCTTTGTCTGAGATTAAGATTTTGTAGTATTAACTTCCATTTGTTCAGCTTCAAAGAAAAACGGTCTTATATATATGCAATTGTACCCATATTCATATTTCAAATATACTTATATTTCACATAATATATTTAGTTCATAATAGGGCAATCATAAAGTATTTGTCCTTTTGTGTCTGGCTTGCTTCACTCAACTTAATGTCCTCCAGGTTCATCCATGTTGTCATATGTTTCACTACTTCATTTCTTCTTACAGCTGCATAATATTCCATCATATGTATACTCCTCAATTTGTTTCTCCATTCATCAGTTGATGGACACCTGGGTTGTTTCCAATAATGCTGCTATGAACATTGGTGTGCAGCTATCTATTTGTGTCTCTGCTCTCAGTTCTTCTGGGTATATATCTAGCAATAGTATTTCTGGGTCCCATTGCAAGTCTACACTCAACTTCCTTAGGAACTGCCAAACCGTCCTCCACAGTGGCTGGACCACTCTACATTCCTACCAACAGTGAATAAACATTCCTATCTCTCCACATCCTCTCCAACATTTAGTTTTCTGACTTTTTAATAGCGGCCAGTCTAATAGGTGTGAAATGATATCTCATTGTAGTTTTGATTTCCATTTCCCTAATCGTTAGTGATGTTGAACATTTTTTCATATGTTTCTTTGTCATTTGTATTTCTTCTTTGGACAGTTGCCTTTTCAAGTCTTTTGCCCATTTTTTAATCAGATACTTTGTCTTTATATTGTTGAGTTATATGGTCTCCTTGTATATCATGGATATTAAACCCTTATCAGATATGTGATTGCCAAATATTTTCTCCCATTGAATGGGCTGCCTTTTCACCCTTTTGACAAAGTCCTTTGAAGTGCAAAAGTGTTCAATTTTGAGGAGGTCCCATTTATCTATTTCTCCTTTTGTTGCTCGTGCTTTGGGCATAAGGTTTAAGAAACTACCGCCTACCACAAGATCTTGAAGATGTTTTCTTACATTTTCTTCTAGGAATTTTATGGTTGTTGTTTCTATATTTAAGTCCTTGCTCCATTTTGAGTTAATTTTTATATAAGGTGTGAGATAGGAGTCTTTTTAATGTAATTCTTTAAATTTAAAAAAAATCTTAAAATATGATTAATGATTTTTAAATTGTCCTTTTTTGAATTGAAATACAAATTCCTTTATAATTATCCAATTTATTAAAATATTTTAATTTATTAGTGCACATTAAAATTTTTTACCTCTCCATGAGAGACACTTCTGGTTACCCTCCCAATATCCATTCCTTCTTCTCATTATTAATATTTTGTTAATGATGGCATTGTACTCTGCTAAAAATGCTTACTCTCCCAGCCTCCTTGGCAATTAGGATTATATATTTCTGGTCATAAGAAGTCAATGAGAAAACAACAACAAAAAAAAGGAAAATAAATAAAATCCACACACATACACAAAAAGAGAAGTCAATGAGGAGGATTCTCTTTTCAAATCAAAAGGCAGCCTCAGAAAGAGAAAACTTTTGACATTCTCCCATCTTCCCATCTGGAATGCAGATGTAATGCCTGGCAGTACGACAACAATCCTATGCCCATGAGGGAGAAAGAAACAAAGGAAGGATGGTATATCTTCCCATTCTGGATAATTTTATTTCTTTTCCTTGCCTAATTTTATTGGCTGGAATCCTCAGTACAATGTGGAATAGAAGCAGTGAGAGTGAATGTCTTAACTTGTTCCTGATTGTAGGGGTAAGCTTTCAGCCTTTCACTATTAAGTATGATGTTAAAATTAACCTTGAGGAAGTTTCTTCCTATTCCTAGTTGAGTGTTTTTATCTTGAAAGTGTGTTGGATTTTGTCAAATGCTTTTTCTGCATGGATGAGATAATCATGTGATATTTCTCTTTATTCTCTTAATATGGTGTATTACATAGATCCACTTTCATATGTTTAATCAGCTTTACATTCTTGGGATAAATTTCACTTGGTCATGCTGCATAATCCTTTTTATACGCAGCTGGATTTTGTTTGCTAATATTTTGTTGAAGATTTTTCTGAGCTTATTTTTAAGTACACTAAGTATCTGCATAGCATAGTGTTAGTGGGTCATTCAAAGAATGTCAGTCAGTAGTGACAGAGAACTTAAACTGTAACTTTAGGATCTAGAAACAGCTCTGTGTGACCTAAAACCAACCATGTTGGAGAAGAAATATAATCCAGAATAACATGTAGAGATACAAGAGTGCAGAAAGAAATTACAGATGAAATAGACATAAATTAAACAAAAGTAAATCAATAATTGGTAGCCCCACTAAACTATATGTTCTAAAATTTATGCTGAAAATTTATTCTGAAGGAAAATTTTACAGCTCAAGGTATACTAGACTCCATAGAACAAGCAACTCCTGCAGAAGATGATCTCATAATCTGAAATTACAATCACAATAAGAATAATCTAAAATGGAGCTACACTTCACAGGATGAGAATTGATATAAAATAGGTGTAGTCTTTTAAAGTAAGTAAGAATTTAGAATAAGTAATAGACTCAGAATTAAGGGACCAGACATTATGAGAAAAAGAGGCATTTTGGGAAAGGAAATAAATAGAATTTCTAGAAATGAAAACCATATTTATCAAAACTAAAATTAAGTTTTTAGTTAATGAGCAGATTAGAATCAGCTGAAAAGATACCTAATGAACTAGAAAGTAGATCTGATGGAATAACCCAAAATACAGTACAGAAAAATAAAGATGTAGAAAATGTGAAAAAACAGATTGAGACACACAGAAGATAGAGTGACAAAATCCAGAATATATGCAATGGGAGTGCCAGAAGAAAAGAAGAGAAAAATAAGAGGAGGCAATATTTTAAAACATAGCTGGGGATTTTACAATATTGAAGAAAAGCAAGAGTCCCTTAGATTAAAGAAACTAACAAATCCTGAAAAATAATTAATATAATCAAATATACACTTTTAACAAAGGTTAAAAGCAGGTCTAGAAAGAATGAAGCTGATTCAGAGTCATTTAATATCATCCCAGAACAAATTACAGATATATTTAATGGAATTTTAAAAAATCAACATCAAACAATACAAAATTCATATTGCCAATCAAAAATACCAGGCATGCTTTCCAGTTCCAGGACAAGATGGAGGAGACACACTTCTCCCTATTCTCTCATTGGGTATAGCTGAAAACCCTGGGCATTATTCATAAAGAAGTACCATAAGAAAACTCTCGAAGGTGAAGAAAAGAAGGTGGACCAGCTAGAGAACTTGGGACCAAAAGCAAAACAAAGCAGTGAGTTTGCTGGATCTTCTTTTTGCCAGACTGGGAGCTGCAGAAGCCAGCAAACCAGAAATGCCAACAAGTACAGGCAAAAATAAAAATCCCCAAGGACATCCTACTCTTTCTCTAGCCAAAGTACCAGGAAAGGGTCAGTCTAGGAAGATAAAATACTTTTAGACAACAACCACAGTACTCCAGCCAAACATGGGGAAAAAATGTAACCCCAACTAACCCCCATCCCACCTCAGCAAATTCTGAATGGGGAGCCTAGACCTCTACATTCATTCAACTGTAATGAGTCCCTTTTAGTTCTCAAAGATTCTGAGTGAGAAGCCAGGACTTTCAACCCTGTCAAGTGGTCAGGAACTTCTCTGTCCCTACAGGGTAAGTAGAGGCCACAAGGGGAAAGTAACAATGTGCCTCTCTCTCCTAAAAGATTTAAATAAGATACAGAGTCTTATAACATAATGGCCAAAATGTCCAGGATACAATAAAAAAGCATTAATCATATCAAAAAATCAGGGAAATCTCAACTTGAAGGAGAAAAGACAATCACCAGACACCAACACTGAGATGACTGTTGTTGAAATTTTATGACAAGGAATTTAAAGCAGCCATCATAAAAATGCTTCACTATGCAAATGCAAACACATTTGAAACAAATGGAAAAACAGGAAATCTCAGTACAAAATAGGAGAAGTACAAAAGAACTAAATTAAAGTGTTAGAACTGAAAAACATGATAACCAAAATATTTTTTAAAACCTCACTGGATGGTCTCAACATCAAAATGGATATGAAAGAATAAAGAAATGTGAAATCAAAGATAGAACAACAGAAATTACTCAAACTGCACAAGAGAAAATATAGACTGAAGGAAAATAAATAGAGCTCAGGGCCCTGTGGGACTATAACAAAATATCTAGCATTCACAGCATTTGAGTGCCAGAAGGAGAGAGAAAATAGTGTGGGGCTGAAATTTTTTTAAAGAAATTATGATGGAAATTTTCCCAAATTTGGCAACCTACAGATTCAAGAAATTGAATCCAAGAAGGAAATGATGCCTTACCTCTAAAAGAAAACCAATTTGACCAACAGCAGATATCTCATCAGAGAAAATGAAGGCTAGAAGGAAATGGCACATTTTCCAAGTTCTGAAAGAAAAGAACTGGCACCCCAGAATTCTGAATACCATGAAAAATATTTTTCAGGCATTAAGGTGAAATAAAGACATTCTCAGATGAAGGAAAACTAAGAGGATTTTTCACCAGCATATCTATCCTAAAAAAAAAAAAAAAAATGGCAAAAGGAAGTTCTGTTTCAAGAAAAGAAATGGCAAAAGAAGGAATCTTGGAACATTAGGATGGAAGAAAAACAACAAAAAGAGTAAAAATAGTCTAGTTTGTGAAGGTCCTGGCAGTTCCAGTAATTCTAATTCAACTGAGTGGCTCTCTAGACAGGGTAGAAAAGCCTGCAATCCAGTGACCTCGGTCCAAAGAAGACTCCAAAAAGAAAGAAAGAAGAGAATTGAACAGCAACCTGACTAAACTTAAATTATTGTGTGGTTTCTTCTACTGACTGGACCCTGACTGATATACCATATGACTAGCAAATCCACTTCTAGACATTTGCCTGCAGTGCCTTGTCAGTTTGTTGAATCTGTATATTTACGCCTTGTAGCAAATTTGGACATTTTCAACCATAGTCTCTTCCAACATTTTTTTCTGCTGTATTCTCTTTCTCCTTTCCTTCCTGATCTCCAATTACATATATTTTGGATATTTTTCTATCGTCCTTGTAATAAGAATCTGATTCCATTTTATGTTTTATATTTGATGGTTGAAAGCTGTTAAGCCTCACCTCTCCCTCTTCACTTTCTGCTCCACATGAGGGAAAGCTGATAAGAAAACCTGGGTGATCCCTCTTTGGACGTGGTGGGAGCGTCAGACTGTGCAAGCCCATGCACATGAATGGCAACCTTCACCCCAGCCCCACTCAAAACTGCGATAAAAACCAAAGCCAGTTACTGTTCCTTGCTCTCTCAAGCCATTTCAGACCAGCTTGGGAAGCCTCATTCAATGAAGTGGTAAACTTTTACATACCTTCTTGGTGTGTGTATGGCATCATCAGTCTTGACATCCAAACCAAATTTTGGGTGAGGGGTTCATCCAGCCTTTGTGGAGTAACCTCAACAATTGGTGCTGTGAGCAGGATGCAGAAACAAGATCACCACCACGAGTGGTCTTTCTTCTCTTGCTTTGGCTTGCTAAGTGGCTCTGCTGCCCAATGGCAAGCATGTACTCTGAGCTGCTATGTACTAGCTTGCTTGTGCTTTGACTTGTGCTGCATAATACTGCATTATTAAGTCCTATGGAGCCTCTGTTACAAATTTATCCACCCTAAGTCAAAAGTTTTGATACTTGACCTTTAGGGATAGAAGTATGGGACTGGGGCCCTCCTTAAAGTCATGATGTCTTAGCCCAGGCCTACCTGTTGGTCTTAGAATGAAGCTGTGATTAATGCTAGGCTCTAGGGGAAAATATACTCTGTGACAGATTGCTTGTGAGTCTCAAGCAGGCATTGGCCACCAATCTATAGAGTGCTATTGGAAAGATTATACCCAGTGCAAGATACAGGCCCATTGAGTGGTTGCTTATGAAAGAACGGTCACTAAGGAGTGAAAAAAAAGGAGAGAGAAAAAAATAGAGAAAGAGAAAAAAATCATCCTTATGTGGCAGGCTCAGATTTCATTCTTAAGAGGAGCTGTCTCCCAGAACCCTGTATACTTCTGCTGGTGCTGCTGCTGCTATGGCTTCTGCCTCTTGTTCTTTCACAGCAAAGATCCTGATCCCCTATGGAGAGAAACATGCATGCACCTCTGTGGCACAGTGAAGGGGCTAAGGGGTTAATTCACACCTGACAAGCCTGGGGTCCTTAAACTCTATGCCATGGACTATGTAACTAACTCTGACAATACTTATTTGAGGCTCTCTGGAGGATGTAATTTATGAACATGAGTAGGGTAGACTCCTCCCCCTGCCCCCAAGTATATCCAGTAACCAAAGGAAGGAAGGAAGAGAGGAAGGAAGGAAGAGAGGGAGGAGGAGGGGAGGGGAAGAGGGGGGGGGAGGGTAGGACAGAGAAGGGGACAAAAGGGGAGAGAAGGGGATAAAAAAAAACTTAGATGTGGGAAAGGAAAAATCTGAAGAGAGGTCCACTATTTGACCCAAATGGAAATCAAAACTTTACTAAAAGAATTGTTATATAAAAAAGGGCACAGCTTCTCTTTTGTGTTTCTAGAGCATAGGCTCTGAATTAACTTTAATATCTGCTGAAATGCACCAATTGGCAAATCTTCATGGTCTTAATCAATACTGGGGTTTAACTTACAGTTTTTCCTGGGAATCCCAATAAATTTAAACAAGGTATCCCCATATTTTTAGGGGAATTACCAAATATAAAATGGAGGCTGATGAGGTATGCCTCACCTTAACCACTGGAACTAAGGAAATTGCCTAAATTCCCCATGACCATAGGTCCCACTGCCCTGCTCTGTTTAAACAACCCATTTTGGCCTGTCCTTGAACTTAGAATGAATGATTCCTCAAAATGAATTACCACAACCCTGACGCAATGGCCCCACCCATTAAGACTTCCATTCCCAATGTCATTGAAATTATTGAGTCCTCATCAGCAATTGTAAATATTTTGCAATTATAGATTTGGCTATTTTCTGGTCAGTGCCTATTTTGCAGCCTCTCAGCCACAGTTTGCCTTCACCTCCAAAGGGACACAATGCACTTTTGTAGGCAACATCTTAACTGCATCCAACTTTCTTTAGGATCGCAGGTATGACGTTATATTAATTGCATCCTGTTCCAAGGACAGTCATTAGAAACACCCATTCAAGACATAAAACTCCTCACAAAGGAGCTCATAAATAGGGAATTATCCCTTGCACACAGTGCAAGGCCCTGCCACCTTGGTTAAATTCCTGAAAATTATTTGGTAAACCAAGGGCCTCTCCATCCCTGACACTGTCAAGAAATAGTGTCAACACCCACAACATTAAAAGAGCCTAGCATCCTTTAGGCCATTTTGGGTTCTGGAGCAACATGTTCTTCCTTTTACAAAGTTCACTTAAGCCCATTAACATGGTAACTTACGAATCAGCCCACCTTGAGCAGTGCCCCCTCCAACAAAAGTCTCTAGAACCTGTCCACATTGCAATACAACAGGCACTCCCACGATTGTCCCCACAGACCCCTTCACTGGAGAGGATGTAACAAACTCCTCTCATGCCTCCTAGAGTCTCTGAACCACCCAAGATGGCCATAAGCTGCTCATGGGCTTCTGATACAAGAAAACGTCCTCCTCAGCCCCATGCTATCTGTCTTCACAGCAGCAACTGCTGGCCACATACTTGGCTCTCTGGGAAATAGAGGATTTCACAGGCCCTGAGCCCATAACCCTCCCCCCTCAGCTGCTCATTACGCCTTGGGTCACAGAAGCAGCACCCCATATGCTGAGCATGGTTGTCCAGGCCTCCTTGCTATGGGATGGATTCAAACCTGGGCCCTCTGTTGTATCCCACCTGAAGGAGGATGGGGGTGGCTGCCCCTGTCCTCAGTTCCTTGCCAGATGCCACAGTGCTGGAGAAAGTGATCCTTCTCCAAGATGACATGGCTACCTGTTGAATCAACTGAGTGAACAGCAAGGGGAATGTGTTTATCTTGCATAGAATATCACCATCATCACACGTAACAGTGCTCAGTGAAGAGTTCATGCTTTTCTTCGCTTAACCAGGATGCCCTTGATAAAGGATAGGACCCAGGGGGTCAGCACAATTAATCAAACTTCAGACAGTCGTCTTAGCACTGGATTCCCTGGCTGAGATTCAGCCCCATCAGCACATTTTTACCGATTCTTGGGAAATTGCCAGTGACCTGGATATCTGACCCAGCCAGGGGCAACACCAAGAACTCCTTGTTCAGACCTGACCCCTTTGAGGTAACGAACTCTGAGAATATCTTTCCTCAAAGACATCAGACTATAAATCAAGGTCACATCTGTCTCTACATATGCTAAAGCCAGACCCTATCAGGCCTTACCAGGATACTCCTCATTCCTTTAGTTTCAGACATTGCTGATAGTAACCAAGGCACTCGTTTGAGGTCTCAGAATACATAATGCTGGGCTCCTGAAAAAGGCATTCAAGGGATCTTTTACCTTCCTTACCTGCCTGAGGTGTTAGGCCTCATAGAACACCACAATAGCTTACTTAAACAAGTTCAAATTCAATTAAATGAAAAAAAATATATATGGCACATTTCTATCAGCAAACATCAGGAGTAGATTGTAGTAGAGGCTGGCTCCATTTTTTGATGTTTAACTGCTTACAAATTTTAAGCCTAACCCCTCCATCTTCCTTTCTGCCCAACATCTGGGCAGGTTAATAAGAAAACCTGGGTGGCACCTCTTTGGGTGCTGGCAGGAGACTCAAGAAGTTCCTGCCTGCATGCAGGAATCCCTACCCCAGCCCCATGCCCTAAGCACAATAGTCCAAACCAGTCTCCCTTCCTTGCTCTCTCACACCATTTTCCTATCAGTTGGTATGCCTGCCCTGCTGTCCCCAGACAGCCCCATTATGTAAGTAAGAAACATTTTCACATCCTCTTGGTATATGCAAAGCTTCATCAGTCTTGACATTTAAGCCAAATTTTGGGGAGGGAGGGGGAATACATCTACCTTTACAGAGTGGCCAAAACTGCCCCTCAAGGACTTTTCATTGTTTTCTTTTTTCTCTCTTGCTCTGATTTTCCAATGGAATAATCTATATTGATCAATCTTCAAGTAATGTGACTCTTTCATGTTTCAACTCAGATATGCTGTTTAGACCCTAAGCAATTAGGGGTGATTTTTCCAACAGCATGTACTCCGGGTCTCTGTGTCCCATTTTGGTAATTCTCACAATATTTCAAACTTTTCATTATTATATGATATATGGTGATCTGTGATCAGTGAGCTTTGATGTCACTATGAACCACATCCATATAAGACAGTGCACTTCAGCCAAAAATGTTGGATGTGTTCACCAGCCAGCTGTTTCCCATCTCTCTTCCTCTTCTCAGGCCTCCCTATTTTCAGACACAACAATATTGAAATTAGACCAATTTATAACCCTACAATGGTCTCTAAGTGTTCAAGTTAAAGGAAGAGTCACATGTCTCTCACTTGAAATCAAAAGCTAGAAATGGGAAAGTGGATGTGGCTCAAGCAGCTGGGCACCTGCCTAACACATGGGAGGTCCCAGGTTTGGTTCCCTGTGCCTCTTAAAGAAGATGAGCAAGACAGCAAGACAGCAAGCTAACACGACAGGCTGGCACAGCAAGCTGGCACAACAAGATGACACAGCGAGATGATACAACGAAGAGACACAGCAAGGAAACACAATGAGAGACACAACAAGCAGGGAGCAGAGGTGGCTCAAGAGATTGGGTCCCTCCCGCCCTCATGGGAGGTCTCAGGTTCAATTTCCCGTGCTGCCTAAAAAAAAAAAAAGAAGATGATGAACAGAGAGCACATACAGCAAGCATAAACAATGAGGGGGGGAAGGGATAAATAAATAAACTGAATCTTAAAGGAAAAAAAAAAAGCTAGAAATGACGAAGCTTAGTGAGGAAAGTATGTCAAAAGCCAAGACTGGAAGACTTCCAGGAAGATGGTGTCAGAGTAGGCATGCAGGGCTCAACTCCCTCACAAAAACAATGGAGAAAGTATAAATAGCTGTCCAAGGGACCTGCTTTTTGGTCAGCAGACCAGGACAGTGCTGCACAACACCCATCAGAGCGAGAGACAGGGAGACGAAGAACCCTAAACAACCACCATGAGTTACTTAACCCTCACAGTGGATGGAGACAGTACCCAGCCCTTACCCACAAAGCGTGCAGCCTGGATAAAATCCAGGGTTCACTGCAGCCAACTGATAGGGGAACAGACATATTCCTCCCTGGAAAGACGGAGGGTGCAGCAGAGGGCAGAGAGTGATTTCACTTCAGTGAATTTGACCAGAACAGCTTGCTTTAAATCTCGGCTCTGGCCAGACCAGAAACACTGGCAAGCAGGGATTTAAAGAGATAACTCCATGGAAAGGTTCGCCAACAGGCACCATCTGCTGGCCAGCCGGGGAACTGCAGGAGAAAAACTGCTTTTAGGTCTCTAAACCCAAACCCCCTGGGAGAAAATCTCCGTCCCTTTAGTGAGTCGCTGACCCATCTGATAACTTAAGCTGGGCAATTTTAAAGGCCCAGAATAATTTGAACTAAAAATCAAAGAAAAGCCATAAAAGAAAACCACTAGGCAAAGGAGAGAATTTGACTATGAGGGTAAATTTACCAACATATTCAGACGCCTAGACATCAGCAAAAAATTACAAGCCATACTAAGAAAAAGGAAGAGATGGCCCAGCTAATGGAACAAACCAAAAATCCTGGCAACACATAGGATTTAACACAACTTATCAATGATATCACACAACTCTCATAAATCAATTCAAGGAGTTGAAGGAAAATATGACTAAAGAGAGGTAGGACATTAAGAAAACACTTTATGTAAGAGCATAAAGAAAAATTTGAAGGACTACAAAGAAAAATAAAAAGCTTATGGAAATGAAAGACAAAATAAATGAGATTTAAAATACTTTAGAGGCATATAACAGCAGCTTTGAATTGGTGGAGGACAGAATTAGTGACTTGGAGGACAGAGCATCTGAACCTGAAAAGACAGGAGAACATAAAGAGAAAAGAATTGAAAAAAAGAAGCAAGGTCTGAGGAAACTGAATGGCAATGCTAAGCACACAAACATATACATTATCAGTGTCCCAGAAGAAGAGAATGGAAAAGCGGCAGAAAGACTATCTGAGGAAATAATGACTGAAATTTCCTAACCTATGAAAGACATATATATCAATGTCCAAGAAGGACAACGTATCCAAAATAGAATATATCTGAATAGACCTATTCTGAGACACTTACTATTCAGAATGGCAAATATCAGAGATAAAGAGAGGATTGTGAAAGAAGCAAAAGAAACACAAAGCATCTTATACAGGAGAACCACAATAAGATTAAGTGCTGATCTCTCATCAGAAACCATAGAGGCAAAAAGAAAGTGGTATGATGTAGTTAAGGTACTGAAAGGGAAAAACTGCCAGCCAAGAATTCTGTATCTGGCAAAACTGTCCTTCAAAAATGAGGGTGAGTTCAAAATCTTCACAGACAAACAAAAACAGAGAGTATGTTACTAAAACACCAGAACTACAAGAAATAGTAAAGGGGGTGCTGCAGCCTGAAAGGAAAAATCAAGGGTGAGAGACTTGAAGAAGAGTGCAGAAATGAAGATTATTAGGAAGGATAATTTAAATGGTAAAAAATAACATCACCATCAGTTTTTTTATGAGTATTTTGATTTTTCACACTCTCATCAATCCTTATTTATATATATATAAAGGTGATTATATCCATCCTAGTGGATGAGACAAGGTACCTTGTTGTTTTGGTTTTCATTTCCATATGATTAAGGATATTGATTATTTTTTTCATTTGCTTGTTTACCATCTTTACAGAAATGACTACTGAAGCCCTTTGCTCCTTTTTAATTGGTTATTTCTTTTTCATTGTTGTTGAGTTGTAAGAATTTGTGTGTGAATGTGTATATGTTTTGTAACCCACATACACTGATCATTCTGTATACTGTCAACTAATAAAATAATCACACATAGGGTTAAAAAAAATAATAATAATAAATAAATAAATAAATGGTAAAAAATAGACAATAGTAAGATATGACAACGGAAAGCCAAAGGATAAAATGGATTAAGTAAGTAATGCCTTTATGGCAATAACATTGAATGTTAATAGCTAGAACTTCCCAATCAAATGTCATAAACTGATAGAATGGATTTTTAAAATGAGCTATCTATATGCTGTCTACAAGAAACTCACCTCAGACATAAGGATACAATCAGGTTGAAAGTGAAAGATTGTAAAAAGATATTCTATGCAAATAGCAACCAGAAAAAGAGCTGGAGTAGTGATACTAATATTGGGAAAAATAGATTTTAAATGCAAAACTGTTATAAGAAGGTCATTACATATTAATAAAAGGGGCGATCCAGTAAGAAGAAATAACTATAATAAATATTTATGCACCTAAGCTGAGTGCCTAAAGATATATGAGGTACACACTGGTAAAACTAAAGAGAGAAACAGACATTTCTCTAATAATATTTGGAGACATCAACACATCACTCTCAGTATTAAATAGAACATCTGGACAGAGGATAATTAAAGAAACACAGAGCTTGAATAATATGATAAATGAACAAGATATAACAGATATTTATAGAGCATTACACCCCAAAGAGCAGGATATACATTTTTTTAAAGCACTCATGGATCCTTCTCCAAGATGGGCCATATGTGGGGACACAAAGCAGGTCTCAGTACATTTAAAAAGACTGAAATTATACAAAACACTTTCTCTGATCATAATGGAATGAAACTGGAAATCAATAACAATTGGAAAAAAGGGAAAATTTATAAACATATGGAGATTCAACAACACACTTAAATAATCAGTGGGTCAAAGAAGAAATTGCAGAAGAATTTGGTAAATATCTTGAGATGAATGAAAACAAGAACACAACTTAAAAAACCTATGTAATACCACAAAGGCAGTTCTTAGAGGGAAATTTATACCCGTCAAGGCTTACATTAAAAAAGAAGAAAGAGTAAAAATTGAAGACCTAACTGTACACCTGGAAGAACTAGAAAAAGAACAGTAAACTAATGCCAAACCAAGCTGAAGGGAAGAAGTAATAAAGATTAGAGCAGAAATGAATGAAATTGAGAACAAAAAAAAAAAAAAAACAATAGAGAGAATCAACAAAACCAAACACTGGTTCTTTGAGAAGATCAACAAAATAGACAAACCCTTAGCTAGACTGACAAAGAAAATAAAAGAGACGATGCAAATAAATAAAATCAGAAATGAGAGGGTGGACATTACCACTGACCCCACAGACATAAGAGAGATCATGAGGATACCATGAACAACTGTATGACAAAACACTAGACAACACAGATGAAATGGACAAATTCCTAGAAACACACATATAACCTACACTGACCCTAGAAGAAATAGAAGATCTCAACAAACCAATCACAAGTAAAGAGATTGAAACAGTCGTCAAAAACCTCCCAAAGAAGAATTCACCTGTCTTCTCAGGTGAATTCTACCAATCATTCAAACATGATCTAATACCAATCTTGCTCAAGCTCTCACAAAAGTCGAACAGGAAAGAATGCTACCAAACTCATACTCTGAAGCCAATGTCACCCTAATACCAAAACCAGATAAAGATACTATGAAAAAAGAAAATTACAGACCAATATATCTAATGAAATACTCAACAAATACTTGCAAACAGAATCCAAAAGCACATTAAAAGAATAGCATAGCCCCTGCGCAAGGGAAGGGTGACATGCAAATTCGTGAAGCGTTCTAGATTTTTTTTAAAAAAAGGAAGAAAGAAAGAAAGAAAAGGCACTCAAATAGGAAAGAAAGAAGTAAAACTTTGGGAAGCAGTTGTAGCTCAGTGGTTGAGCACCTGCTTCCCATGTCCAAGGTCCCAGATTCAATCAATGGTACCTCATAAAAATTTTTAAAAATTTAAAAAAAGAAGTAAAAGTTTCACTATTTGCTGGTGATATGATTCTTTATCTAGAAAATCTTGAAAAATCCACAAAAAACATACTTGAACTAATAGACAAATTCAACAAAGTGGTGGAATACATGAGCAATATGCAAAAATCAGTAGTGTTTCTATATGCTATTGATGAGCAATCTGAAGAGAAAACCAGGGGGAAAAATTCCTTTTATAATAGCAATTAAAAGAATCAAATATTTAGGAATAAACTTAACCAAGGACATAAAGGGCCTGTATTCAGAAAACTACAAGACATTGCTAAAAAAAAACTGAAGAAGACTTAAATAAATGAAAGGACATTCCATGTTCATAGACTGGAAGACTAAATAACGTTAAGACGTCAGTTTTACCCAAAATGATTTACAGATTCAATGCAATTCCAATTAAAATCCCAACAGCCTTTTGTGCATTAATGGAAAAGCCAATTATCAAATTTATTTGGAAGGGTAAGGGGTCTCAAATAGCTAAAAAATGTCTTTAAAAAGAAGAACGAAATTTGGAGGACTCTCACTGTTTGACTTTAAAGCATATTACTTAGCTACAGAGTGAAAACATCATGGTACTGACATAAAGATATACATATTGACCAACGGAACCAAATAGAGAACTCATAAATATACCCTCACATCTATGGTAAAGTGAATTTTGACAAGGCTGTCAAGCCCATCCAGCTGGGCAAGAACAGTATTCAACAAATGGTTCTGGGAGAACTAGATATCCATATCCAAAAGAAAGAGGTCCCTAGCTCACACCTTAAACAAAAATTAACTCAAAATGGATCAAAGATCTAAATATAAAAGCTATAACCATAACACTCTTAGGAGAAAATGTAAGAAAACACCTTCAAGATCTTGTGGTAGGTGGCAGTTTCTTAAACCTTATACCCAAAGCACAAGCAATAAGAGAAAAAATAGATAAATGGGACCTCCTCAAAATTAAACACTTTTGTCTTTCAAAAGACATTGTGAAGAAAGTAAAAATGTAGCCTACTCAATGGGAGAAGATATTTGGAAACCACATATCATAAGGATTTGATATCCATGTTATATAAAGAGATCATACAACTCAATGATAAAAAAAACAAGCAACCCAATTTAAAAATGGGCAAAAGACTTGAATAGACATTTCTCCAAAGAGGAAATACAAATGGCCAAAAACAAGTACATGAAAAAATGTTCAACATCACTATTAGGGAACTGCAGATCAAAACTACAATGGGATACTACATTTCACACCTTATAAAATGGTCATATTTTTTAAAAAGAAAGAAAATTACAAGTGTTGGAGAGGATAAGGAGAAAGAGGAACACTACTTCACTGTTGGTGGCAATGTAGAATGGCACAGCCTCTGCGAAAGACAGTTTGGCAGTACCTCAAGAAGCTAAATATTGAACTGCCATATGATCCAGCAATCCTGTTACTAGGAATATATTCAGAAGAACTGAAAGCAAGAAAGCAAACTGACATTTGCACACCAATGTTCATAGCAGCATTTTTCACAATTGCTAAAATATGGAACCAACCCAAGTATCCATCAACCAATGAATGGATAAACAAAATGGGGTATGCCCCTAAAATGGAATAGTATTCAGCTGTAAGAAGAAATGAAATTGAGATGCATAGGACAATGTGGATGAACCTAGAGGATATTATGTTGAGTGAAATAAGCCAGACACAAAAGGACAAATATTGCATGGTCTCACTAATATGAACTAATTACAATGAGTAAACACATGGAGGCAAACTCTAGAGTATAGGTTACTAGAAAGTAGAATGCGAGTTGAGAATAGGAACTGATGCTCAATGTATTTAGCATTATTGATAAAGTCAATTGTAAAAATGTGGAAATTATGAATAGAGTTGAGAGTAACACATTACAGTGAGTATAATTAATACTACTGATTTATAAATGTGATTGTGGCTGAAAGGGGTAGTCTGAACATAAATGTCAATAGAAAGGAAACTACAGGTTAATCTAAGGAATGTATAACATAGGTATTTCAGTGGTGGATTAAGATTGTGGTTAACAGTATAAATTAAGAATGCTCTTCTTTAAAAATATGGCAATACAAGGGGAAATTACAACTAATATAACTTATGAATGATAGTTAACATTAATATTATAGTATTTTTAGCAGCAATGACAAGAAATTATTATTTTAATATTAAGGGACAACCATAGGGGATTTAAGGAGCTTTGGGATTTTTCCTTTTGCAATAATGAAAATATTCTAAAGTTGACAGAGGTGATGACAGCACAACTCCCTGATGAAAATGAGCACCACTGTGAGTCCAATTTGAATGGATTGTACAAAGCTCAGGTCTGTATAACACAGGGAATCCAGTGGTGGATGACGGACAGTGGTTAGCAGGACAAATAGGAGAACATTTGCTCCTGAACAAAAACAAATATATAATACTAATATAGGGTGTTAATAATTGTCTGGGTTGGGGGAAAAGTACACCAAATGTAAGAAATGGGCTAGAGTTAGTAGCAGTATTTTGACGATGCTTTTTCATAGTTTATAACAATTGTTGCACGACAATTCAAGGTGCTGGTGGTGGGGAGATGTATGGGAGCCCTGTGTGATGATATGCATGTTTATTTTGTAAATTGACAAATTTTACTATACACTTATTGTTGATGTGTGCTCATGTATGAATGATTTACTTCCATAAAACCTTATTTAAAAAATTTCAAAAAAAAAAAGCCAAGCCTGGCCAAAAGCTAGGTGTCTTATGCCAAATTTGGCTAAGTTGTGAATGCAAAGGAAAGTTCTCGAAGGAAACTGAAAGTGCTATTCCTGTGAACACAGGGATGAAAAGAGAGTGAAACAGCCTTGTGCTGATATGGGGAAAGTTTGAGTGATCTGGATAGAAAGAAGATCAAACCAGCCACAACATTCCCTTAAGCCAAAGCCTAATCCAGAGCAAGGCCCTAACTCTCTTCAATTCTTTGAAAGCTGAAAGAGGTGAGGAAGCTGCAGAAGAAAAGTTTGAAACTAGCAGGAAAACTATAAAGAAAAGCAAGGGAATGATGAACACAAAAATTATGAACCTCTGACCAGAGGAGGATGCCAGTGGTTGGGAAGAGGTCACAACAAGGGTAATATCTAGGCAATATTTCAACTCCTGACCTGCATACTGGGCGCATAATGATCCTTTTTATTATTACTCTCTACACAGCACATAAATTTTTATACACTCTTTTGTATGCATAAAATATTTCATAATAAAAATGTTTAAGCAAAAAGTAAAGGGCCAAGAATAGATAATACATTTTTTAATTTTAAAAAAGGAGATACCCAATCATCCATTATGACTTCTATCAAATTTTATAAAATTATATCATTTAAACCATGTAGGAATTGGGTAGAAATAGACAAATAAGCAAAAGGAATAGTACAGATGACACTGGAACAAAACAGGGCCTAGACACTGTCCCATGTATGTATGGAAGCTTGCTATGTGATGGAGGCACATTAAAAATCAGTAAACAGTGCTAGGACAATCGCTATGCAAAAGCAATGGTCTGTTCTCTGCCTCGGATAATATAAGTCTCCTCTTGCAGGGCAGGGAGTGAGTGGTGAGATGCCCTGTCTCTGGGTCAGATGGCCACGATCCAACCCCTCTTCCAGGAAGCCCAGGAGTTGGGGCCAGAGCAGCCCACCAAGCCTCTCTGTAACTCACTTCACACATCAGTAAAACGGAGGTGATAAAATAGCAGTACTTGCCTCAGCCCTTTATTAAGATGAAGTCAAATAACATTTGAAGTCCTTGACGAAGTGTCTGCCCTTGGATGAATACTCAGTAATGACTAACTACCAAAACTACTTAATTTCAAGTTTCTGAATGTGATTAGAAAAAAAAATTTTTTAATTAGTATTATTTGTTTACTTTTCTTTATCAACCAATAGACTTTGCAGCTTGAAAGTAGCAATTATGCCTATTTATAGTTTCAGTACCAACACAGAATGCCCTATAATGGATGCTTAATAAATAAACATTTTGTGTTGCATTGATTTAAATTAAGAATGGAAGGAAATGTAACATTACTATAAAAAGGGAAAAAGTAAATGTGAGTGCCAGGAAGTGCCAAGCATTTCACAGTGGTAGAATGTGGAGAAAAACAAAGCAGTTTTTTAAAGGCCTCATATAATGGATTCCCAAGGTTATGCCACTGTGAAATTATGCTAGTGTGAAACAAGAATTAGAATCAGTCAATCCAAAGTATAAGATACCATGGAAAATAAGGTAATAAAACATAATATACTTTACATTAAGAGTCCAATTAGCCAGAGAGAATTCAGAATATAAATCTATATGAGTAGAACAAGGAACAACTGTTGATACTGATAAGTGAAAAAAACAAAAAAGAAGGATAATACAGCAATTATGCAATAATATAGCCATCTCATAGCAATCCTAATCACCAAAGAAATATCTATAATCTAATGCAGCAACATAATTTATTTGTGAGCTATTTAATCTGATATATATGTGTGTGTAGATTCATAAATAATTCAAAAGAGCAGAAATCAAACCTGATGGAAAACGTGTACTGTCCATCTTGAAAGAATATTATCTGTGCTTTAAATTTTAAGTGTTTTAGCAGAATCAAGTTCAGAGCTGCTTAATCCTGTGATATTTTGAATTTATTTGAGGAGTCATCAGAACTGAATGGACATAAGAGAATCATATGAGATAATTGGTGTCATCATTATAAAACATTTAAGAAAACATTTTATTTTTAATTCCACATCAGAAACACTGTTTCGGGTGGCATAAGGTTTCATAATGTTTAATTTTGAAAATGTGATATAAATATACTATATATAAGCATTCATAATTTTTCAATAGTTTGTCTTCTTTAAAAGATACATAGCCAAGAGGTTTAAATGTCAGAATTATGATGAAATATTTCTATCCTCCAAAAAAAAATTATTTTCAATTTCAAGACAAAAAAAAAAAAATCTACAAAGCTCTGTTCATTTCACTTTTCCACTATCATTCTAGAACTGATCCACTGTGTATCAAAACCAAGTCTTTCAAGCTATTACATTTCACCGTCTGGTTAACCTTATCAGTAAAGCACTAGAAAACAAACCCCACACTCTACAATTTCATCCATTCTGCAGAGTTATCATGATCATAAAGAGTTGCCAAAAACTAAGATAAATTATTATGGAGACGAGAAATGGGCTACATTAACTGTGCGTGGCTGAATTCAACCAGGAGACCTGCACCTAAAATAAACCCTAACACGAAATGCAAGTGGTTCACACGCAGAATGAAAAACGCTGGTCATCCAGATCAACATTATCCAACACAGCTTAAGTACTTTTAAATGTAGATCCACATGCAAATAAATTTGGAGTTTAAAAATAAGCATGCTTGATCTGCAGGGGTACCTCAAAGTTCTATAACACTTCTCTACACTTCTCCAATGTTTCTGGACTAAAACGGATTTCATGCAAAAAACTATCACAATTCTAGAATTGAGACAAACCTATAATTCTCCCATAAGTAACAGTAAGAAAACATGAAAATTGTAGATTAAATCAGATGTGGGCCAAGAGCCCAAAGCACCACCCAAACTAAACCCTTAGGAAATAATCAAATTTCAGCCGAAAGAATTTATAAAATGGTCCCAGAAGATTTTATTGGGATTAAAGGGAAGATTGCACGCAAGATTTTTGTAGCCTTTTCATATCTGCCTGTATTGAAAACAGAAAGGAGGTGGCTTTGCAAGTAAAAGGTGATACAAATCACATATGTGATTTAAAATATTTCAGGAATAATACACAAGGTCAGGTGCAAATGCAGTGATCGATAATCATGTTGATTACTTTGGAGAATATAACTGTTATAGTTGTGGTTATGATTTTTGGTAGTTCAGAAACAACTTTCTCATTTCTCCCCACACAATGGGAAATTAAGTTTAGTGTTTTGCCTACAAGAGTGATCCATGTCACTCCTACCACAGTTTTTCCTCTCATTCCCGTAGAATGCCAAGAACTTCCAAAATGCATTACCATGCAAATGCCTTGGGTGCCTTTACTATACATTTATATTGCAAGGTAATCAATAAATTATTATTTCAATATTTATTGGGATCTCAGAATAAGAAAGAAGATAGATTGCACAAATTCATCTTCTGTGATTAATGGATTTTTCCAGCAGAAGGCATACACTGATGGAGTAGGTCAGTATGCAGACTATATTACTGAATATTTCAACCCAGGTTGTAAATATAGTATCTGTTTCTCTTAGGGACTGTCACACTGAGTGCAGTATAAAAGGCAATAAATTTCCACAGATTAATTAACTCTTTGGTTACTGGGGCTGTGTGTCACCTATCCTGGCACCTAATAAAAATTCCTTTAATGCCAAGACATAAAGAAGGGCCTCTTTGGAAATGAGTTATTAACAGCATTTCGTGAATAGATGGAGAAATTGTAGCCGAGCCATTTAAGTGTCATAAAGTGCAGCAAAGGCTGCTGGAGGCCTCTGAGGGACGCCAGGCAATACCATAACAATCAAATCTGAGATGGAAGAGGGATTGAGCTGTCCACTCAGAATTTTTATATTGTCAAAGAGCAGCGAGGAAATAATGTGATCAAGAAGTGAATTAACCTTGTGTGTGAAAGAGAGGGGATGATCTGATGGAAAAGGCAGTAAAGTAAAAATCACTCCATAATGCCTACACCGCCAGTGAGCCATGAGGGGCTCTTAATGTCTGCAAACTGGCAGAGAAGAGCTCCAGTCCTCTCCGTCCTATAAACCCATTACCTGCATCCGTCTGTAATTGCAATGCATTCATTCATGCTTTCTTAGTTCTTCGGTGTCTCCGTGTTGTATAGCCACAGAGCATTAATTCCTGTAGATGTCCTATCTTTGCAGACTCCTAAAAACAGCAAGACAGTCCTGGGTGGGAATTAACATCCAGGGAGGGAGGAAGAAAGTGCTGTGTTTGTAGCACAGGAGCTGTAACCCTTTTCTATTTCACACCATAGTGTTTAATTTCGCGTCCTTGGCTGCCTCCGTCCAAGTACTCTCAGGATCCTTTCCGATGAACATCCAGCTAGCGCAACTGGTATGTTTTCATATTAGAAGACAAGAGTTCTAGAGGGCAGAAAATGTTAAGTATCAAATATTAACAAACTTTCGTACTAATGCTGAGATAACTGTCCAAAATGTAAAACTCATTTTCTCTCTTGAGTTTGCATCTCATGACAATTTTTTGAAGTTCTATATATAACAATCCAAAAATGTATGCAGAAATGAAAATAATATTGAAATCAATAATTTCTCTCTAAAGATAGCACCTTTAGCCTACTTCCTTAGTAGAACCAGACCCAACAAATTCCACCTACCTACCAGAGAGCCCTCTGATATGTGCCACATAAATTAACTTTTAGTAAATCTTGACATCAATTTTATGTATGAGGTTGGCACTAACATTACTATCTCCATTTTATAGATTAGAGAACTGAAGCACAGAGAGGCTAAGTAAATTCCCCAATGTCACACAGCTGCTTTGAATCCCCAACAGTCTGTCTCTAGGAGTCTGGGTTCTTGATCACTTTGCAAAATTGTCTACCAAAATGCAGTTAATAGATCCAACATGTTGCTTAAATTACTCTCCCCTAACAGCCATACCCACAAAGTAATCTTAAAATTACATGATAGATATGCATAAGAGAGTGCATTGTTCTAGGGGCTTTCACCCTTTCAACTCTCCCTCCTTTCTCCTGCATTATCAATCATTGTCTTTCTCTATATCGGAAAGTTCCCGTTAGCATGCAGACATGCTCTAGTGTCTGCCGACCTTGAGTTACTCCATCTCCTTGATCCTACATCCTCTTTGAGCCATCTATGCCCATTCACAGCAGAACTTCTCTAAGTGGCTTTATCCACAGGCTGTCTTTACTTCTTCACATCCTATTCATTCTTCCGCCTCTTACAAATCTGCCTCCTTCCTCACCATTCCACGAAACTGCTGTGTTAAATCCAAAGGTCAGGAGCGGATGTGGCTCAAAGCAGTTGAGTACCTGCTTCCCACATGGAAGGTCCCGGGTTCGGTACCCGGTGCCTCCTAAAAACAAAAACAAACAACAAGAAGCAAACAAAAGAAAAACCAACTCAGGGGAGCCAATGTGGCTCAGTGTTTGAGCTCCAGCTTCCTACATACAAGGTCCAGGGATCAATTCCTGGCTCTGGTACCTCAAACAAACAAACAAACAAGCAAACAAGCAAACAAACAAACACACACACAAAAAAAAAATACTAGTGGCTTTAAACAACAAACTTAGTATCCCTCACAGTTTTGTGGGTCAAAGAATTCAGGAGTAGCTTAGCTGGGTGGCCTTGGTTTGGAGCCTCTGTGGGGCTACAATCAACTTAAGGCTTGACTGGATCAGAAAGAACTACTTTCAAAACAGTTCCCTTCCATGGCTGGTAAGTTGCTGCTTGCTTTGGGCAGGAGGGCTCAGTTCCTTTCCATGTGGGATTCTCCCCAAGGTGTTATTATGCTCTCAACATAGCAGCCGACTTCTCTCACAATGAGCAATCCATGGGTGAGTGATCTAAGGGAAAGCTATAATTTTCTATGACCTAGCATCAGAAGGCACATTGTACCACTTCTGCCACGTTCTATCCGTTAGAAGGGGCTCACTAATTGCAGCCCAGATTTTAAGGGGAGGGAATTAGGCTCGATCTTATGAAAGAATTGGGAGACCTATTTTCAAACCACCACACACCTCCTCTCGCTGCCTTCCAGTTCAAGTGGTCTTCTTTCAGTTCCTAGAACTTGCCAAGCTCATTTTGACCTCAGAGGTTTTGCAGTACAAATACAGCCTGGAAGGCCCCTCTGAGTTCCAGAATTTCTCCTCTTCCTTTAGGCATTTTCTATAGTTGACCTTCCCTGAACATCTTTCCAAAATCTCCCTCATCCCATTAGGCACTCTCTTAGCCCCTTGTCTGTTTCTTTAATAATTGTTTCCACAATTTATGATCATTTTGTTTTATCTTATCTACCCTTTTTTGTTGTTGTCTGCATTCACTTATTGGAAAGTATGTTTTATGACGAAAGGGACAGCTTTTATCTGGTTTACTATTATAGCACGAGTGCCTTACACAATGTCTGGCAGGACATAGGCACTCAAAAAGTAGTGAATGGATGAATGAACACAGGAATAAATTTTGAAAATGTGGGTTAGCATCCATAAAATGTTTTGAAGAGTGCCATTAGCACAACTATTCTACGATAATAAGGTCTTTAGAAACTTTAATATGAAGACATTATAGCTATCTTTTGAATATTTAAAGGGCTATCATTGGGGAAATGATTGAATTTCTTTGTGATTCTTGAAGTACAATTTAAATGAATTGGTAGAAATTATGGAAAAGCAGAGTTTAGCTCAATAAGAGGAAAATCTTTTAAAAGATTAGAGTTATCTGAAAAAAAAAAAAAATGAAACCAACGAATTTATAAGATGAAATCTTCCTATCATTCAAAGTGCTCAAATACATGCAGTAAAAATACCCGCATTGTAATAGAGGAAATTCCTATATTGGGGACTGACTGGAACAGATGTCTCTAAATTTCATTTTTACATTCTAGGACATTTTAATATAAGCCTAAACAAAATATGCATCACAAAATCTTACTAACATTTTTTTGTAAGACATAATAAAGAGTTAAACATCCATCAGAAAAGGTTTCTCTCTACACTCTTAGGCTTTTAGAGATGTTGATAATGCACAAAATGAAATTTTTAAAAAAATATTTTGTTTTTCTGATAATAAAAATAGCATATTTATTTCAAAAATCAAAATATTGTCCTATATCAATGTTATATAGACACTGATCTCAAAGATAAAGAGATTTTACTTGCTTGCTTTCACTCTGAGACATATTTTCTAATCTTTTTTTGTTCCTGGAAATCATAAACTGCATTAGCTTTAGCTTCTACCCATGTAATAAATCAATCTTTCCAACATCGCACAAAGAGAAAAATTATTCCTTAAAAAGTAATAGTAAGCCTATAATAAATAATCATAAGTATATTAATTATTGCTTACTCATGCATGTCTAAAATTTCTCAAATACATACAAATGGTAAATTTCAGCATTTAAATCAATTACCAGTAGCATAATAGGTATATGGGGTTGTAGAAGACATTCTACTCAGGCTCTGTATGCAAAAAAAAAAAAAAAAAAAAAAAAAAATTGTGAATAATAAAAGACTGTGATAATTAAGTGTTAGATTGTATGGAACATCAATTTGAATCAGCAAGAGAAAGTATTAAGGTATTTGAATCAGAGAGAAACAGAGACAATAATGAGGGCTATAGAAGCAGATCCCAAATTTAAAGAATTGTAGAATTTGGAGAAAAAACTATAGTTTAGGCTGGTGAACCAAAATGAATGACAGCTCAAAAGCTGAAATACTATTAGTGGTAATATTCCTACTACTAACAATGATCTTTATAAATGTTCACGTAGGATTTGACACAATTGGCCTTGACTGATCTTATGATTTATTCATGCATTCAACAAATATTTATTTGCACAAGATCCTGTGATAGGATGACAGAGAATTTCCAGAGGTATTAGACATCAACCTTGCCCTCAAGAAGCTTGGTGGAGGTTGTGTGTCACCACTCCTTAAAGTCATAAAACTGAGAATTACAAGATTTCATAAAATAAAGAACAGATCAAGACTAGTCAGCCCTGACAAAGGCTTTCTCCTTGTTGGACTATTCATTATATATGCACTAAGTTTGACATAGAGGTCTGGATGTTCCTAATGGGGAAAACTATTTCCACTTGGACTGTTTCCTTCAGCACAGAAATGATGCTGTTTAGGTTGGAAATGTTTCCTGCAGGCTTCTATTATTTTTATGCAAAAGTATCACTTTTCTATTATTTCTATCATCTTGTCAGTGTAATCTGGAAACACCCACCTCTGCCTACAAGTATGAGTTGCTGTTGGCATTGCTGGATGTCTTCATGTTGCTCCTTGTGGTGGGAATAGGAAGCCTGGGAAGCAGCAGGAATAGCGATCAGGCAGCACAAGACTTGGCAGGGCCTTATAAGAGCACGTTCTAGAAGAACATTTAGGAATGAGAAGGGCCCTAGGGGTTACCTAGTGCACGTCTACAGGACAGGGATTCCTTGAATAACATCCCAGAGTGGCCACTCTAGTCTCTGCTTGTGCATCTCATGACATAGTCCATTTCATTTTGAAAAGCTCTGAGTGCTTGAAAGTTACTATGCTTAAAGTCAGGGGAACAAGAAATGATGTATTATATATCTCAATTTAGGTCTAGTTTTCTCTTCCAGAGCCACATAAGTCTAATTCCTTTTTATATAATAGACATTTAATTATTTGAGGACATAATTGCATGCTCATTTCTTTCAATTATTCTCCATTATGTTATAGCTTTCAGACCATTTGAATAACATCGTCACACAGTTCTACATAAAAATTTTTATTTGGAGGCCCAATCAAGACACTTGTCCACAAACACTTGCCTTTGCTTCCCCGCTCCCCAATCAATTTAAAAAGAACTGTTTCTCATATTGAACATGTGATGATTAATTACATGATGACAGAATAGACCAGAAAATGTACTTGATAATATACATATACATACACATGGATAAAACATAAATACAAAAACTATAAATAAGATATAAATACACGAGTGGACCAGAAAAAGAAGTTGTATGCTTTATATAACCTGAGCCTCTACTTTGGCTGAATCTAGTTTTTTTCAACTATAAAACCTGGACTCCTAATAAGGGAAATACAAAATGAACTATATCATGATGCTATTTTCACCTACGAGTTTCACAACAGTTGAGTAGTTTGACAACACCACGTTGTATTGGCAAGATACTAGAGAAATAAATACTCTCATACATTGTGTATGTATTGGGGTAGGGGATAAATATCTATCAAACTTATCAATACATACATTTGGACCTAGCAACTCCATTTCTAGGAATTTGTCCTACAGTATACTTGCACATGTGAGAAATGACACATGTAAGAGTGTATTCATTGCAGCAGTGTTTGTAATATTAAATGATTAAAAACAATATCTACCCAGGTGTCCATCAACAGATGAATGGATAAACAAACTGTGGTCTATTCACACAATGGAATATTATGCAGCTGTAAGAAGAAATGAAGTCATAAAGCATATGGCAACATGGATGAATCTGGAGGACATTATGTTGAGTGAAGCAAGCCAGACACAAAAGGACAAATACTGTATGAATGCATTACTATGAACCAAATATATTGCGTAATATATTGTTTGATTCACACACACACAAAAAAAACAAAAAACAAAACAAAAAACAAAACGACAAAAAAATTTACATGTATCCATTACATTTAATTGAGAAATGTATATATTTATTCATCTGTGTTTGCTTTTTAGTTTTTTATTGCTTACGTTTTCAATTATTAAATGTACAAAATAAAGTTAAAAAAAAAAAAACAATCTATCAATGCAGTAATTGTTAAATAAGTGATTGTATAACCATACTATGAAATACTCTGCAGCTATAAATAGGAATTAGGAAGCCCCTTATTATTTTGGAACAATCTCTAAGATATAGCATTAGATGAAAAAAGCCACTTGCAGAAAAGTACATATTATACTATACTTAAAGGTTTTTTTTTTCTTATGCATTTAATATTGCTGGAAGTATTTTAAGATACTGGTAACATTGGTTGTCTTGATAGTGAGGAATTGGGTGAACAAGCCCAGGGTTATGTGACAGAGTTTTGATTACATATACTTTTGCAACTTTTGAATTTTTAACTATGTGGATATATTTTGTAACCATACATAACATTTAAAATTAAATAAGACAGGGAAGCAGATGTAGCTCAAATGGTTGAGCACCTGCTTCCCATGTACAAGGTCCTGGGTTCAATCCCCGGTACTGCCTTAAAAAAAAGAAAAATTAAAAAGGACAATAAAAGTTTTTAAATATATAGAAAAATTAAATGTGATACCATAAACACAAGAATAAAACATGTCCAGGGAATTTTCTTTCTGATGCATACTTTATTAATTAAGCACAAAGAAAGGTGAAATAATTCAAGAGTTGAGTTCAATCTCCAAGCTGGTGATTCTCTTCCAGGGTTCAGATCCAGACCAAGACTCATCCTTACATATACATGGAAATAGAGGAGTATATAATCCTCTTATTCTAGGATCTAAATCACATTTCTATATTAGGTATCATGTACCTTTAACTTTCCATGTCTTTAGATATTTCAGTCATCCAAAATTATATTATCCATATTAAGTCCTGGCTAGAGGTTTCAAGAAAATTCAAAACTGTGACACTGCTGCCCATTTTAGCAAAGTCAATAACTAACACGGCCAATGATCTGATGAGATTAATAACCAGATTTTATTTTAAAGGATATTGCAAAATAACCTTCAGATTGCTCTGTTTCACGAAGTCATTTAAAAAAAAGTTCCTCCATTGATGAGGTTCAGAATGTGACTGAATAACTATAAAATACTCCAACTATTCTCAATAAGTCACAAATCAATATCATACCTCAGATGTCCATGGCAAACCCAGGTATTCCAGAAACGTGTAATTCAGCATAACTTAAATGAAAGGCTTAGAAACCATTCTTTTAACTAAATTTACTCAGATCAATTGTATCATATAATTTATCAAATAAAGATCAAGTTATAAGAAGAAATCATTAAGCCATTAAAAATACTCTATTCCAACTCCCCTATATACAAATCTATTCATTCAGCACATATGCACTGAGTGCCCCCTCCACGGCAAACACTGCCTGAATTAGGCAGTGAGGATAAATACAGGGCATGAGCCCTGCCTCCTAAGAGCCCATGGTGCAGTAAAGCAGAGAGAGGAGGGGGAAATGTACAAAACTGCAAAACACTGCAGTTTCATAGAAGCAAAACAGAAGTAGAAGTAAGAATTTTGGTGGCCCAAGTATAGAAATTGTTAAATAACTGGCAAAGGGAGGGATGAAAAGGGGTCTTTAGGAGGATGTAACATCTCACAGTTATAGAGCCTGACAGTGGCAGAGCCTTTATTAGAATCCAGAGCTCTGGATTTCTAAGTAGGATTTGTTTTGCTACACTGTTTTCTAACAACTCATCAAAGAGCATCAATACTATAGCTATAGGACACAGGCACATGAGTGAGATTTAATTTAAGCAGCGTTTGGCTAACAATTACCTACTTCGCAGAATGAACAGCTCTAACCTTGTACCTAAAGCATTTAACACTCATACACTGGCATAACATGAGATGTGTGTATGTAGTTTCACACAGAAGTTAATAGATACCCACAGCTAGTGATAAATGTTATTTCAAAGCCACAAGTCCAGATGAGTTTATATACAATCACTTTGGTGCCAAAAGTTTATTAACTAACCAGCTGTCACACTACAAAACTATTATCCCAGCAGGATATTTAGATTGCAACCAAGTATGAATCTTTCCATTACCGCCTTCTCTTTTTTAATAGAATGTGTTTCAGAGGGGTTACCTGGCTTAATATGGCTAATTCAATACACAACTGAGACGACTACTTATATTGTCCAAATACCCTAGCCTCCTCAAATGCGTACAATGCCGTTAAAACCTCTGATGCTATGTTTGATAGATAAGAAGCAAAGGACCCGAGTACACCAACTGTCAATTCCCAACAGGTAGAGAAAGACCAAGTTGGGAAATGTAATAGATAGCTCTTCCAAACTGCAAACCCTAAGGAAATCCACAGACTTCAAGGAATATATTCATGTCTCAGAGTCAATGGCAATAAGAATGGTCAATAATTAGTGGCTACTGCCATTCAAAGTGTCTTTAACAAGAAGGTGCAGCTTGTACATGACTCGCAGTATTCTCAAAGCTCCCATCAATGGCCTTTAAGATACTCTGAATATTATTTGTTAAAGTGAAGTGCACTTCACCTCCCCAGAATCAGGTGTTCTTCACAGAGTTATATTCATAGGACGCCCTTGGAAATAGAGCTCGTGTCTAATGTTTAGGTGCATAGTGGCGCCAGCTAAGGTGACTCCCCAGTCCCTTGGTTATTTACTCTACCACACAAGTGAATGGAACTTCCGTTATTGCATAAGTCTGCAAAACATGCTGTTTTTATTCCATTACTTTTAGCCACCTTAAGACCAAAAACAATTGAAAATAGTAAGGTAAAGGAGAACACCCTTTTCCACATCCTAGCATGCTAACATGGAGTAAGCCAAAATGCTACCATTTTTCCCCCAAGCTATGTTGGTCCCGACAGCCTTTTCTTTCCTGAGGACTCCAATGGATTATTGTTACAAGAAGAATATCTTTAGTGTATTTCTCTTTCCATATTATCCCTATTGCAGATAATTTTAAATGTGCAAATGAGTGAGAGCCAGCAATGTTATTTCCAAAAGAAGTTAAAAAGACATTTAAAATCACACAACATAAATAGGAAAACAGAAAAAGCAGATACATTTCTATAACTAAAGAAACAAAAAGCTTATTTTATGGAAGACTATTGTGATGAAATCAAACTAAGAGCAGCTGAATCATGGTCACCTATTATTAAGTTGTGATGAAAATTGATTCAAAGAACTTCAGAGATCGGGAGGGGAGTTGAAAAAAGAGGTTATGGGGAAAGAGACTTCAGAGAGTTGCTTTAAATTCAACAGTCTAGGTGAGCAATTTATGGAGTTGATTATACCTTCAAAATGAAAAATAACTGAGTAACTACTCCAGTAGGAAGATACTAAATTTTGAAGATAGGGGATAATCAGAATGGCAACCAAAAATATAATAAACATTGAAAAAAGAAACAGTACATGGCAAACACAGCCGAGTGACAAAGTTCTTATAAGAAAAGGCAAACTTGTTTTTAAGGCTAACTCAAGAACTGAGAAAAGCCTTCATCACATTAAACCTCATTCCTCTACATGTCTCTTCCTCACATATAAGAATAACAAGGATATATACGAATATCTTAGATACATAGAAATGCACCATAATACTTTCAATACAATAAAAGATACGAGGTACTTGGTCATTAGTAACACAAATGACTCATCTTTTAAAAAGGGAACTGATATCTTTTAGGGTATTAATTTATCATTATAGTTCCAAGCCAAAGGGCGTTGGCTTTTAAACTGAAAGAAGCAGTCATTTCTTTAAATCTTATATCTAAAAATCTTAAAAGATTAAAGGCAAAAGCCACATGATATTCCTCTCCAAACTTTAATTGTATTTGTTCAACTGTGGAAGTTTTTATTCTATACATCAGAAAAAATAGAAATCGATAAATATCTTTCTGTCATGAATTAGTCCAATATTACTTATAAGCAGAAATAGAATAGATTAAATCCTCTCCTAGTTCTTTGATTCTTTGTCTCTCTGAAAACAAAAATGTAATGTATTTTGAAAGCAGTTTTTCTATCAATTAAATATATGGCTTAGTATTGTTATATGACTATATATTATCATTTAATGTATTATATATTATGATTTAATGTATCAATACAGTATACAATTAATTTCTTTGCAAAGTTTCCAAATGAATTTCTCATGTTGATTTGAGTTTGAACATACTTGTTAGTATTAAATATAGCACACTGCTTTTTTCTGCAATTATAATTAACCAAAAATTGGTGTGATAGTCTACATACCAGCCTAGTATTAAAATAAAGTCTTTCACCTTATTACATAAATCATGAAAAAAGGTCTAAAATAACAAACTACAATGCATTTTATAGCCAAATGAAAGTTTTTAGAATATAATTTTTAACTTTATTCAATTGTATAATTGAATTGAAACTTGCCATTTCCCTAAAAGCATCTGAAGTGAAATTTCTAATACTTCTTCCCTTTGAATAGGTACAAGATTGATTTGCCAGATGCTAGTTTTTGTTAAATAGCAACAATTTTATTCCAAAAATGTAGAGCATCCATCTAATCTCAGCTGTAATATTGTCTCCTAAGGCACCAATATGGGCCTTGGAGTGTTAGAATGTTCCAATCTGGCTCACCTACTAGACCAAAAATTAAGTTCTTTTCATCTTGTAAGAGCCATTTCTACTGAATTCATTTGAAAATATAAAACATTCACTCTTAGACAGGAATTTGAGTTTAACTTGCTTTGAAATTAAATACTTCCAATTGTTGAATGGTCACAATCTGTATTCAGAAAATATATGAATAAAAACAATAAAGCTCAACAATAATACCTTACATTTTTTGTGTGTCCAAAGAAACATATTATTTCTCTTTGGAAACAATGCAAGCTAGAAGACAGTGGAGCACCATCTTCAAAGTACTGAAAGAAAAAAATATGGCATCCTCAAATTCAATATCCAGCAAACATATATTTCAAAAATTAACACCATAAAGAGATACCACTGTACACCTATTTTTAAATGACTAAAATTTTAAAAATTGACCACACAAAGTGTTGGCAAGGATGGGGAGCAACTGGAACTCTTGTCCACTGCTGGTGGAAATGTATAATGGTACAACCACTGTAAAAGACATACACCTATTCTATGGCCCAGCCATTCTACTAGTAGGCATTTCCCCAAGAGAAATGGAAAAAAAAAAATGTGCGCCCAAGCAAAGATGTGTATATTAATATTCATAGCACTTCTGGGTGTAACAACCAAAACCTGGAAATAACCCAAATGTCCATTCACAGGTGAAACAATAAATTGTGGTATAACCATGCAAGGTATTATTATGCAGCAATAAGAAGAAATGAACTAATGATAAACACAACAACAGGGATGAATCTAAACATAACTTTGTTGAATGAAAAAAGGGGTAGACTAAAGGAGCATATAACCTATGAGTTCATTTACTTAAAATTCTGGAAAATTCAAACCAATCTACAGTGACAGAGAACAAGTCAGCGGATGGAATAGAGGCAGGGACAGGTGGGAGAGATGGACTATAAAAGGGCAAGAGGAAACTTTGGGGGTGTCAAATATGTTCATTATCTTGAGTGTGGCAATGGTTTTATGGATATCTATATCTATCAAAACTTACCAACTTTTACACTTTAAATGTGTGCGGTTTTATGTCAATGGTGCCTCAATAAAGCTGTTAAAAAGTGCATCAGCAATCTTAAATTGGTTATGGTTTTTAATTACCCTTACTCTTGCTTTATAATTGTAAATTACTCTGAGTTTATCTTTGTCATTATCAATTTTATTGCTATGGATCTGTTTTAGCCCTACTGCATGTATTATAATGGATATTTCCATCTCAGTATGTGTGGGCTAAAATTTTCAAATAACAACATGATTGGACACATGTAGTGCAATTCAAATATTAACCGTGTATATCCATAGTTAAAGCAAATCCTCCAGAAATGTATTTGTGCAGTGATTCTTCATGTTTACCACTGATTTCTTCAGCTACTGCATAAGGCAGGGATGGTATGGTAGGTAAGCTAGCAGCTCTTCTTTTTTCCACTCTGAGTAAGATGTGGACACTCACGTTTGAGAACGTTTCTCCTAGACCTAGGGAACAGCAAGAAGCAGCAGCCTGGAGTATTGAGGACACACTGCACTCCCTGTGGCTGGAGTTGAGGACTATGAGGCTTTGTGAGGGAAGCAGGGTCAGATCCTAGAAAGCCTTCTATGCTATGCTAAGAACAAAGCAAACAATGTGAGCTATAGGCAGCAAATGAAAGAGATGGGAAGGAGACAATAACTGAACAGGCTGGCTGAAGAAGTGGGTTCCAAAACTCAGAAGACGGGAGATGTCTCCAGATTCTTGAGGATGTTAAAAACCAGTATAAGGAAATTGAACTTTCCCCTACTGGTAATGGGAATCCATTTATGCTTTTAAATCATAATGTGGGAGATGTGGGAGGCAGAATTCTAAGATGACTCCCAAAGACCCTTGCCCTTCATTGTGGGCAGAACCTGTGAATACAATAGAATGTCACTTCCATTATTATGTTACATTCCATGGCAAAAGGGATTATGCAGGTGCCATTAAGGTTACTAATCAGTTTGCTCTTGAGTCAATAATCTTCTCCCAAATGGAGATTATCAAATCTAACCAAATGAGTCCTTTAAATCTGGGGCTGGAGGTCAGAGATAGAGCAAGTCAGGGATTCAAAGCACAAGAAGGAGTTGTCACGCCATTACTGACTTTGAAGATGGAGAAGGCCAAATGGCAAGAGTTGTGGGTAGCCTATAGATGCTGAGAGAGGTCCCCTGGCTCACAGCCTTCAAGGAAAGGGGGGCCTCAGCCTTATAACCTCAAGGAACTGGATTCGACCAACAACCTAAATGAGCTTGGAGGAGGACCCCAAGCTCCAGACAAGGTCACAGCCCTCACCACCACCTTCAGTAGAACACCCAGTTATACATACCCAGTTATACATACTCTGGCCTACAAAACTGTGAGCTAATAAACAGGTGCTGAGTTTGTGGTAATTTCTTATGCAGCAGGAGAAAGCTAATGCACATGATAAAACTATGATGAAAGAAGTTATTACAGATCAATATGCATCTCATAGCAATCGGTAGGACGGGGGAAGTTAGATGTGGTAGACGTTGTTGGTGTCTCACTTCTCTCGGCACTAACCACTCCAGGATATGACTACAGTATTGAAAAGATGAAAGCATCCCCTGACAGCCAGGAGCTGGCCTGGCCCTCACAGCTAGGCCTTGTACTGCTAGGAGCTGGCCTGGCCCTCACAGCTAGGCCTATGTGCTGCTAGAAGCTGGCCTGGCCCTCACAGCTAGGCCTATGTGCTGCTAGGAGGTGGCCTGGCCCTCACAGCTAGGCCTATGTGCTGCTAGGAGGCGGCCTGGCCCTCACAGCTAGGCCTATGTGCTGCTAGGAG